>JBCNJP010000008.1:2718314-2966192 GCA_039602395.1 Deinandra increscens subsp. villosa | reverse complement strand
CATTGGTCCCAACTTGCCCTCATTGCCCCTAAACACACCTTATTGGGACATCATTGGTCCTAAACATGCTTATTGGTTATATACACACCTTATTGGGACTCATTGGTCCCAACTGGCCCTCATTGCCCATAAACACACCTTATTGGGCCATCCTTGGTCCTAAACACAACTTATTGGTTACATACTCACCTTATTGGGACTCATTGGTCCCAACTGGCCCTCATTGCCCCTAAACACACCTTATTGGGACATCATTGGTCCTAAACATGCTTATTGGTTATATACACACCTTATTGGGACTCATTGGTCCCAACTGACCCTCATTGCCCCTAAACACACCTTATTGGGACATCAGTGGTCCTAAACATGCTTATTGGTTACATACACACCTTATTAGGACTCATTGGTCCCAACTGGCCCTCATTGCCCCTAAACACACCTTATTGGGACATCATTGGTCCTAAACACAACTTATTGGTTACATACACACCTTATTGGGACTCATTGGTCCCAACTGACCCTCATTTCCGCATAAACACACCTTATTGGGCCATCATTGGTCCTAAACTTTACTTATTGGTTATATACACACCTTATTGGGACTCATTGGTCCCAACTGACCCTCATTGCCCCTAAACACACCTTATTGGGCCATCCTTGGTCCTAAACACAACTTATTGGTTACATACACACCTTATTGCGACTCATTGGTCCCAACTGGCCCTCATTGTCCCTAAACACACCTTATTGGGATATCATTGGTCCTAAACATGCTTATTAGTTATAGACACACCTTATTGAGACTCATTGGTCGCAACTGACCATCATTGCCCCAAAACACACCTTATTGGGCCATCATTGGTCCTAAACACAACTTATTGGTTACATACACACCTTATTGGGACTCATTGGTCCCAACTTGCCCTCATTTCCCCTAAACACACCTTATTGGTGACATCATTGATCCTAACCATGCTTATTGGTTATATACACACCTTATTGGGCCTCATTGGTCCCAACTAACCCTCATTGCCCCTAAACACACCTTATTGGGCCATCCTTGGTCCTAAACACAACTTATTGGTTACATACACACCTTATTGCGACTCATTGGTCCCAACTGGCCCTCATTGTCCCTAAACACACCTTATTGGGATATCATTGGTCCTAAACATGCTTATTAGTTATAGACACACCTTATTGAGACTCATTGGTCGCAACTGACCATCATTGCCCCAAAACACACCTTATTGGGCCATCATTGGTCCTAAACACAACTTATTGGTTACATACACACCTTATTGGGACTCATTGGTCCCAACTTGCCCTCATTTCCCCTAAACACACCTTATTGGGACATCATTGATCCTAACCATGCTTATTGGTTATATACACACCTTATTGGGACTCATTGGTCCCAACTGACCCTCATTGCCCCTAAACACACCTTATTGGGCCATCATTGGTCCTAAACACAACTTATTGGTTACATACACACCTTATTGGGACTCATTGGTCCCAACTTGCCCTCATTGCCCCTAAACACACCTTATTGGGACATCATTGGTCCTAAACATGCTTATTGGTTATATACACACCTTATTGGGACTCATTGGTCCCAACTGGCCCTCATTGCCCATAAACACACCTTATTGGGCCATCCTTTGTCCTAAACACAACTTATTGGTTACATACTCAACTTATTGGGACTCATTGGTCCCAACTGGCCCTCATTGCCCCTAAGCACACCTTATTGGGACATCATTGGTCCTAAACATGCTTATTGGTTATATACACACCTTATTTGGACTCATTGGTCCCAACTGACCCTCATTGCCCCTAAACACACCTTATTGGGACATCAGTGGTCCTAAACATGCTTATTGGTTACATACACACCTTATTAGGACTCAATGGTCCCAACTGGCCCTCATTGCCCCTAAACACACCTTATTGGGCCATCATTGGTCCTAAACACAACTTATTGGTTACATACACACTTTATTGGGACTCATTGGTCCCAATTGACACTCACTTCCGCAAAACACGCCTTATTGGTCCATCATTGGTCCTAAACTTTATTATTGGTTATATACACACTTTGTTGGGACTCATTGGTCCCAACTGACCCTCATTGCCCCTAAACACACCTTATTGGGCCATCCTTGGTCCTAAACACAACTTATTAGTTACATACACACCTTATTGCGACTCATTGGTCCCAACTGGCCCTCATTGTCTCTAAACACACCTTATTGGGATATCATTGGTCCTAAACATGCTTATTAGTTATAGACACACCTTATTGAGACTCATTGGTCGCAACTGACCATCATTGCCCCAAAACGCACCTTATTGGGCCATCATTGGTACTAAACACAACTTATTGGTTACATACACACCTTATTGGGACTCATTGGTCCCAACTTGCCCTCATTTCCCCTAAACACACCTTATTGTGACATCATTGATCCTAACCATGCTTATTGGTTATATACACACCTTATTGGGCCTCATTGGTCCCAACTAACCCTCATTGCCCCTAAACACACCTTATTGGGCCATCATTGGTCCTAAACACAACTTATTGGTTACATACACACCTTATTGGGACTCATTGGTCCCAACTTGCCCTCATTGCCCCTAAACACACCTTATTGGGACATCATTGATCCTAAACATGCTTATTGGTTATATACACACCTTATTGGGACTCATTGGTCCCAACTGGCCCTCATTGCCCATAAACACACCTTATTGGGCCATCCTTTGTCCTAAACACAACTTATTGGTTACATACTCAACTTATTGGGACTCATTGGTCCCAACTGGCCCTCATTGCCCCTAAGCACACCTTATTGGGACATCATTGGTCCTAAACAGGCTTATTGGTTATATACACACCTTATTTGGACTCATTGGTCCCAACTGACCCTCATTGCCCCTAAACACACCTTATTGGGACATCAGTGGTCCTAAACATGCTTATTGGTTATATACACACCTTATTAGGACTCAATGGTCCCAACTGGCCCTCATTGCCCCTAAACACACCTTATTGGGCCATCATTGGTCCTAAACACAACTTATTGGTTACATACACACTTTATTGGGACTCATTGGTCCCAATTGACACTCACTTCCGCAAAACACGCCTTATTGGTCCATCATTGGTCCTAAACTTTATTATTGGTTATATACACACTTTGTTGGGACTCATTGGTCCCAACTGACCCTCATTGCCCCTAAACACACCTTATTGGGCCATCCTTGGTCCTAAACACAACTTATTAGTTACATACACACCTTATTGCGACTCATTGGTCCCAACTGGCCCTCATTGTCTCTAAACACACCTTATTGGGATATCATTGGTCCTAAACATGCTTATTAGTTATAGACACACCTTATTGAGACTCATTGGTCGCAACTGACCATCATTGCCCCAAAACACACCTTATTGGGCCATCATTGGTACTAAACACAACTTATTGGTTACATACACACCTTATTGGGACTCATTGGTCCCAACTTGCCCTTATTTCCCCTAAACACACCTTATTGTGACATCATTGATCCTAACCATGCTTATTGGTTATATACACACCTTATTGGGCCTCATTGGTCCCAACTAACCCTCATTGCCCCTAAACACACCTTATTGGGCCATCATTGGTCCTAAACACAACTTATTGGTTACATACACACCTTATTGAGACTCATTGGTCCCAATTTGCCATCATTGCCCCTAAACACACCTTATTGGGACATCATTGGTCCGAAACATGCTTATTGGTTATATACACACCTTATTGGGACTCATTGCTCCCAACTGGCCCTCATTGCCCTTAAACACACCTTATTGAGACATCATTGGTCCTAAACATGCTTATTGGGTATATACACACCTTATTGGGACTCATTGGTCGCAACTGACCCTCATTGCCCATAAACACACCTTATTGGGACATCATTGGTCATAAACACAACTTATTGGTTACATACACACCTTATTGGGACTCATTGGTCCCAACAGGCCCTCATTCCCCCTAAACACACCTTATTGGGACATCATTGGTCCTAAACATGCTTATTGGTTATATACACGCCTTATTGGGACTCATTGGTCCCAACTGACCCTCATTTCCCATAAACACACCTTATTGGGACATCATTGCTCATAAACACAACTTATTGGTTACATACACACCTTATTGGGACTCATTGGTCCCACCTGGCCCTCATTGCCCCTAAACACACCTTATTGGGACATCATTGGTCCTAAACTTGCTTATTGGTTATATACACACCTTATTAGGACTCACTGGTCCCAACTGACCCTCATTGCCCCTAAAAACACCTTATTGGACCATCCTTGGTCCTAAACACAACTTATTGGTTACATACACACCTTATTGCGACTCATTGGTCCCAACTAGCCCTCATTGTCCCTAAACACACCTTATTGGGATATCATTGGTCCTAAACATGCTTATTAGTTATAGACACACCTTATTGAGACTCATTGGTCGCAACTGACCATCATTGCCCCAAAACACACCTTATTGGGCCATCATTGGTCCTAAACACAACTTATTGGTTACATACACACCTTATTGGGACTCATTGGTCCCAACTTGCCCTCATTTCCCCTAAACACACCTTATTGGGACATCATTAATCCTAACCATGCTTATTGGTTATATACACACCTTATTGGGTCTCATTGGTCCCAACTAACCCTCATTGCCCCTAAACACACCTTATTGGGCCATCATTGGTCCTAAACACAACTTATTGGTTACATACACACCTTATTGGGACTCATTGGTCCCAACTTGCCCTCATTGCCCCTAAACACACCTTATTGGGACATCATTGGTCCTAAACATGCTTATTGGTTATATACACACCTTATTGGGACTCATTGGTCCCAACTGGCCCTCATTGCCCATAAACACACCTTATTGGGCCATCCTTTGTCCTAAACACAACTTATTGGTTACATACTCAACTTATTGGGACTCATTGGTCCCAACTGGCCCTCATTGCCCCTAAACACACCTTATTGGGACATCATTGGTCCTAAACATGCTTATTGGTTATATACACACCTTATTTGGACTCATTGGTCCCAACTGACCCTCATTGCCCCTAAACACACCTTATTGGGACATCAGTGGTCCTAAACATGCTTATTGGTTACATACACACCTTATTAGGACTCAATGGTCCCAACTGGCCCTCATTGCCCCTAAACACACCTTATTGGGCCATCATTGGTCCTAAACACAACTTATTGGTTACATACACACTTTATTGGGACTCATTGGTCCCAATTGACACTCACTTCCGCAAAACACGCCTTATTGGTCCATCATTGGTCCTAAACTTTATTATTGGTTATATACACACTTTGTTGGGACTCATTGGTCCCAACTGACCCTCATTGCCCCTAAACACACCTTATTGGGCCATCCTTGGTCCTAAACACAACTTATTAGTTACATACACACCTTATTGCGACTCATTGGTCCCAACTGGCCCTCATTGTCTCTAAACACACCTTATTGGGATATCATTGGTCCTAAACATGCTTATTAGTTATAGACACACCTTATTGAGACTCATTGGTCGCAACTGACCATCATTGCCCCAAAACACACCTTATTGGGCCATCATTGGTACTAAACACAACTTATTGGTTACATACACACCTTATTGGGACTCATTGGTCCCAACTTGCCCTCATTTCCCCTAAACACACCTTATTGTGACATCATTGATCCTAACCATGCTTATTGGTTATATACACACCTTATTGGGCCTCATTGGTCCCAACTAACCCTCATTGCCCCTAAACACACCTTATTGGGCCATCATTGGTCCTAAACACAACTTATTGGTTACATACACACCTTATTGGGACTCATTGGTCCCAACTTGCCCTCATTGCCCCTAAACACACCTTATTGGGACATCATTGATCCTAAACATGCTTATTGGTTATATACACACCTTATTGGGACTCATTGGTCCCAACTGGCCCTCATTGCCCATAAACACACCTTATTGGGCCATCCTTTGTCCTAAACACAACTTATTGGTTACATACTCAACTTATTGGGACTCATTGGTCCCAACTGGCCCTCATTGCCCCTAAGCACACCTTATTGGGACATCATTGGTCCTAAACATGCTTATTGGTTATATACACACCTTATTTGGACTCATTGGTCCCAACTGACCCTCATTGCCCCTAAACACACCTTATTGGGACATCAGTGGTCCTAAACATGCTTATTGGTTATATACACACCTTATTAGGACTCAATGGTCCCAACTGGCCCTCATTGCCCCTAAACACACCTTATTGGGCCATCATTGGTCCTAAACACAACTTATTGGTTACATACACACTTTATTGGGACTCATTGGTCCCAATTGACACTCACTTCCGCAAAACACGCCTTATTGGTCCATCATTGGTCCTAAACTTTATTATTGGTTATATACACACTTTGTTGGGACTCATTGGTCCCAACTGACCCTCATTGCCCCTAAACACACCTTATTGGGCCATCCTTGGTCCTAAACACAACTTATTAGTTACATACACACCTTATTGCGACTCATTGGTCCCAACTGGCCCTCATTGTCTCTAAACACACCTTATTGGGATATCATTGGTCCTAAACATGCTTATTAGTTATAGACACACCTTATTGAGACTCATTGGTCGCAACTGGCCCTCATTGCCCTTAAACACACCTTGTTGAGACATCATTGGTCCTAAACATGCTTATTGGGTATATACACACCTTGTTGAGACTCATTGGTCCCAACTGACCCTCTTTGCCCATAAACACACCTTATTGGGACATCATTGGTCCTAAACACAACTTATTGGTTACATACACACCTTATTGGGACTCATTGGTCCCAACTGGCCCTCATTCCCCCTAAACACACCTTATTGGGACATCATTGGTCCTAAACATGCTTATTGGTTATATACACACCTTATTGGGACTCATTGGTCCCAACTGACCCTCATTGCCCATAAACACACCTTATTGGGACATCATTGGTCATAAACACAACTTATTGGTTACATACACACCTTATTGGGACTCATTGGTCCCAACTGGCCCTCATTGCCCCTAAACACACCTTATTGGGACATCATTGGTCCTAAACATGCTTATTGGTTATATACACACCTTATTAGGACTCATTGGTCCCAACTGACCCTCATTACCCCTAAACACACCTTATTGGGACATCATTGGTCCTAAACACGCTTATTGGTTACATACACACCTTATTAGGACTCAATGGTCCCAACTGGCCCTCATTGCCCCTAAACACACCTTATTGGGCCATCATTGGTCCTAAACACAACTTATTGGTTACATACACACTTTATTGGGACTCATTGGTCCCAATTGACACTCACTTCCGCAAAACACGCCTTATTGGTCCATCATTGGTCCTAAACTTTATTATTGGTTATATACACACTTTGTTGGGACTCATTGGTCCCAACTGACCCTCATTGCCCCTAAACACACCTTATTGGGCCATCCTTGGTCCTAAACACAACTTATTAGTTACATACACACCTTATTGCGACTCATTGGTCCCAACTGGCCCTCATTGTTAGTACAAAGTATGTGTCGTGTGTGTATCAGTTAGTTTTGTTAGTTGTTTTAGTTAGAATAGTTAAATCAAGTTAGAGGGTAGTTTGTGTCAATCTATTAAAGTGGAGGGACTAGAGTGTGATTTAGTAATATTACATATATGAGTTACGTACATTAGGAATTGAAGACAATCTCATGCCGCTGAACTGCCGCCGAACGGCTGCCGATCTACCACCGAACCTGGAGTTCGGCCCTCACAAGCTGGTCTTATATATTGGAGCTTGGAGTTCGGACATAGATGAGACCTCTCGGATAACCGTTTTACCTGAGTTTGATTTGTAAGGGAGGAGTTTTTGATCTCGAATCTTTGAGAGTTTTGAGTCTAGGATCATGATTAGAGGCTGTAATCGAGTTCAAATCATGTAATCATCGATCAATTCGAGCTATAAACGAGTGATTATTTACATTTTTGTGTTCTTAGCTTCGGGTGAACTTTCGGTCCGATTTCGGTGTACAAATCACTAGATCCGACGCTTTACGAGTTTTCAATTGGTATCAGAGCAATCCAGGTGTGATTCTACATCAAATTTGATCGAAATCGAAGCTTAATTTGAGAGATTTGAAGCTGTTTGACTTTTACGAGTCAAATCTGTGTAATCTATGAAAATTCAAAGAATTTGTTGATATTTGGATGTTCTAACCATCTCAGATAGTTTTCTTATGTTATTTCGCATCAAATGCAACCAATTTCGTCGTGAACAAATCACTAGATCGGGGCGATTCGTGTTTTCAATTGGTATCAGAGCAATCCAGGCGTGATTCTACACAAGTTTTGGATCGAAATCTGGTTCAATTTGGTGAAATTGGTTCGTGTTTGACTTTTACAAAGTCAAACTGTTGTGTTTGAGTCTGAAATTGATCATCAATTCGAGTTTGTTTGAGCTATTGAATGATTCCAGCAGTTTGAGTACATCAACAATAATCCATAGCAAGTTACAAAATCGATTTTGGTTGAATTTTCATTGAATTCAAATTTTCAAAGTTCATCTTCTTCGTTTATGTGTTCATCAATGGTAGATTTGTTGTTTCTCGATCATTTTGAACAAAATCAGTTTCTACAAGTTCTAATTGATCACACGAAGCTTTTGCAACAAGCGGAATTTGATTTCATCAACGTTTGAATCGATTTCAGTTTTGTCAAAAACGCATGTTCGTCGGGTGTTCTCGTTCGAAGCTTAAACCTCATCAAAACCTATCAACAATGGTGCTCTTTTGATTCCTCTCGTTGTCACGAATCTGTAGCAACTTTCGGATCGAATTTTCGTTAAGAATCGAGGAAGATATTGATTTTCAAAGTTGTGGGGTGTTTTGAGATTTATGTCGCCGGAAAATTTGGTTGTCGCCGGAAAAGTTAGTTTTGGCCGGCCAAATATAGTGAATTGGATTTCACTTCACGACTATTTTGTTTGTATTTGACAACTTTCAATTTTAACCCTTCTACTTTAAAAAAAAAAAAGGTTTAAATAGGTTTTTTTTTTCCCCTTAAAAAAAAACAATATTAACATAAAGACTTTTTAAAAAAAAAAACATAAAGATTTTAACAAAACAACACATTTAAAAAAAAAAATCTTTGTGTTCGTTGAATTGTTTCGTGAACGCAAAATATTTTTGCGTTTGTAGAATCGGTTTACAAACATCAACTCATTCGTGTTTGTTTTTGTTTTTACCGTATTTTTTTTTCATTGTTTAGTTTCTTTTCTTAGAATAAAACAAAAAATATTTTTGTATACATTTTTTTTTTCGAAGTTCTTTCATAAAAAAAATTATACAAAAATATTTTTTGAGACTCGGCTTCGAGATTTAAATTCACCAATTTCATAAAGTTCAAGGTACAAGATTCAACGATTGATATTTTTCTGGTGTAATCACAATGAGTAAAGTTCAAGCGAGTTTGGTGGTTCCCAAATTATTAAAATGTGAAGATTATCAAGAATGGAGAAAAGATTTTGAGATTTTTATCAACGCTAACTTTGATGAATTTTGGAAGGCGATTGATAAAAAGTATTCATATCCGACTGATTGGCATGGTGTTCCTAAATTTCAAAGAGATCTTTCATTTGAGGAAAGAGAATGTTATGAAAGAGAATTAAAAGCTTATGATATTCTCACAATGGCATTGTCAAAAAAATTATTGTCCCAATTCAAAATGTGCAAGAATTCTAAAATGTTTTGGGATGCTCTTGCTCAGAAATATGCTGAATTGAATGAATCTGTTATGGAAGAAATTCAAAAAGATGGGTCTTCAAAATGTGAAGTTGTTGTGAATGATTTGCAGCTTCAACATGAGAAAGCAGAGTTAATGGACAAAGTTTCAAAACTGACTGAAACAAATGATAACTTGATGAAGGATGTTGAAAAATGGAAGAAAGAAGCAAATGATATGGCAGCAGTTTTTGATGATTTGTTTGCAAAATCAAAGATCAAACTTGAAGGTCTAGAAAAGGAAGTTGCTGATCTTACTGCTAAAGAATTAAGTCATCAAGAGGATAACACGAAGCTGTTAGATGCTAAAGCTGAATTGCTTCGTGAAAACAAGCTTTTGAAGCAGAATGTTGAGATTTATAAACAAAAATGGGAAAAGGTTGTTCAAGAAACATATGATGCTCATGATCAGTTGAGGAGAGAAAAGTTTACTCTGAATAGAACAACAGAAGAACTTATTGCAACACAAAAAGAGTTGGCTGAAGCGCAAAAGATAATTGCAGATATGAAGATTGAGGTGTGTGATTTCGAAAGACAGCTGCATAATCTCAATAATTCATCGTCTTTCACAAATTTTTATTGTGCAAAAAGGAGAATTTTCAACAGATTTTTGGCGATGCTATTCTGAAAAATGTTCCACCTCCAGTGGTTATTGAAAATTCTATCAATACTTTGAAAGCAACGGAAGAAGTTCATGATTATTCAAAGTTTGCTGATAATTCTTCTGAGAAGAAGAAGTCAAAGTCGCAGAAGAAAAATGAAGAGAATTTTGATGCTAACAAGCGAACTAAATTTGTTTCAGGTTCCATATTGCTTGATAAGGAAAAGGTTTTTGACGGCAATCCAGGAAAAGTGAAAGTCAACAAATTTTCGGAGATTGTGATTGATGAATCTTTCCTTTCCAATAAAAATGATTTAAATGCCATCAAGGATGAGTTTTCTCGACTTGCTTCACAAGGTCATGAGAAACCTAAGTCGGTACCAGATAAATCTAAAAAGTATGGTGGTCTGGGATATGAAAGCAAAGACGAGAACGTGAGTATTGGAAATGATCTCCAAGATGTGCTTGAGATAGAAGAAATTATGGAGGATATCAAGGTTCACAAAGAAAAGGATATTCCAATTGAGAATTATATCATGTGTGAACCTGATGATGATTTTCTGTCAACGAAGTCTAAGTTAGAGCGTCAAGAGAGTGATTCTTCTCAACATTCAACAATGTCAACAGAATCCATGTCATCTCCTAAGTCAGCTGATAGGAGAGCTTGCTTTTACTGCAACAAGAAAGGACATGTGATTCGTGATTGTACTATTCGAAAAAGGTTTTCACATGGTTTATATCGATCACCATCATCCGATTCGATGATTCTCAATGAGGTATCTGTCAAACAAAATCAGCAAAACCAACGAAAACCAGCTCACAAGAAGCCGGCTGTTGGTAAAACCTCAAAATATGATGATTGGTCACAATATTTTTCGAAACGAAAACAAAATTTTCAATCTGCTACATCAAACAGGTTTTATCATACAGATAAATTCTTTGGTTATGAAGATGATTCAGGTTTTTATGATCCTCCAGTTGATAAACGTTTTCAAAAATCTTTCAAACCAAAGACAACTAAACCTGTAATTCCAATCATGTTTGATGATGGATCGACTGGTCAATTTGATCGTCGATGTTGTTTTACTTGTCATAAGAGAGGACATTTTGCTAATACATGTCCTATAAATTTCAACAACACATCATCATATGCCAAGGATACAAAGTTTGTTGATCCTGATGGCATAATTTTCAATGAACCAATGCCCAAGAATAAAATATTTTGGAAAAAGAAAGTTGTTTCTGATTCTCTGGGTAACAGTTCTGATTGTCATTCATCAGTCGATAATGGTTCATTAGAAAATACAAAACAAAAAAATGAATGGAGACCAAAGATTGTCTCTACTGCCAACACTGATTTTGTTGAAGACACTGGACGACCTACCACAACTGTGGATGAGGGTTGGGGTTTTAGGAACTTATTATTTTCCAGTGTTTGCAGATACTTCAAGAAGACCTATTAGTGATTGCAAAGTTGCTGATAGTGGAGTATTTTGCTTAAGTTAGTGCTTCACAGAGTTGATATTTCACAAAATTTTTGAGAAAATGATTTTCAAAATCTAAAAATGCGAGGTATCCGTGTTGATCGATCAATTTTATTTTCTTTCTTTTTACTTTCTTTCATATCTTTAGGGGGAGTAATTTTAGAAAATTCAAAAAATAGAGCTTGTTGAATTTTAGGGGGAGAATATCTGAAAAACACAAAAATAGTGTGATGTTTGTTTCATTTATGAAAAATATTAAAAAAATGAAAAATCTCAGAAAGAGAAATTGATCCAACCATGTGAGAAATGATGGTACATCAGCATACGCTATCTGCCATGAATAAAGTAGAAAGAAAGGCTGTAGGTACTTGCTCGACTTGCCTGAATGTGCTGAGTAGTCTGATATATGCAAGTATGATATAAAGATAACGCTTGCTTGATAATTGTGGTTACAAATCATGATGGGCACTGTGCATATCTGGCAAAATAAAATGAGAAAATACCAAAAATAGAATAAAGAGATGTTCTGGTGTACACTTGCTTTATTTTGAAAGATTTCAACTTGTTTGATTTTCTTTATTTTGTCAAACGATCGGACTTTCTCTGCGTATCGAAAGATCGACCTGATTGTTGTTCATTTGACGTTCTGCGTTATTTTCTTTGGTGTTTCGTATAATCCATCGGACTTTCTCTGCGTGTACGTGAGTACCGACCTGATTGTTGTTGGATTATACAACTTCTGCTTTATTTTACATTTCTTATTTTCCTAAACAATCGGACTTTCTCTGCGTGCCTACCGGCCGACCTGATTGTTGTTTGTTTAGGGTTCTGCTTTCTTTTTGCAAGAATCACCATGAACTTGATATCTCTGTGGCATTTGATTCTGTATAAGCAAGTTTACAATATCAGTATGAGAAATCTGCTGCGAGTAACTTGGCTTGAATAAAGAAAAAAAAATATGAAATAAGCGGATTGCCAGTATTCCTGATTGTGTGGGTACCATGTTATCAATGCTCGATAAATACACTTAGTTTCATATCAGAAAGCTATAAACAATGACCTGCTTTAGTTGAAATAAACCAAATGGTTGTATTCTCAGTCAGCTTGGCTTGCATGCTTAGTACTTTGAAATTGCAGTGCGTACGATGCGTTATGTCTGATATGATCTCATGTTGTGATCTTTCTCACCAAAAACAAAAATAGAGTTTAATTCTATATTGCATTTATGTTTCTGTTTATGAAAAATCAAAAAGATTTTTAGTGTGTTTTGATATAAACTTTGTAAAATCCAAAAAGATTTTCTTTCATCTTTGTTTTTGATCTGATCGACACGGGATACAACAAATTTTCAAATTTAAATGTCTTGGTTTCTCCATAGTAGGAGTTTTGCTTCCAAGATTAAAGTTATGTTTGGAAAAGAGAAATTGCACTTTTGTCTTCTGAAGGTTGCAGGTTGAAATCATCAAAGTCTCTCAGATACTGATCTCAGAATGAATTGCATGCATGGTTGTAAAGCTATCAAAGAGTTTATCACATTCAGAAATGGTTCAGTTAACTTAGTCATGTTCCAGTCATGTCTACCCTACATCAACTAACATTA
The DNA here is from genome assembly GCA_039602395.1 of Deinandra increscens subsp. villosa. Lineage (NCBI taxonomy): Eukaryota > Viridiplantae > Streptophyta > Magnoliopsida > Asterales > Asteraceae > Deinandra > Deinandra increscens. The sequence continues at coordinate 2,952,602 of JBCNJP010000008.1, read as the reverse complement.
GATTCAAAGAGTTTGAAGATCTGATACAGCACACGTCAAGGGGGAGTTTGTTGGTGCAAAATATGTGTGTCATGTGTGTATCAGTTAGTCAAGTTAGTTTCGTTAGTTGATTGTGTTAGAATAGTTAATTCAAGGATTAGAGGGTAGAAAGTGTCAATCTATTAAAGTGAAGGGACTTGATTGTGATATACTAAATATCACATATATGTGATACATGATTTGAAGATCCACCGAACTTAAAGTTCGGCACCCACGAACTGCCACCGAATGAAGTCCGCACCTGGAGTTCGGCAATCATGCATATATATACGTAGCTTGGAGTTCGGACAAGAGACCTCTGGATAACCGTTTTTCACTGAGTTTGATTTCTAAAGGGAGGAATTTTCGATCTTGTTTTTCAGAGGGAAATGATGTTAGGATCATGTTTAGAATCTGTTAACGAGTTAAATCATGTAAACATTGATCCGATTGGAGCTATAAACAGAGTTTAATTTACAGTTTTGTATTCTTGAGTTCGGGTGAACTTTCGATCTTAATTTCGGTGTACAAATCACTAGATCGGGGCGATTCCTGTTTTCAAATAAGGATCCTTGGGGATCCTGAGCAGCTCGGAAGCGGCTCTGATATTGCTGGAATGGCTGAGATGAAGATCCCTGTAACATCTGAGTAGTAGGTGTTGCTGACTGCTGACTCCAAGGCTCATGAAGGTTTGTCGTCGCAAACCGCTGTGGTTGAGATATAGGTTGTTGTATCGAGACTGTCGGCACCCGATGGCTTGAAAACCCGACTGGCTGCTGGCTCGAGCACCTCGGCAGCTTGCTGACCTCCATACCCTCTGTAGTAAGATTCTGGGGGCTGCTCGGAGTAGAATCTAGAGTATTCCAGATCGACCACCTTGGGAGTCTTCTGATGCTAAGAGCCTGAAAATCCTGCAGTAGCAGCTATTGCAATACCTGACTTTGGAGCAGTATAGGGATTTACTTTCTGTTTCGGCTTCTCCGATATTTCCGGAGAGTCAAACCCGAATGATTTTGGCATCAAAGGGCTGGTTTCCTCTACTGGTTTCTTTGATTTTTTCAATTCCAGGATCTCCTTCATCATTTTCTCGTTGGTTTTTGTTTGTTCATCCGCATGGGCCTTCATTTGCCTGGTCAAAACATAGAGATCGTTATTAGAAATAGCAGAGTCAGTGGACGTACCTTGAGACCTAGTAAAAGTGGGGTATTCCACTCTTTTAGCGTCGGTATCAGTCACTTTCTTCGTCATTGGGGGGAGACCAGTGCTGACAGTGGGCTTAGAGGACAAAACAGATTTTGAGGTAAATTTTGGTTGGCTCGACATTTTCAAGAATTGGTTATGGGAAGAAGATCAAGGCTCTTAATCGAATTCAAACACCGTTTGCCCCACGGTGGGCGCCAAATTGTTTTGGTCAAAAACTACCTAAGCAATTAGTTGATCAAACTTTGTAAGTGAGGTAGTGTGTTTGATGAAGTTAGCAAGAAAAATGCAAGTTTGGGTGTTGACACGAGGATGTAACGAGGGAAAATCCAGGAATCCTTGAGTATCCTCAAGGAGCCTAGCAAAAAACCTCGGGGGCCGGTTCAAAGTACCTGCCTCCTAAAACTTTTATATAATGAAAGTGTTTAGTACAAATGAAATGAGCTCGTATTCTAAGTGTTGCAGAGGGAATTCTGATTGTCGAAAAGGGTGTGTGTGTGTGTGTGCAAGCCTAGAGCTCGGTTTAAATAAAGATTACATTGTAACAACCTATCCTAAGAACTAGCAACTAAGTCCACGTTTTCCTTGTAGCCGTTGAGATCTACCTAGTCCACGTTTACCTCAGCTGACCGGGTCTTTAGGACACGTGACTAATACTGGAGTTAACCTGTAAATAACAAACAAAGGAGGGAAAAACAATCGTTAGTAAATAAATGTAATTCAGGATCCTTACAGTGAAGTGCTTGCGAGCTGCTCTGAGTATCCTGAAATCTGGTACCAACAATAATAACATCATTGTGATCACCTCATAAAGTAACTCAAAACATATCCTAAATGTAATATAAACAACTTTTTAAAATATAAATGTATATAATAATTGTTATCAACTCAGAATGAATTTTAGGTGAAAATATGTATACGTGATTTGATTAATTTGTAACTTGCACAAATTGGTATAAAAAACATGTATTTTCAAACATAAATATAAAACATGTATTTTGAAACAGAAACATAAAACATATATTTTGAAAAAGAAACATACATGTTGAATAGTCACTTCATCAAAAATAAAAACTGAAAGGAGATACGAATCAAGAAAAGAAGATTAGTGATATGAGAATATGATGAATACATATACTAAAATAATATGGACTATATTTAGGAGATTGAATGTTTTGTATTTTGAAGGATATAAACGAAATTAATGACTTTATAAACACAGTTAATTTAAATTTATAAAATAAATGGAAAGTTCGGATTTTATGGAACTAATTGAACAAATCTTGTTAGAAAGTTGAAAACTTTTAAATTTTTAAAAAAAATGGCGGAATATTAAATTAAAAAATGGCGGAATATTGAAAACGTGGAATATTAAAAATGGCGGAAACTTTTAGATTTAAAAAAAATGACGGAATATTAAAAATGGCGGAAACTTTTTTAGAGGTTTTCAAATTTGCAATGAATCCGGATATTAAATAAAAAATAGCTAAATATTATATAAATTTTAAAAAAAATTCGGCGGTATTTAATGTAAATTACGAACTTTTTTTAAAATTAAAATTTAAAAAAATTAACCAGTAATAATTAAATTTAAAATATACAAATTATAATTCAATTTTTTTTAAAATAAACAGTTTTATACGTATAAACCATCTAGCATTAAACAAAACACTCTAACTACATATAGGTTAACAAAATAAACATTGTCCATAATGAAAACATCTATTTTGAACAATATAAACATACCTGTTGAATGGTGAGTTGATCCAAAAAAATCTGAAAGAAGAGACGAATCAACCAAAGAAGATATGAGAAGATGATAAATACATATACTAAAAAAATATGGACTATATATAGGAGATTGAAGTGTTTTGTATTATGGAAGGATAAAAACGAAATTAATGACTTTTTAAACACAATTAATTTAAATTTATAAAATAAATGGAAAGGTCGGATTTTATGGAAATAATTGAGGAAATCTTGTTAGAAAGTTGAAAACTTTTAAATTTTTTTTAAAAAATGGCGGAATATTAAAATTGTGGAATATTAAAAACGGCGAAACTTTTAAATTAAAAAAATGACGGAATATTAGAAGTGCCGGAAACTTTTTTAGAGGTTTTCAAATTTGCAATGAATCCGGATATTAAGTAAAAAATAGCTAAATATCATATAATTTTTTAAAAAATATCGGTGGTATTTAATGTTAATTACGATTTTTTTTTAAAATTTAAAATTTAAAAAAATTAATCAGTAATAATTAAATTTAAATTATACAAATCATAATTCGAAATTTTTTAAAATAAACAATTTTATACGTATAAACCATCTACCATTAAACAAAACACTCTAACTATATATATGTTAACAAAATAACTATTGTCCATAAAAAAAACAACTATTTTGAATAATATAAACATACATGTTGAATGGTGAGTTGATCCAAAAAAATCTGAAAGAAGACACGAATTAACCAAAGAAAATATGAGAAGATGATGAATACATATACTAAAAAAGTATGGACTATATATATAAGATTGAAGTATTTTGTATGATGTAAGGATAAAAACGAAATTAATGACTTTTAAACACAATTAATTTAAATTTATAAAATAAATGGAAAGTTCGGATTTTATGGAACTAATTGAGGAAATCTTGTAAGAAAGTTGAAAACTTATAATTTTTTAAAGAAAATCTAAAAAATTAAGAAAATTACACATAGGATTTTGGTTTGATTAGAGGATGCCACATCACCAATTGATGATGTGGACAAACTTATTATGTGCCAACTCAACCTAATATGTTTTGTTTAATAGATAGGTAGATTAATTAAATTTTTTTTACTCATTAATAATTGATGACGAGTGTGAAAGGTTTACAGCCTGCACACGTATTCTAGTAATAACCACAAATCATGCTCGAGACTAGAATTGTTCGGTGTTCGTCATTCGAGACTAGCACATAAAATTACTTAAGGATGCACACTCATCTAAGTCAATATGCAAGATTCCGTAAATCATATAATGGGAATTGCTCATTGTGTTCGTTCGTTTGCATTTTAGAAATTTGTCACCAACGATTAGGACCGACTCAATGTGTGTGTAATTGTTCGTGAACTCGATAACTCATCTAACACTCCTATTAGACGTATGAATGCATGCGTGTTTGATATATAAAATTATTCGTGTTCGTCTAGAAGATCACCTAAATTCGTCGGGTGTCACACTTTATGGTTAAGGAAGGCATCGTGTTAGGACATAAACCAGAAGTAGACAAGGCGAAAATCTCTACTATATTGCAACTACCCCCTCCAAAGAACGTTAAAGCCATTAGAAGTTTTTTAGGTCACGCTGGATTTTATAGTCGCTTTATAAAGGATTTTTCAAAAATCTCACAACCCATAACCAAACTTTTTGAGAAAGATGCATAATTTATCTTCTCCACAGAATGCTTACAAGTATACAATACACTTAAGGAGAAGCTCACTAATGCTCCAATAATAATCGCACCTGATTGGACGCTGCCTTTTGAATTAATATGCGATGCAAGTGATTTCGTCATAGGAGCCGTGCTAGGCCAAAGGAAAAATAAGCACTTTCACCCGATCTATTATGCAAGTAAGACTCTAATAGATGCTCATGAGAGCTATACAATAACGGAGAAAGAGCTTCTAGCCATCGTTTTCGCGCTAGATAAATTTAGGTCATATCTTGTTCTTTCAAAGATCACCGTCTACACTGATCATGCAGCTCTTAGGTATTTATTCACAAAGAAAGGTGTGAAACCAAGGCTTCAGATGGATACTATTATTGCAAGAATTCGATCTAGAAATCAAGGACAAGAAAGGAGCTAAAAATGTAGCAGCTGACCATCTATCAAGATTAGAGATACCGGAACATGAAAAGATCATAGAAAATAAGATCAATGAGAAATTTCCCGGTGAAACATTAATGCATCTTGGTACGCGAGTTAGCAAGACACCCTGGTATGCCGACTACGCTAATTATCTCGCAAGCAAGTATCTTAGACCAGGACTCACTTATCAGCAAAGACGCAAGTTTATTAGTGATCTCAAGTACTACATTTGGGACGACCCTTACCCATTTAGGATTGGGCCAAATCAGGTCATTAGAAGATGCTTCGATCGCTGGGAAGCCGATTCCATCCTCAAACATTGTCATGAAGAACCAACAGGAGGACATCATGGGGGCATCATCCACTTCCAAAGAAGTATTTGATACGGGTTTTTATTGGCCTACTATATACAAAGACGCCCATGAACTGGTAAAAAGATGTGACCGCTGTCCAAGAACTGGAAACATCTCCAAGAGAGTTGAGATGCCATAAAAAGGAGTTCGAATAGGCGAAGTATTTGACGTATGAGGCATAGACTTCATGGGACCATTCCCAACTTCTGAAAGTTCTTGAGCATCGGATCGTCTACTCGATCTAGCTATTACAGATGAGAAACGAGTAATTAAGAGTTGTTTTATTGATCTAGAGAACAATTACAACTCAGGAAATCACTTAGAACAGACACAGAGAGACACCACTGAAAACACACACTTAAGACTGATCTCACTCAACTCGTTAAAAGAAACAAAGACAAAACAACTATATATAGTCGATCTGCCGAACCCTAGGCGAACTGCCAGTTCACCCTGATCCGAACTGCCAGTTCGGATGAAGTTCGTTTGGCAAACTAACTTTGTCTTGACCTTACATCGTCTTGTCTCGATACTTTACACGATACACTGATTATGTATCAACAAACTCCCCCTCGTCGTGTGCAGTACCTTTAACAACATAACAAAACTGTATCTTCAATCAAACTCTCCCTCACGTGTAGAATTTGTTCAAAATATCTTCAAACAAACTCTTCCTCAACTGGATAGTAGCTTGATCTTGAATACTTGATGACGCATAGTGTGTTTCTCTCTTTATCAGCAACTTCAGAAGACTTGAAGTTGTGGCATTTCTTTCAAACTTAACAACCTGCCCACAAGTTGAATTATCTCGGCACAAAACGTCTCTTCGAGACTCCAAGCTATGATTTTGAAAATTTGATTTATATCACGTTTTGATCAGATCGAAAATAAAGCAGAAACAAAATCTTTTAGGCTTTTAGAAAATTTATATCAAAACAAACCTAAAATATTTTTGATTTTTCAAACTTATGCTAAAACACACCGAAAATCATTTTGTACTTTTGCTGGAATGAAATGAAATTGCAATACAGAATCAAAATCTATTTTTGGTATGAGAAAGATCACTATACGAGATTATATTGATCATGACGCACTGAACTACACTTCAATTTCAACTAATTGAAACACATAAGTCATGCTGATTGCCGGTATAATTTGTCCATCTTAAATTCAGGCAGAATCATACTCATAACATCTGGATATGTTAAGATATTGATTAGATTTGCTTTGACCAGTGTATCCTACACTATCAGACATATTCAGACATTTTTCTTTTTCTTGTGTGATTACACTTGTGATTATCACATAGCGTATCGGTTTTTCATGATACTGTCAACTGTGTTCCATGCAAAAAGAAATAAGAACGTTAAATCGTCTACCTTAAGGTCGATGTTTCGATACGCAGAGAAGGCCTCGGATTTAACAAAATAACAAACATAAAACAAGTTGAAATTGTATAATTCAACAACAATCAGGTTGATACTTCCGTATACGCAGAGAAAGTACGATGAATTATACGGAACACCAAAGAAAATAAAGCAGAACCTCAAACGAACAACAATTAGGCCGATCTTTCGATACACAAAGAAGGTCCGATCGTTTGAGAAAATAAAGAAAATCAGACAAGTTAAAATCTTTGCAAAATGAACACATGTATACACAGTGACTTCTAATTTTGTTTTCACACTTATTTTTCTCTTTTTGTCATGAAATATGCTTCAAGATGTTATCCACATGATCAAGCATTAGTATTTAGTGTATATCACATCTGAATACTTTCTTATTTGCCGAGTCTACCATGCATATCAAACAATGAACTTATGGCTCTTTCATCTACTCTATCAATGAGTCAAATACGTAAGCCAGTGTACCATCATTTCCGAATGATCAATTTCCCAAAATTTTATATATTTTGCATGTATTCACCTTCACTATATATTTTGCATGTATTCATCTTCTCCCCATAACATGCAGTTACCCCCCCCCCCCATAATTGCAATTCTTCCCCTTAAAATGAAAAACTCTATTTTTGGATTTTTCATTTTATAAAAACAAGACACTATTTTTAGCTTTTGTCAATTTTCTCACAAACGAAATGTAAAAAGAAATTTGATCAACCAACACGGATACCTTGCAGTTTAAAGTTTTAAAAAATTTTCAGGTTAGAAAAATATTGTATGAAATTTAAGTTAAGTAGAATACTCCTCAATCAATAATTTTGCAATTACCGATTGGTTTTCTAGAATTACCTACACACTGGTCAAACTTATCAGTTTATAAATGACCCGAAGCGAAGTGCTTCTGGTCGACCAGTGTCCTGCTTTTGCTTAGTAAACACCTTAGGTTTCCATTGCTATTGTTGTTTTGGTAATTCAGTTTTTGATGAATCAGTCACAGGTGGTTGTGATAAACAACCCGCATTTTGAGCTTTTTAAAAAGTTGGAACAGAACATTTTTGTTTTTGAAAGAATGTAGGCTGAAATTCATCAAAAACTCTGCCATGTTCATCAAGAAACACTGGTTTGACAGATTTACCAACAACTGGAATTTTTTGTTTTTGATTTAAAACAGTAGAAAAGGACAATCGCGTGCCATATGTCATGTTTGACGATAATTGTAGCACAAACGACTAGCTTTGTCGCACCGTTTATGTACCTGCACAGCTTCAAAAACATTTCTATCTTCAAAATGATCATAAAAAGTATTATATACCTGATGAAGATGATCATGAACCCATTTGGAAGTTGGGCTTTTTGAAGTAGAACCTTCAGAGGAAAATTTAGCAGCTTGTTTCTTCTTGTTCTTTGAACCAACATCTTTTACAAACACTTCAGAAATCTTGTTAGCATCAACGCAATGAAGTGGAAATTCTTTATCCCAAAATATTTGTTCCGAACCCTTAAGTTTATAAAACCTTTCGAGTTGAACTTTTTCAGCCTTGAATACCTCCTTCTTAACTTGCTGTAGCTTCATTTTCTTCAGATTGTGTGGCTTTGAACCTTGATCTGCCTCAGCTTTATCATTCTGTGCCTTAAAACCCAAACTAATATTCTTTCCAGAAATCTTTTCCTTATAACTTGATGACTTATGCCCATTCTTCGCCAAACGAGAAAATTTAGCATTGACTTCTTGCACATTCTTTTGTTCATAGAAAATCGTCTCATCAAAATCAGGTTGAGACCAAAATTCCTCACTAGATGTAGCTGATTTCTCATTTTCTGTTGACGATGAACCAGACACAAACTTTGGAACTTGAAGAACTTTAGAATTCTTCTCAATCTTTTTACCTTTCTTATTATTCCTTTTCTTCTTCACAACCTTTTCTTCTTCTGAATTCGATGATGAAAACTTGGAATAATCACACTCTTCAACTTTTTCCTTCACATCTTTAACAACTTCTTTGATACTAGCTGGAGGTGATGTTGTTTTGTCAAACATTTTTTCAAATATTCCATCGTTGGCTAAGAAACTTGTGAAAGATTGAGAATTGGTAACATTGTTTAGCAACCTATTTGCATCAATCACTTGAATTTACAAATCTGAAATCTTCTGTAGAGCTTTAGCCAATTCCTTCTCGGTAGTTATCAATCTTTTAGCGACTTTGTGAGTTTCAAATTTCTGCAATCGAAGATTATCAAGCTCAGCAAGCAACTCCTTCTTCCATTTATCTTCATTTCTTTTCTGAATTTCAAGATATGCAGCTTCAATCTTAGCAACATAGTCATGAGAAGTATTGGTAAGCATATCAAGCTTAATTTTTGATTTATCAAACAAATTCTGAAAATCATTAGCAGCATCTTCTGCTTCATCCTTTCATTTCTGAACCTTTTTAACTAACTCATCCTTTTCATCAACTAACTTTGCCATCTTTTCTTCACAATCCGTTTCATTCTTTTTAGATATCTCCAAATCTTTCTTTACCAGTTGAAGAACTTCGGTAATCATTTTAACCTCCTTTTCCAATGAATCATTTTTTAATAATCTCTCATTTTCCTTCGACAAATTCTCAATTTTAGACTCGAATTTTTCATTTTCAGCAGCTTCATACGAACTTGAATCAGAAGAATACTCATCTTGCTCATGTGTAACAATCAGTAGTGCAGATTATCAAACTGTTTGCCCCAATCATAAGTACCGTTTTTCTGAACACTTAAAGTTGTCTTATTTGAATTGCTTGAAGATGGTTGCGAACCATTTGTAGATTTAGAATCAGACTTATAAAGATGAGATTGCTGACACTCTCTTGCAAAATGTCCAAGATTTTAACATTTGTAGCATTTAATCTTAGATTTGTCAAAACCCAACTTGTCACCAAAAGCTTGTCTTCCAGTTTTCTTGTAAAATCGTTGTGATCTCTGAGTCAGCATAGCAAATTGCCAAGCCATATCAATTCATTTAATTGATCATCATCAATTTCATTCAGATCAACTTTTGTCAACTGAGCCTTGCTAACATCATTAATAATCATTCCAAAAGATGATGAAATAAGAGCGGAAATCAATTTTGCACAATCATTCACTGATTTAACAGAGAAAGCATTCTGATGTGATGATTCTGGAATCATAAAACTACAACCCCTTGAAGAATTATTAGCTGAACTTCCTGAAACATTTCCAATTAATGCAGTAGGTGGTGCAGAACTGAGACTTGGTTTAGCTTTAGCATTTATGCTTGCAGCATTTTCACCATGATATAACTCTGGATTTTGTAATTTGGCCGTTGATTTCGTTGAATTCCTCATTTCCATTTCTCGTGCATGGCGTTTACCAGTGAGCTCGTGAAATGATAAGTGGAAAATTCTTTGTCATGAGTAAGTAACAAGACATAATTTTCCCAATTTTCTGGTAATGCTTCCAGAATCTTCTCTTTCAATTCTTCATCGGTTTTCTCAATTCCAACAACTTTCAATTCACTAATCAGATGTGAAAATCTTGAAACTAAAGCCGTAATGTATTCATTTTCATAATGTTGAAGTTGTCAAACTCCTTATTCAACACCTTTTTCTGACTTTTCTTGTATTGATCGTTGCCTTCACACCTTGCTGATAATGCATCCCATAATTGTTTCGATTTCTTGCAAGTACTGAATTGATGTAGTAATTCGGTGGATAATGCCATTGTAAGATAACCAGACGCTTTTTGTTCAATTTCATAAAGTTGTTTCTCAGCATTGTCAAAAGTATGAACTTCTTTGAAATCTCCTTGATCAGTTGGATGTGTGTAAAGCTTTTTAATTGGAATCCACAAATCGATATCATTTATGCTGATATATGCAGAAAATCATTGTTTCCAATTTTGATAATCTTCCAACTTCAACAATTTGGGAACTTTCTGGCTTGTTCCGATTTCATTATCAAAGTTTAGCATTGTTTGCATCGCACTTTGCATAACGGCAAAAGCTTGAAAATTCGACATTTTAAAAAATTTCAAATCTGCTAGTCCGAACCAAACCCGAACAAAATCCCTTAGCCGAACTGGAAGTCTAGCGGAACTGGAAGTCTATCAGAACTCAGCCCGAACCGAAAACTTTATCTGAACTATAACCGAACTGAAAGAACTACCCGAACTTGTCCGAACACAAATGTATCAGAGCCTGTGCTGAACCAATCCGAACCGAACCTAGAGCGAACTTAGACGAACTAGAACTTCAGACGAGACAAACACAAGCCGAACCGTGAGTTCGGATGACGGTTATTCTGAACAGGAAGATCTGCAGCTGAACTGAACCATTTTCACTCAAAATTTTCGAATTGGGACAGATTTGAACGAGATTTTCAGTAGTGAATCAGAAAAAGTGATGAGGAATGATTTAGGAACACATTTTTCACTAAATTCTCGACTGAAACACTCAAAAACTCGCAAAAACACTTCAAATTTTGAAAAACGACACTTTTTGTTTCAAAAAGTCCAAAAATAGCAACCATATATCATTAGAATGAACCAGAAAGCTCTGATACCACTTGAAAGTTCGTGAGCATCGGATCGTCTACTCGATCTAGCTATTACGGATGAGAAACGAGTAATTAAGTGTTGTTTTATTGATCTAGAGAACAATTACAGCTCTAGAAATCACTTAGAACAAACACAGAGAGACACCACTGAAAACACACACTTAAAACTGATCTCACTCAACTCGTTACAAGAAACAAAGACAAAACAACTATATACAGTCGATCTGCCGAACCCTGGGCGAACTGCCAACTCACCCTTATCCGAACTGCCAGTTCGGATGAAGTTCATTTGGCAGACTAACTTTGTCTTAATCTTTACATCGTCTTGTCTCGATACTTCACACGACACACAGATTATGTATCAACAACTTCATACGGAAATAAATATATCTTGGTTTCTGTAGGTTATGTATCCAAATGGGCAGAAGCTCAAGCCTTACAAACCAATGATGCCAGAATCGTAGTCATTTCCTTAAAAAGCTCTTCTGAGGGTTTGGGACACATAAAGCACTTAGTAGTGATAGGGGAACCGATTTCTACAACGCCCAAATGGAAAAGATCCTAAAATGTTACGGGGTCGCACATCGATTAGCTATGCCTTATATTCCTCAATCAAGCGGACAAGTAGAAGTTACTAATCGAGGTTTGAAAAGAATTATCGAGATAAATGTAGGTAGCAATCGAAAGGATTGGTCAGAAAAGCTTGATGACGCACTATAGGCATTTAGAACTGCATACAAATCTCCCATAAGAACAACACCTTTCACGCTAGTCTATGGAAAAGCTTGTCATCTTCCAGTGGAGCTTCAAATCTGGATGAGAAGGAAGCAGGAAAAAACTGATTCCTCCAGTTGCATGAGCTAGAGAAAATGAGAGACGATGCTTATAACACGTCTACCAAATACGCAATGCAATCATAGCAACTTGACAAAAAGTTATGATAATCATATTCATAGCATAGTATAATTGCGAGCATATATATATATATATATATATATATATATATATATATATATATATATATATATATATATCAGGATAAAGAACAATCGAAGCATATAGAAAAGTATCATCATGCAGTTATAAGGTTGAGTCAATCAAAACCCGACTCGTGAGATCCATGAACACAGCCGACGCATTGGTTAGACCGAACAACATGACCAAGAAATCATAATGACCATATCGAGTTCTGAAAGAGGTTTTCAAAATATCTTATTCTCGGACTCTTAACCGATGATACCCAGATCTCAAATCCATCTCGATCCCTGAATCCGATCCGACATATCGTTGATACGCAGAGGCGGATACCGATTTTTCATGGTAACCTTATTCAATTCCTAGTAATCGATGCACATGCGAAAAGTGCCATCCTTTTTCTTGATGAACAAAACAGAAGCTCCCCAGGGCAACGAACTAAGTCTAATAATTAAAACCCTTTTCTAGCAAATCTTGCAATTGAGCATACAACTCTTGGAGCTCATTAAGGGCAAGTCGATAAGGCACTCGGGCAATCGGTGCTGCCCTAGGTGCCAAATCTATTTGGAACTCTATCTGCCTATGTGGAGAAAGACCTGGCAAGTCTTTAGGAAACACATCTGGAAAATCACAAACGACTGGGATATCCTCGATACGCAGCTCTTGAACCGGATTCTCAACAACATGGGCTAAGAAATAGCCACGTATCCCTTTCACAGACTCTTTTACGCTTTAAGGAAAGAAATGATTCCGGCCACGGATCCGCTTCTATCGCTGTACGTGCGTTAGCAGATTGATTGTCTACTAGTCTTGATCAAATTGAGATGTAAAACACAAGAAGGTAAATAAAGAGTTTTGTATTGATGACAAACACCTTACAAAGACTCTATGTACTTAAACAGCTCTCACACACAGAAACACACACATAACTCTTAGACTTGTTACAGACACACTTATGACAAATGACTAAGATACAACATTATGTGGTAGCCACTGATCCAACGAACTAGCACTACGAACAAACCACAGGTTCATTGCTAGTTCGCTACTAGCTAGTTCATTGTCCAGTTCATTGGTCAACATACACAACATTCTAACTCTATTAACTAACTTGCTATAACTAGATACATCACTTCACACACACGTGTTTATGCTCTAATAGACTCCCCCTTCTCATGTGTTGTATCTGACTTGACTTTCAGACTCATGATGTTAGTTGATATAAAACTTGTATGGCTAGAACAGGATCATATCACTGAACCACATACTCCATCTTCAATCATGCTTGAGTCATGTCTTTAACCTGCATCTTCAGAAGACAGAAGTGCGGTTTTCTATTTTCCAAAATAACTTTAATATTGGGCAAAAATCTCCTTCGGAGAACCCAGATATTTGAAATCCGATTTTGAGAATTTGATTGTATCACGTGTTAATCGGTCAAAAACAAATAAGAAAAATTTTTTTAACTTTTACAAAGTTTATATCAAAATACACCTAAAATCTTTTTGAATTTTCTGAAGCTTATATCAAAACACATCAAAAATCTTTTTGCTTTTTCTGAAATGAAAACAAATGCAATACAAAATCAAACTCTATTTTTGATTTGAGAAAGATCACTATTTGGGATCATATTTTTCATAACACTCTGAACTACAATTCAATTTCAAATAATTGAAACACATAAGCCATGTTAATTGCTGGTATAATTTTTCCATCTTAAACTCTGGCAGAATCATACTCATAACATCAGGAAATGTTATGGTATTACTAATTCTTTTGACTAGTGTGTCACACCCCCGAAAAACCACTCGCGGGGTATCACCGCAAACTGGAGCGCGACATACCAGATCTGAGTCGCCAGACACACGGAAGACTCTATATGCTCGACTAAACGTTTAGAAATCATTTTTCATAGTTAAAGTTCTCAAATAGTTTACCAGAGTTAGCAAAGGGTTTCTAAGTTTAGCGGAAGCATTTCATCATAGTTTATATTAAGTTTAGCGGAAGCGACAATAAATCAAAAACATTCGAAATGTCTGTTCGCCCAGGGCGACAAAAGATAGATTAATATTTACAAACCATGTAGATCAGACAAATGAATGATTCTAATCGTGCTCCTTAGCGTTCCTCCTAAGGACTTGAGAAGAAATATATTAAAAAGTGTCAATGCAAGGTTGGTGAGTGCACAAGTTTAAAACAGATAAATAAATATTTATCAAAAACTAGTAAATTACCGGTTACCCTCAATGAGGCCTAACCCAAGTAGGGACACCACCCTGAAAAGCTGATTTATATACCCGTGAATAGCTAGTCCATAAGATTTTTATAACACCGTAGCATTAGTGTGACACCATTACTGACGGCCACTTTGCATTCTAACCATATCGTTTGCAAGTATGGCCAAGCTAGAGATAATATAATACCCGTCCCACTCACAGTAATTGATTAGGGCTTGTCAGGCCCAGTAGATCTACCTCATAATTCCCCATTATTAATTATTCATGGTTCACAATAGCAGAAGTAATTTCAGAGAAAACATGTCGATCCATAGTTTATAAAGTTTCGTATATATCATCAAGATTAAATTTGCAAAGCAAAAGTTACCGTATGTCTTCTCCCTTAAAAGCGTAAACAGTAAAAATGTGGGGTAGTGAACTCACCTTAGGCTGCAAATTTAGTATTCCGAATAATCAACCAATGAAAGCAGTGAATCCCTTAGATTTCACCTAAGACACATATTAGTGTGAGTGTTGACTGTGTTGACCGACTATCTCGAAAACGCGCGAGCAATACACAAGTTGACTCGAATACACATTGGTGATCAATTTAGGTTTTCTAATATTTTTCCTAAAATGTTTATCATATATAACATGTTACTTGGAGATAAATATAAATGCGTCATAGTTTATTACAATGTTATCCCGCGTATATGATGTACGGTCGACGGAGTAATCATACAAAGTCTTGTCATTCCCACCGAGATGGGAGACTTAGGACTTGTACACGTGTATAAATCATAATTAATTTGACTAATAGCATGCAAACACAAACCAAGAAATTACACAATCATACGCATGTGTCATATAACTATTTATTTTTCGCGTAAATATATATTTTCACATACGAGCTAGGTTTGCATGAAAACCACATTGTTATTGCATGTTAAGTCATGGAAATCCATGTTAAGCATACTTCAGGTCATATAAGGTGTTCGCAACATCTAACATGCAAACGACTACACCCTCCGATCGCGTTTCATACGTTAAAAATAAATATTTATTTAAATTTATTATTTTTCATGCAAGTTTTCCATCAAGCATCAACTTTATCGTCCGATTTGCCGCCAATAACATATATCAAGTCACTTTAACATAGATCAACCATCCTAACCCTATATCTAGCATAAAACAATGTAAAGGTAGGATTTTTATCAAATATTTAACGTAAAGTTTGTGAATTTATTGCAAATCCATCATAGATCTACTATCATCAAGCAACTAGGACATGAATCATGCATAGAAATCGAATCTTTATTGCCATACATGCATGCAAACCCTAGATCTAAAATATATTCCCATAATCACCATAAAAATCACATTTTTATCATCAAAACTCAAACTTTATATGTATAAACACTAGATCCATGCACATTAACATCATATCATCATCAAAGAACTTGAAAACTATCATAAAGTTAGGAACTTGACGACCTTTAACAAAAGAAAATTAAGGAACATAACATTGGGTGAAATATAACGATCGAGAATGAAATACAAGCTTGATTCTTGATGTTAAGCACCAAACTTGTTGTTTTTTTCATCAAAGAACACTTTGGGACGTTTCCGAGGTCCGATGGGACGTTTTTAGGAGGAGCGTAAGTGTGCAAATGGGGCTAATGACGTTTATATAGTTGGAATTTAGGGTTTTAGCCCAACTGGGCCACTTGAAGACCGTTAAATGCTTCACCAAGGCAAACTCGCGGTCCGCAAGCCGCCTGGTTCAGCTCCCCCGGTTCACTTTCGTTGACCGGGTCCTGTTTTGTCCGCTTTTCACATTTTTGGTCTCGGTTTTCTATGTTTTCTCCCATTAATAATTCACCATCATAATTATCACATTGAATCCCATAAAATCAAGTATTCACATGCCATATAACATATCACGGTTGCACAGTTAAATTCACGTAATAGTTACGCACGTAAATCATAACATGTATCAGTTTTTGATTAATCACCAATGTTTCGAGACACGGACTTGTGTGTAGTGATTGTGAATTATTTTAAGGCAACTAGACTCTTCTAATCCCTTAATTGACATACTAAGCCTATCTACGTGATTTCCAGATTGGCCGGTTTTATCAGTTTTATCTGTTTTTTAAGGTTTGGGTCCCACCCGACGGGCCAGAATGTCACATCCTTCCCTTTTTAAAGAATTATCGTCCCGAAAATTAAAATTGCAACCACGTTGCTAAGGATTTCAGTTTCACAATTTTAAAAGTTGCAATTTCATTGCAGCGAGCATTTTACTCAGCAATTAAATAAAATAGCGCTTTACTCAACAGTAAAAATCATAGTAGAGTGCTTTAATTAAAAGTAAGGAAAATTTTCAAATTCTCATAATAATTTTCAGGTTCTCACATCATCCCCTCCTTATAAGAAATTTTTTCCCGATATTTAAGAAGTATTCCTGGCTATCGGAACGGACTGCCTCAACAAGTTCAGATATTTGCCCATCATTTGATCTTCGCGTTCCCACGTAACCACTGGTCCACACTTCGAATTCCACTGAACTTTGACAATCGGAATCTTACTTTGCTTGAGCTGTTTGGTTTCTTGATCCATTATCTGTACTGGCTCCTCTATAAAACGCAATTGCTCATCAATCTCCAACTCCTCTAGTGGAACTACGAGCAACTCGTCTGATAGAAATTACTTCAAAGTAGATACATGGAATACGTTATGCACAAAACTCAGCTCCTCGGGAAGATTCAATCTCTCTGCGACTAGACCAATGCGCTCGACAATATCGAACGTCCAACTTATCTCGGATTCAACTTTTCTTATTTTCCAAAAAGATTAATTATGTGTTCGGAACGACTACTAAAACTACTAATAAAACCTAGTCTTAAACCTAGACCTAGACACACCTAATTTTACCGAAACTCCTAAAACTAGACCGCACCTAAAGGAAAGTGTACCTTTTGGTGGCAGTATAGCTATAGAAGACCGGAAATCGAACCCTAAGGACACTATGAGACAAGACTCAACCTAGAAAAATGAATAGGAAATTGAAATTGAGTGATTGGTATTAAGGGTTTAATTAACTAAATTAACTAACTACTCAACTAACAACCAAAAACAGGGAAAATATAGGATGAAATCAAATTAAGAGAAAGGTACCACCAAGACCTAGAATCCTAATCAACACTGACAACTCTGATGGCTGTTAGTTTACCTTTTAGGTTCTTCCTAACAGATAATTCTATGCTCGGAAAAGAGTTCACCTTTTGAGTACTTCCTACTTCAACTAAACCTAACTACCTTCGAAATAATATCGGGTATCCTAGGCTAGCGGGATCTACCTCTAACTACCACAATTGACACGACTAGAAATCAACTAACTAAACTAAGGAATTTCCTTTTGGGACAAATTTGACCTAGCCAATTAACCAAGCCAACTAACCGATAAATCTATTCCCTTTTAAGTTCAAGATAAGGTGGAATATTACCATTAAGATGATAATTATCAATTAATAGGCAACTTACTAGACCCGAGCTTATTCACGAGATGACAGAAAAGATTGTTCAAATCCGTAATCGTATGGCAGCCGCTCGTGATAGGTAGAAGAGTTACGTCGATAAGCGTCCGTTAGAATTTCAGGGAGATCACGTTCTTCTGAAAGTTTTTCCTTGGAAGGAGGTTATTCGTTTCGGGAAACGAGGGAAGCTAAACCCCGGGTACGTTGGACCGTTCGAGATTTTTGAATGCTTTGGTCCAGTCGCTTACATATTGAATCTTCCTGAAGAGCTGAGCACCGTGTATAACGTATTCCATGTATCTAATCTAAAGAAATGTCTATCAGATGATTCGCATGTGGTTCCACTCGAGGAGTTGGAGATCGATGAGCACCTGCGTTCCATAGAGGAGCCAATAGAGATAATGGATCGGGAAATCAAGCAGCTCAAGCAGAGTAAGATTTCGGTTGTCAAAGTTCCTTGGAAATCGAAGCGCGGACCCGAGTTTACCTGGGAACATGAGGATCAGATGATGAGAAAATATCTGAACTTGTTCAAGAAGCCCGCGTAGGTAGCCGAAGGTAACTATCAAATTTCGGGACTAAATTTGTGACACCCGGTCTCAAAATCAGGTCAAACCTCTCTCCGTTGACTTTCGTTGACTTTTATTATGTGATAAATATATGATTTACTGTTTTAAGATATGATTAACTGTTATAATTAAATGATTAACCGACACCAATTCCACTTGTAACTAAGAATATATACGTACGTAAAATAATACATCCTTCGTGTATTAACGGTGGAATTTCAATAATAAGAAAATTAAATATAAAAATGGAACTTTTTATATTTTATCAAACCAATTCAAACTGTCAAGTCATTTCATGAGCTTAAAACATATACAAAACATTATGTTGTCAAGACTTAACCATTTTTCCTAACTACTTAGCCTATTGGGCCCGGTAAGCCCAATAAGCCCATATCAAACCCGTTAATCCTGAAACTTTCACAAATCACTCACGTTGACATCCCGAGTGTTTTCCCTGAAACGGAAACCCGAACCGTGGCCCGAATCAAATTGGGCCAAACAGGCCCAAAACCGGTTAGCCTTTTCTTTCTTGATTCCTCTCGGCCCAACAACTAGAATCGACCCAACCCCTCTCGATTTTCTCCTCTTGAAACCGAAACGGGCCTCGGCCCAGTTTTTCTAACCGAACCGAATGTGGGCTTCGGCCCACTATCCAAACCTTTATTCTTTTTATTTTTGGCCCAAACCATTTTATAAAAACTTACCCAATGTTTTTATATATTTTTGGCCCATCACCTTTCCAACTTACACCACCTTTGTGATATAACTAACTTGGTTTAGTTTTATAAAAATTTGGATTTTTATAAACTCTTAATCTACTTAACTTTTATAAAAGACTTACAAGTTTTATAAAAATGAATGGTAGATTAGTCTCCAAGTAAAATGTGTGGGTTGTTTGAGAAGTTGACAACACATCTTTAACCATTGTGTATTAACTCCTAATCACCCTAACACCCAAACACTCCTCCCTCCTTCTCTCTCTTGTGTTCGGCCCCCAACCACTGAACCACCACCTCAGCCGCCGGCTGCCACCAGCCCTGCCGCCCCCTGCTCCGCCGCTGACCCCGCTGCCGGACCACCGCCGGCCACCTCTGTTTCGCCGGAGAAAGCCACGGACCACCGCCACCTTCCCATATTTCTCTCGGTTCTCTTGGGCTCACTTTTGTGAGTCTCCTACACCCCTTTTCCTCTATTTTTCTATCATGTTATTACCCAAGATCAACCTCTCAAGTCTTGACAATCTAAACACATTAACACTTATGAAATCTAGATCAAAATGTTCATACACTTTTATTTTGGAATGCTTGCTTGCAACAACCAACCCAACTCTCTTCTTAATCCCCTTTTTTTCTTCTAAGATTTAAGATGGTGAAACACAATGGTGAAGCCTTATGGATAGTAACCTTGTGCACCTAGATCTAATGAAATCCATGGATTTCAAGTTGATTGTTTGCAAATCCAAGCCACTTCATAACTTGTTAAATGAAAATAATGACTAACTAATATTACATGTTATTATTTATGCATTTTGGTCCTAACACATGCTTTAGTGTTAGTTGATTATTTATTTTCATGTCCTAACATTTATATGTTAGTTGATTGTCTTTATATTTATATTTGGTCCTAACATATATATATGTTAGTTGATTGTTTATCATTTCATATTATATGTTTAAATAGGTTAACTAACAACATAAAACATGTTATATTATGTTAACTATTTTCATGAAATAATGATGGACTAAATACATGGACCTAAAACTTGGACATGGTTTTTGGACCAAAAATCACTAAGTGTAGTGATTTTTATAAAATTGATCATATGACATATTTTTTTCTTCCTAAAAAGATTTTGTAACACATTTAATGTGTTTTAAATGGACAAAGAGGACTATATGTTCTTACTAGATTTAGTAAGAAATGAATTTATGTCAAATGATTAAAGTTGACATAAATACTTGGATTTATTACAAGTTTTAACCTTTCTAGAACTTGCTAAAAATAGACATTTTTATAAAAGAAATTTTATAAAAATTTATCAAGACAAATAAAGACTTAAAAGTTTTCATGGTTTTATTTCATTACTTTGAGGAATCAAAGTAATAAAAATAAATAATACGTTGCGTAGTAATAAAACCGGGACCGCACGGCGATATACACGGAAACGTAAGACTTGTCTTATTTTTATTGAAACGACGTAATGTTTTAATAAATCAAATGTTATAAATCCAAGCGTCGTTAAGATATTTTGAGAAGAATATATTTCATGAAAATGAAATATTAAACGCTTTCGAAGAATAAATGATTAAATGTTAAAAACTTTAAATGTCTTTCTCCCAAGGCTTATGTTTTAAAAATAAGACAAACGTTAATAATTATTTTCGACAAATAATTATTTACAAAAGATATAAACCATGATTTATTCACCAAAGAATTGTTTATCATAATTATTTAAAATAATTATAACTTGCAAGATTAACACACCAAATAAATAATTATTTAATAATTATTCGAAACTTGTGAAAATAGTAGACATTATTATTATTATTTTTTTTTTTAACTCGATGTTCAAGACTTGATTGAATTATTGAAAATGATTATTTGTTTATATTTATTTACATAAATATAAATAACCATGGATATATGTATGTAATAAATACAAGTTAACGAGTTTTCAATAATACGAACGGACCTAAAACGTCAAGACTTGACCGGTATCACTTGGGTGACTTATGTTACTCAAATGATCATAGACCTTATGCATATGTTATTTAATTATTTAGGGCGTTACGTGCTACCGTCCTTCGCTGCTTAAATCCCGAATTATCTGCTGAATCTGTGAGTTTCACGGCCCCTTTTCCTTTTATCTGTTTTATACTTGGGGGAGAAATCATGAAAACTGATTAAATGCTTTTTACTTAATATTATGGTTTACTTGTTAGCCGTATGACTACTTGTTCTCTTACTGATTGCCCAACTTGGTACATTATCGTTATAAACGTTTGTACAACCGAAATCCCATCATTAATTGATTTCAATTAGTTCTGTACGAAACGATAGCTAGTGAATAGATCTATTTGGGTTGACAACCCTACCCTAACTGGTAGCTCCAGTTCTGACTCCGGATTGTCTGGGGGTACACGTCAGTTATTCTGCTCTGTTTAACATCTCTGGGCAAGAGATGCCGGGTGGGTAAACCGTTAGTATTTGAAATCAAGGTTCAGGTGAGATCATGCAACCACAACAATAAACCCTGATAATATTTAAGTATACCGAAACTGTTTTACAACTGTTTTACAACTGTCTAACTATCGAGTCCTAAACCTGTGAACCTCACCAACTTTATGTTGACACGTTTTATATTCATGATTTCTTAGGTAATTGACAAGACTTTCTGAAGACATGCAAATGGAGCTTACAAATGCTATCGGACCTGTCCTTGGAGTCATAGTCCCGACTATCCAACTTAACCGTTTTATGCTTTTAATAATCGTTTAAGACTTATGTTTTTAAATTGTAAGACATTAATGTTTCCACTACTCTTTCCGCTGCAATGAAACGAATTAATGTTTTATGAAGTTTTTAAATTTATTAGAAGTGTTCTATGTATCCTCGACTATGATTCCATTCTGGCTCACACCCGATTCCGTTGACCGGGGTGTGACAGATTGGTATCAGAGCCGTGGTTATAGCGAACCAGGATAAACAAACAAACAAAACAAAACGAAAACCAAGCCTGGACTATAACCCACTCCGAAGCTACCATTTGCATGCAAGACCTCATATGTTTACTTATGTTTACTTATGTGTTACCACACTACCATGATGTTACTGACACAGTTCCTTTTGGAATATTTTCGCAGAGATGGCTTCTAAAGAGGTCATTTGCGTTGCCGATTCCGATGAGGAGCCGAGTGTTGAGTACACACCTTCACCAGAGGACTACGTGCCGTCAAGCCCCGAGACCGAGGGCGCTACTGTAGGAGTTATTCGCCCGACTCCCGTACCAGCAGGTTTTCTGAGTCCTATTAGACGTAGGACCTCCGACGACACCCCCGACCACCCTGCTCCCACCGCCACTACTGGCGGTGCAGCCACTGCGGATGCTTCTAGCTCCGCCGACCCCTTCGCAGACCGAGATCGGTCTGTGAAGACTTTTGTCGCCACGCCTGGTGGCGGCAGACGGGGATTTACCCCGGGACGGGCAGCTGGCCCATCCCGGACTCGGGAGGTCCGACGTACCTCTGGTGAGCCCGCGCCCAAGCGGCGCCAGGTGTTCGATTTACCCCACCTCGCCTGGATACCAGATCAGATCCAGCACTGGCGGATCATCGAGGAGTTCCCGAGCTGTTACGATCGGGGGGAGTCCTCGCTTCCTGATCCCTTCCGCCGAGTGCCTCTGGGTATCTCGCCTTTTACTCACGAGCCCATCCCTGACACCGTCCCATTACTGGTGGCTCGTTTGAGACGCCTTGAGGCCGATCTAGGGGAGCTGAACGCTGATATCGGTCAGCTACCTGCAGCCACTGAGGTGTTTCACCTCAGGAACCAGATAGCCGAGCTGACCGGGCGCATGCGCGCCACTGACGGCGCCATGGAGTCCCTACATGCCCACATGACTGGGGTCAGCATGGCCACGACTGACCTGCTTCTCTCGCACGAGAGGTTGCAGGGGAGAGTCTCTGCTCTGGAGTTCATCTCCGGACGACTTCTCGCCGCTCTCCAGGCCTTGACCCAGAGACCGCCCGTCTTCTTCATGCCCCCAGGACCTCCACCACCCCCACCAGCATTCTAGGTAGATGAGACCTAGTATCTTTTGATAGCCGTTTTATAGATGAAACATGTTAGCATTAGTCAGGATTGGGACTGCGAGCCCACGATGCAAAACTTGTTTATTTTGAATATGTTTCGTCTGTAATATGGTAACAAACTTGATGTATGATTCTCGTTATTATGTTATGGAGATCTTTTGGTATGATAATGGTTGATGTTTTATGGTTATGTTATTTTCATGTTATGGTTATGTTATGGTTGTATAGTTTATATCGTTATGACACGTTACATTACTTCATCCTTCCTATCTTATGTTTCTTGGTGAGTTGCGTGAAAATGTTTTGGCAATTGATGTATGTCGTGGCAGTTATTCTCGAGCATGCAATAACCCCATTTACATATTATCTAAAGTTTTCTTTATGTTGACAATTGTAACTTAAAGCGAAATCATGCCACCGAGACGCCGAACCACCAGGAACACTTCGCCTCCTCCGCCTCCTCCTCCCATGACCGCTGAGGAAATCGAGGAGATGATTGCTAATCGCGTAGCAGAAACTGTTGCCGCCGCTGAAACCCAACGTCAAAACGACAATGGGGCGCGCGGTAAGTACGAATTAACCAATGTTAGAAAAACACTCGATTACAATTTTCCTAAATTGTATACAACGTTTCAATCTAACAATTGCAGGCCCCCATGAATGTTCATACAAGGACTTTATGAACTGCAAACCCTCGAATTTCAAGGGTTCTGAAGGCGCTGTTGGTTTAGTTCGCTGGTTTGAGAAAATGGAGTCCTTCTTCCGCATAAGCAACTGCCCCGAGCAGTACATGGTCAAGTATTCCACCTGCGCACTGACTGATAGCGCTCTGACTTGGTGGAACTCCCATGCTGATGCTATGGGAACTTATTTGGCTTACGCCATGACTTGGGACGAGCTCAAACAACTGCTTCGCGATGAGTACTGTCCTAGAGAAGAGCTTCAGAAACTCGAAGCTGAGTTCTGGAACCTAACAATGAATGGAGCCGATGTTGTCGGCTATACCAAGAGGTTCCGTGAGCTCGCTCATCTCTGTCCGACCATGATCACTCCTCTCTACAAGAAGATTGAACGGTACATCTGGGGACTTGCACCTCATATCCAGGGGAATGTCCTTTCCTCAAATCCTCAGACTTTTCAGGATGCTGTGCGCCTGGCACACAACCTGGTTTACCAAGCCAACCGTCAAGGTGTGAATCTTGACAAGAAAAAGTATGAGAACAAGGCCCCTGAAACCAGTACCACTCCCTCCACCAACAAGAAGCCTGATAACAAGCGGAAACGCGGATTCTGGAGGAATCGCGATGATAAGGCCCCTGTCAAGGAAGCTGAAACAGTGAAGGTCTTTGCTGCTACTACCCCTACCCATGTTGTCCGAAAAGCTGGATACAACGGTGGAGCACCCCTGTGCAACAAGTGCAATCTCCACCACACACTCGACTGTGGCAACGTCTACTGCAACATCTGCAAGACGAAAGGGCACGTAGCACGAGACTGTCCGAAGCGTACCTGTTACGGTTGCGGAACCACCGGGCACTACAAGAAGGATTGCCCGAAGGCAGGAAACCAGGACCCGAATCAGGCTAGAGGAAGACCCTTCGTAATCAATGCCGGAGATGCTCGCCGTGACCCTAACACGGTGACGGGTACGTTTCTACTAAACAATCATTATGCTTCCGTTTTATTCGATACTGGTGCTGATAGGAGCTTCGTGTCTACCGAGTTTGGTCAATTACTTGAAATTACCCCTGTTGCCTTAGCACTAGTTCACAGTAATTAGCGAACGGAGAATTAGTAGAAACTAGCATTGTCTATCCAAACTGCTCACTAGAACTCTCCGATCATCCCTTCAGCATTGATTTGATGCCTGTAGAACTAGGAAGTTTTGATGTTATCATAGGCATGGACTGGTTATCAAAGAACCGTGCAGAAATCGTGTGCCATGAGAAAATAGTTAGGATGCCACTCGAAGATGGCAACACTCTAAACGTACAAGGCGAGAAGAGTGGAACCCAACTAAACCTCATATCTAGTATGAAGGCACGAAAGTTCCTTCGTAAAGGATGTCAGGCCATCCTAGCACAGGTAACTGAGAAGAAACCAAAGGAGAAGAACATAGCAGATGTTCCCGTTGTCCGCGAATACCCGGAAGTCTTTCCCGAAGATTTACCAGGTTTACCGCCGACGCGACAAGTGGAGTTTAGCATTGACTTAGCTCCAGGTGCCGCCCCCGTAGCCAGATCCCCGTACCGTCTGGCACCTTCTGAGATGCAGGAGTTATCTAGCCAATTGCAAGAATTGCTAGATAAAGGCTTCATCCGACCAAGCCACTCTCCGTGGGGAGCACCCGTGCTATTTGTCAAGAAAAAAAGATGGAACTTTTCGGATGTGCATCGACTACCGGGAGCTGAACAAACTGACAGTGAAGAACCGTTACCCGCTTCCTAGGATTGACGACCTGTTTGATCAACTCCAAGGATCGAGCTTTTACTCCAAGATCGATCTAAGATCAGGATACCATCAACTCAGAGTTAGAGATGAAGACGTTTCGAAGACGGCGTTCAGAACACGCTATGGCCATTATGAGTTCCTCGTAATGCCATTTGGTTTGACAAACGCACCTGCAGTGTTCATGGATCTGATGAACCGCGTCTGCAAACCCTACCTGGATAAGTTCGTTATCGTGTTCATTGACGACATCCTTATCTACTCCCGTAGTAAGGAAGAGCACGAACAACATCTGAGACTTATTCTGGAGTTGTTGAAAAAGGAAGAACTCTACGCGAAATTTTCCAAATGCGACTTTTGGATTCGCGAAGTTCACTTTCTGGGCCATGTGATTAATGATCAAGGAATCCACGTGGATCCCACAAAAATTGAGGCAATCAAGGATTGGAGTACGCCGACGACTCCAACCGAGATTCGACAATTTTTAGGTCTTGCTGGCTATTACCGCCGATTTATCGAGAACTTCTCAAAGATAGCCCAGCCACTCACCGCCCTGACCCAGAAAGATAAGAAGTTCATATGGGATGACAAGACTGAAGCAGCATTTCGATTACTGAAGCAGAAGCTTTGTGATGCCCCGATTCTATCATTACCCGATGGAATCGAAGACTTCGTTGTTTACTGCGATGCCTCGCATCAAGGTTTAGGTTGCGTATTGATGCAACGAGAGAAAGTCATTGCTTACGCATCACGACAACTGAAGATTCACGAGAAGAATTATACCACTCATGACTTGGAACTCGGAGCCGTTGTCTTTGCTCTCAAGATCTGGAGGCACTATCTTTATGGTACCCAATGTACCATATTCACCGATCACAAGAGCCTCCAACATATTTTCAATCAGAAGGAATTGAATATGAGGCAACGCCGATGGGTGGAACTGCTAAATGACTACGAATGCGAGATTCGTTATCATCCAGGCAACGCTAACGTTGTAACCGATGCCTTAAGCAGGAAAGAGCATGCCAAACCTCGCCGCGTCCGAGCATTAGGCATGACCATCCACTCAAACCTTAATTCCCAAGTGCGCGACGCACAAATTGAAGCCCTCAAACCGGAAAACCTAACTGAAGAAGGTTTACGTGGGATGGAGAAGCAGCTGGAAGAGAAACCTGATGGAACCAAGGTCTTCATGGATAGGTTATGGGTACCTGTCTATGGAGGACTAAGGCAACTAATTTTCGATGAAGCTCACAAATCAAGGTATTCCATTCATCCCGGATCAGACAAGATGTACCACGGTCTGAAGAAACAGTTCTGGTGGCCTAACATGAAAGCCGAGATAGCCACCTATGTCGGCAAATGCTTAACTTGTTCAAAGGTCAAAGCCGAATACCAGAAGCCCTCTGGATTGTTGACTCTACCAGTAATCCCCGAATGGAAATGGGAAGAGATTTCCATGGACTTTATCACAAAATTGCCTAAGTCTAGATCTGGCTATGATGCTATCTGGGTGATAGTCGATCGATTGACGAAGTCCGCACACTTCTTACCGGTCAATGAGAAGGATAAGATGGATAAGCGAGCCAAGCTTTACATAAAGGAAGTCGTCTCGCGCCACGGTGTGCCCAAATCCATCATATCCGACCGAGACAGTCGATTCACCGCACACTTCTGGAAATCTCTACAGAAAGCTTTGGGTACTCGACTCGACATGAGTACTGCCTACCATCCACAGACAGATGGCCAAAGCGAGAGAACGATCCAAACGCTTGAGGATATGCTGAGAGCATGTGTGATAGATTTCGGACCTAACTGGGACGAGCACCTCCCTCTTGCCGAATTCTCTTATAACAACAGTTATCACACCAGCATCCAAGCCGCCCCTTTCGAAGCACTTTATGGGAGAAAGTGCAGATCTCCACTCTGTTGGAATGAGATTGGCGACAGTCAGTTGACTGGACCCGAGCTAATCTTTGAAACAACCGAATTGATCTTCCAAGTCCGTGACCGTCTGAAAGCTGCCAGGGACAGGCAGAAGAGCTACGCCGACAACCGACGCAAACCCTTGTCCTTCAAGGTAGGCGATCGCGTCATGCTTAAGGTATCACCTTGGAAAGGTGTTATTAGATTCGGCAAACGAGGAAAGCTCAACCCTCGTTACATTGGTCCCTTCGAAATCACCGAAACCATCGGACCAGTAGCTTACCGTTTGAACCTGCCCGCCGAGCTAAGCAGCATTCACAATGTCTTTCATGTCTGTAATCTTAAGAAATGCCTATCTGATGAAACCCTCATCGCTCCCCTCGACGAAATCCAAGTTGACGAAACCCTACACTTCATAGAGGAACCCGTGGAGATACTTGACCGAGAAATCAAAAAGCTGAAGCATAGCCGCATTCCCATAGTCAAGGTGCGATGGAACTCTAGACGAGGACCAGAGTACACATGGGAACGCGAGGACCAAATGCGCCGAAAGTATCCACGTCTGTTTGAGAACGTCGCATCCACCAGTAACCACAACTGAATTTGGGGACGAAATTCTTCTAACTGGGGGAGAATGTGACACCCGGTCTCAAAATCAGGTCAAACCTCTCTCCGTTGACTTTCGTTGACTTTTATTATGTGATAAATATATGATTTACTGTTTTAAGATATGATTAACTGTTATAATTAAATGATTAACCGACACCAATTCCACTTGTAACTAAGAATATATACGTACGTAAAATAATACATCCTTCGTGTTCGTGTATTAACGGTGGAATTTCAATAATAAGAAAATTAAATATAAAAATGGAACTTTTTATATTTTATCAAACCAATTCAAACTGTCAAGTCATTTCATGAGCTTAAAACAGATACAAAACATTATGTTGTCAAGACTTAACCATTTTTCCTAACTACTTAGCCTATTGGGCCCGGTAAGCCCAATAAGCCCATATCAAACCCGTTAATCCTGAAACTTTCACAAATCACTCACGTTGACATCCCGAGTGTTTTCCCTGAAACGGAAACCCGAACCGTGGCCCGAATCAAATTGGGCCAAACCGGCCCAAAACCGGTTAGCCTTTTCTTTCTTGATTCCTCTCGGCCCAACAACTAGAATCGACCCAACCCCTCTCGATTTTCTCCTCTTGAAACCGAAACGGGCCTCGGCCCAATTTTTCTAACCGAACCGAATGTGGGCTTCGGCCCACTATCCAAACCTTTATTCTTTTTATTTTTGGCCCAAACCATTTTATAAAAACTTACCCAATGTTTTTATATATTTTTGGCCCATCACCTTTCCAACTTACACCACCTTTGTGATATAACTAACTTGGTTTAGTTTTATAAAAATTTGGATTTTTATAAACTCTTAATCTACTTAACTTTTATAAAAGACTTACAAGTTTTATAAAAATGAATGGTAGATTAGTCTCCAAGTAAAATGTGTGGGTTGTTTGAGAAGTTGACAACACATCTTTAACCATTGTGTATTAACTCCTAATCACCCAACACTCCAAACACTCCCTCCCTCTTTCTCTCTTGTGTTCGGCCCCCAACCACTGAACCACCACCTCAGCCGCCGGCTGCCACCAGCCCTGCCGCCCCCTGCTCCGCCGCTGACCCCGCTGCCGGACCACCGCCGGCCACCTCTGTTTCGCCGGAGAAAGCCACGGACCACCGCCACCTTCCCATATTTCTCTCGGTTCTCTTGGGCTCACTTTTGTGAGTCTCCTACACCCCTTTTCCTCTATATTTTCTATCATGTTATTACCCAAGATCAACCTCTCAAGTCTTGACAATCTAAACACATTAACACTTATGAAATCTAGATCAAAATGTTCATACACTTTTATTTTGGAATGCTTGCTTGCAACAACCAACCCAACTCTCTTCTTAATCCCCTTTTTTTCTTCTAAGATTTAAGATGGTGAAACACAATTGTAACAGCCCAGGCCCGTCGCAACCAAGATATTGTCCGCTTTGGCAGCCGGCATGCCCTCAGGCATCCGCCCCTCACGGTTTTTAAACGCGTCTTGGTGGGGGAGGTATTCACACCCTTATAAAGGCATGCTTAGTTCTCCTCCCCACCAATGTGGGATGTTACAATCCTCCCCCCTTAGGGGACCAGCGTCCTCGCTGGCACACTGGCCGACGACCGGCTCTGATACCATCTGTAACAGCCCAGACCCGTCGCAACCAAGATATTGTCCGCTTTGGCAGCCGGCATGCTCTCAGGCATCCGCCCCTCACGGTTTTTAAACGCGTCTTGGTGGGGGAGGTATCCACACCCTTATAAAGGCATGCTTAGTTCTCCTCCCCACCAATGTGGGATGTTACAACAATGGTGAAGCCTTATGGATAGTAACCTTGTGCACCTAGATCTAATGAAATCCATGGATTTCAAGTTGATTGTTTGCAAATCCAAGCCACTTCATAACTTGTTAAATGAAAATAATGACTAACTAATATTACATGTTATTATTTATGCATTTTGGTCCTAACACATGCTTTAGTGTTAGTTGATTATTTATTTTCATGTCCTAACATTTATATGTTAGTTGATTGTCTTTATATTTATATTTGGTCCTAACATATATATATGTTAGTTGATTGTTTATCATTTCATATTATATGTTTAAATAGGTTAACTAACAACATAAAACATGTTATATTATGTTAACTATTTTCATGAAATAATGATGGACTAAATACATGGACCTTAAACTTGGACATGGATTTTGGACCAAAAATCACTAAGTGTAGTGATTTTTATAAAAATGATCATATGACATATTTTTTTTTCCTAAAAAGATTTTGTAACACATTTAATGTGTTTTAAATGGACAAAGAGCACTATATGTTCTTACTAGATTTAGTAAGAAATGAATTTATGTCAAATGATTAAAGTTGACATAAATACTTGGATTTATTACAAGTTTTAACCTTTCTAGAACTTGCTAAAAATAGACATTTTTATAAAAGAAATTTTATAAAAATTTATCAAGACAAATAAAGACTTAAAAGTTTTCATGGTTTTATTTCATTACTTTGAGGAATCAAAGTAATAAAAATAAATAATACGTTGCGTAGTAATAAAACCGGGACCGCACGGCGATATACGCGGAAACGTAAGACTTGTCTTATTTTTATTGAAACGACGTAATGTTTTAATAAATCAAATGTTATAAATCCAAGCGTCGTTAAGATATTTTGAGAAGAATATATTTCATGAAAATGAAATATTAAACGCTTTCGAAGAATAAATGATTAAATGTTAAAAACTTTAAATGTCTTTCTCCCAAGGCTTATGTTTTGAAAAGAAGACAAACGTTAATAATTATTTTCGACAAATAATTATTTACAAAAGATATAAACCATGATTTATTCACCAAAGAATTGTTTATCATAATTATTTAAAATAATTATAACTTGCAAGATTAACACACCAAATAAATAATTATTTAATAATTATTCGAAACTTGTGAAAATAGTAGACATTATTATTTTCTTTTTTTTTTTACTCGATGTTCAAGACTTGATTGAATTATTGAAAATGATTTTTTGTTTATATTTATTTACATAAATATAAATAACCATGGATATATGTATGTAATAAATAAAAGTTAACGAGTTTTCAATAATACGAACGGACCTAAAACGTCAAGACTTGACCGGTATCACTTGGGTGACTTATGTTACTCAAATGATCATAGACCTTATGCATATGTTATTTAATTATTTAGGGCGTTACGTGCTACCGTCCTTCGCTGCTTAAATCCCGAATTATCTGCTGAATCTGTGAGTTTCACGGCCCCTTTTCCTTTTATCTGTTTTATACTTGGGGGAGAAATCATGAAAACTGATTAAATGCTTTTTACTTAATATTATGGTTTACTTGTTAGCCGTATGACTACTTGTTCTCTTACTGATTGCCCAACTTGGTACATTATCGTTATAAACGTTTGTACAACCGGAAATCCCATCATTAATTGATTTTTAATTAGTTCTGTACGAAACGATAGCTAGTGAATAGATCTATTTGGGTTGACAACCCTACCCTAACTGGTAGCTCCAGTTCTGACTCCGGATTGTCTGGGGGTACACGTCAGTTATTCTGCTCTGTTTAACATCTCTGGGCAAGAGATGCCGGGTGGGTAAACCGTTCGTATTTGAAATCAAGGTTCAGGTGAGATCATGCAACCACAACAATAAACCCTGATAATATTTAAGTATATCGAAACTGTTTTACAACTGTTTTACAACTGTTTAACTATCGAGTCCTAAACCTGTGAACCTCACCAACTTTATGTTGACCCGTTTTATATTCATGATTTCTTAGGTAATTGACAAGACTTTCTGAAGACATGCAAATGGAGCTTACAAATGCTATCGGACCTGTCCTTGGAGTCATAGTCCCGACTATCCAACTTAACCGTTTTATGCTTTTAATAATCGTTTAAGACTTATGTTTTTAAATTGTAAGACATTAATGTTTCCACTAGTCTTTCCGCTGCAATGAAACGAATTAATGTTTTATGAAGTTTTTAAATTTATTAGAAGTGTTCTATGTATCCTCGACTATGATTCCATTCTGGCTCACACCCGATTCCGTTGACCGGGGTGTGACAAAATTTCCTAAAGGGGAAGATGAAGTGAGAACTTGAAAATTTTCCTTTACTTTTTAATAAAACATTTAAGTTGTAATTCCTAATTCTCTGCAACATGGTTTCAATCTTAACTTGTGGATCTTAAACTCTTGGTAACGTGGTTGCGAACTTAATTTTCAAGACGAAAATTATTTAACCGAGAGAGGATGTGATAATCTGACCCATCAGGTGAATCCCACAGCGAAAGCTGATACACCGATAAACTGGAAGTCATGTATATATGCATAGCCGTCAATCTAGAGTGTTAGAGAATGATAGTATTCTTATTACAGATCACACACAATGTATGTTATCGAAACATTGGTTATTAACTGAAAACCGATAAGTGTTGCAACTTACGTGCATAACTGTTATGTGAATTTAACTGTGTGATCATATTATCATATATGGCATGTCTATACTTGATTTTATTGGATTCAATGTGATAAATACGATGGTGAATTCATAAAGTGTGAAAACATAGAAAACCGTGATAAAAAAACGCAAAAAACAGACAAAATGGAGACCGGTCAGCAAAAGACAACAGGAAGGGGCTGACTAGGCACTTCGCGGATTACGAAACTGCCCAGTCAGGACCCCCCCCCCCCACGGTCCGCGAAATCCCCACAACATGAAAACTCTAAAAATCCACTATTTAAACAATCTTAGCCACCATTTACACATTCTTATCAACCTTAAAATGTCGCACCAGCTCTCAAACCTCTTTCCAAATCTTTCCTTGGTCCAAATATCAATTTTTGGTGTGTTAGATGAAGAAACCAAGCTCGTTTTTCATTCCCGATCATTTTTATGTCATTGGTATGTCCATTTCTTTGCTTTGTTTTGTTTAAAAATCATCAAGCATGGAACTTTATGTTAGATCTAGGTTGTTATGATGATAAAATGTTAGTTTCGTGCATAGATCTAGTGTTATATGTGATAAATTTTGGATGTTTATGACAAAGATGTGATTTTTGATGCTTATATGATGATCCATTCTTGATATAGGATTTACATGTTTGCATGAGAATAAAGATGTGAGTTTTATGTGTTATTCATGTCTTGGATGCTTGGTATTGCTAGATCTAGGGTTGACATGCGATAAAGTCGATAACTTTACGTAAAATATTCGATAAAAACTTGATTTTGATGTTCATAGATGATAGATCTAGGATAAAGGTGATTGTTTGATGTTCGATCTATGATAAAGTTGCATGATCTAGGTTATGGGATGCATGACGGATGATAAAATTGTAATCTTGGTATACGATTGTATGAAAAATAAAAGATTTAAATAAACATTTATTTTTATCGTACGAAACGTGAACGTAGGGTTACGTAGGATGCATGCACATGTTAGCGAACGTTTGATATGGCTTGTAATATGTTAGACATGAACTCCATGTGCCAAACGTGTGATGAAAACATGGTTTTAACATGAACTTTACTTAAACACAATAAATATATATTTTCTGGAAAAATAATATTTATGTAACGCATGCGTACGAACTTGTAAATACTTGGCTACATGTTCGTGTGCCTTAGGTCAAATTAATTATGCGTTATATGTGTGTACAATTCCTAAGTCTCCTACCTCACTGGGAATGACAAGACTTTGTAAGATCGCCCTGTCGATCTTACATCGTACGCGTGGGATAACTTGTAATAAATTGTGACGCATGAGTATGTGTCGCTATGTAACATGTTGCATGTGATATACATGTTTGGATAAATATTAGAAAACCTAAATTGATCACAAATGTGTTGTCGAGTCAACTTGTCTGTTGTCTGCATTCGTTGGACGGACGGTCACTCACACTATTATGCGTCTTAGGTGAAGTCTAGAGGGATTCACCATCTTTTATCAAGCTTTGACTACTCGGTTTACTATTTCGCACCCAAGGTAAGTTTACGGCCCCACTTTTATCTTGTATTGCTTTTGGGGGAGAAGACATATGCTAACGCTTACTTTGATAAACTTGAACTTTTGTTTTATATACTAAATTTGTAAACCATAGAGGAAAACATGCCAAGGGAATCCTTTCACTAATAACGTGTACCATTAGTATCAATTTGATAATGGGGAAATGTGAAACAGATCTGTTAGGCTTGATAAACCCTGTCCTGGCTTGTCGCTTTAGCCCTACTGGGTTTCGGGAGTTAAGAAAGGGTATTATGTTGTCCTAATTGTTGGTCATGCTCAGCATAACATGCCTGGAAGACAAAGTCATAAACTGTCAACTTACTGTTTTTTTATAAATGTTCATTTATCAGCTATGATTAAACTCTGTGAACTCACCAACCCTACATTGACGCTTTTACATGTTTCTTCTCAGGTCCTTAGGAGAGCTTAGAGCACACTAGGATCAAGACTTGATTCTCATTTGCATGGTTTGTAAAAACTTTTTTACCATTTTGTCGCCTTGGGCGCTAAACATTTAAACTTTGGCTTGTTTTATTCGCTTACGCAAGAGCTCTGAAAAGTTTAAACTTTTGGACTGTTACAGTTGGGTTTTAAATGTTTTAAAACTACATATAGACTACTCTATGTGTCTGATGACTGAGATCTTGTTCGGCCATTGATACTCCGCAGGTGGATTTTGGGGGCGTGGCAATTTTCACAAATATTAAATTAAAAAGTTGGGGTTGGATAAAAAATACGGTAATATCATACTCTATTTATACAACAAAACCTATTTTTAGTACTATAATATGAAGATAGTATCTGATTAATTTTTATATATAGAATCCAAACATCCAGTAAAATATTAACAAAGGAAAAACGGTTTTTAATATTTTTAATATGAAGATAATATCATATTCGTTTATCCATATAGACTCTAAACATCCAATAAAATGTTAACAAGTTCAAAATCATGATTTTTAGTATTTTAATATGAAGATAGTATCTGATTTGTTTCACTATATAGAATTCATGCATCCAATAAAATGTTGATAAACATAAAAGCATTGAATAAAATGTTGACAAGTGGAACCAAATTTTAGTTCTTCCAATATAAAGATAATATATGTTTCGTTTATATATATTGAATCCAAGCATCCAATAACATGTTGACAAGTGGAAAACCATGATTTTTCTCGTATTTTAATATGAAAATAATATCTGATTCGTTTATTGGATTTGGATTTGGTTAGACGTTAATAAAGGTGAAGTATCAAGAGCCCTTATTTTCCGTGTGTCCTTGGACGGCCTCGGTATCTTACCATCACAATATACTACGTCACGATGGGTGCACTTGTCTGTACTATTGCCAAGGACCTTTTGGGTGCCATCACATTGGTTGTTAATCTTTGGTTGGGGGGGAGGTGCCTGATCGGTTTGGCTGAATTTGTTGCTTCGCCCCCCCCCCCCCCCCTCACGCCTCTTCTTAAGCCTGATAACGGGATCCGGCCTATTGTTGTCGGCACCATTTGGAGGCGGTTGGTATCTAAGGCTGCTATGCAGGGGGTTTGTAATGATATGACCAAGTACCTTAATGATTTCCAGTTTGGGGTTGGTGTGCCGGGTGGTGCTGAGGCTATCCTCCATAGTGTTAGTTGCCTTGTTGGGGAGCGGCATCTTGATGGTTCCCTCGCTATGCTCGCGTTTGACTTTTCCAATGCTTTTAACCTGGTCGACCTTTCGTCCTTATTCCGCGAGGTCCGAATAAGGTGCCCGTCTATTTCGCCATGGGTGGATTTCCTATATGGGCAGCCGACCCGCTTATACTTGGGGGATGACCATATGTGGGCCACTACCGGGGTTCAACAGGGGGACCCTTTGGGGCCCCTTCTGTTTTCCCTTGTCCTACACCCCCTTACGCATCATATCCGGGACAATTGCCACCTGCTGCTCCATGCATGGTATCTCGATGATGGCACGATTATTGGGGACGCTGTGAAGGTCGCTAAGGCTCTCGGGATCATTAACGAGAGAGGCCCGCCTTTAGGTTTGGCCCTTAACATCAAGAAGACTGAGCTCTTTTGGCCGTCCTGTGATGGGGGGAAGGTTCGATCGGGCCTCTTCCCTGCAGATATTAGCAGACCGACCAGGGGGTAAAACTACTTGGGGGGTCTGTTAGCCGTGACGGACCGTTTATACAAGAGTTGGCCGCAAGGAAGGCAACTACCACGGCTGATATTATGCGCCTCCTCCCTAAGCTTGGTGACCCACATTGTGAACTTCTCCTGCTACGTTCGTGTATGGGTATTGCCAAGCTTCTCTTCGGCCTACGAACCTGCCCCCTACTCATATGAGGGCGGCCGCGGTTGGCTTCGACAAGGACCTGCGGTCTGCTATCGAGGATATCGTTGTGTGTGGTGGTCCCTTCTTTGGGTACCTTCAATGGCGACTTGTGAGATTGCCTGAGCGTTAGGATCTTCTACTTAGTCGTAATGAAATCAATGTAAACGAGTAAAACACAATTAGTAAATACAAATAAGCTTTGTATTAACCACTGAGAACCACAGAGTACACAGAGATATGATCTGACTATAACCTCTAAGACCGTTACAGGAAACAATACAAGACGACATATTTATAAGCTGAAATCACGACTGGCCGAACCTCAGGTTCAGCCAAGCTTCGGTGGCTCCGAACCTAGAGTTCGGCCAAGCCCTAACTTGCATGATTCGTCTTGTATTCGATACTTCACATGACGATTAGGAACCATGTATTAACAAACTCCCCCTCGGCATGTGCAGTATCATCTCCTCCATTAGAACTTGTATCTTGTATCATCAACCAAACTCTTCCTCGATCTTGACGATGAGTTCAATCTTGAATACTTGATGTTGCATCGTGTGTAATCTCTTTATCAACAAACTTCTGAAGACTTGAAGTTGTGATGTTCTCTTTCCACTTAGAAACCTGCCAAGATAAATAATTTTGGTGCAAAATGTCTCTTCGAGACTCCAAGATATTTTGATCTTGAAAAAGATTTTGTATTCCGTGTTGATCAATCGAAAACAAATTAGAAACAAAATCTTTTTGGCTTATAGAAACTTTATATCAAAACACACCTAAAATCTTTTTGGTATTTTCTGATATGACAAGTAAATGCAATACAGAATCAGACACTATTTTTGTCTTTTGTGAGAAAGATCACAACTTGGGATCATATTGATCATAACATGCTGAACTACACTTCAATTTCGATTATTGTAGCACATAAACCATGTCGATTGCAAATATAATTTGTCCAACTTTAAACTCTGGCACAATCATACTCATAACATCTGGATATTTTAAGGTATTGATTAAATTTGCATTGACCAGTGTACCCCACACTATCAGACATACTCCGATATGTATTGATTATCACACTTTGTGATTTCATTTATGATATTAATCACATAATGATTGTAACCATGATATAGTCAGATGTGTTCCATGCAAAAAGAAATAAGAACGTTAAATCGTCTACCTTAAGGTCGATCTTTCGATACGCAAATAAAGGCCTCGGATTTAACAATATAAGAAAATAAAACAAGTTGAAATTGTATAACCCAACAACAATCAGGTCGGTACTCCCGTACACATAGAGAAAGTCCGATGAGTTATACGAAACACCAAAGAAAATAAAGCAGAACGTCAAACGAACAACAATCAGGTCGGTCTTGTGGACACGCAGAGAAAGTCCGATCATTCGACAAAATAAAGAAAATCAAATAAGTTTAAATATTTTCAAAATGAACACATGTATACACAGTGACTTCTCATTTTATTTTTCACATATCTTTTTCTTGATATATCATGATATACGCATCAAGATGTTGTCCACTATGTCAAGCATCAGATTTAGTATATATCACATTTGTATACTTTCTGATTTGCCGAGCCTACCTTACACATCGATCAAATGATCTTATGGCTTTTTCACTTACTTTATCCATGAGTCAGACATAGTCAGCCAATGTACCATCATTTCCAATCATGTCGGATACAATTTCTCATTTTACAATGTTTTTGAATTTTTGCATTTCAATGTTTTTGTCTTTTCCAAATTTCTCCCCCTAAAAATGATAACTCTACTTATAAATTTTCATTTTTACTATTTGAAAATAAAAAACACTATTTTGGATTTTTGCAAAAACAAACTCCCCCTCAAAATGAGACGGAAGTAAAACAAAAACAAGAAATTGATCAACCAACACGAATACTTCCAGGTTTATCTTATTAAAAAACAAAATTGATTTTGAAATTCAATTTAAATTAACACAGATATTCACTTATCAGCAACTTTCCAATCACCGAAAGGTCTTCCTGAAATACCTGCTTGACACCAAATAAAACATTATTCGCTTTTGGATCGACCCGGTTCAATAACGTCGGGTCACCCGGTGTTGTCCACATAGTCTTTGTTGGCCTGGGAAACAACCTTTGGTTTTCAAATTTGTAAAAGTTTTAATTTTTTATCAGAATCAACTTGCGTACTTGAGTTAGAACAAGACGACTTACGAGTTAATTTGACTTTTGGAGACCATGGTTCATAAAAAATTTGACCTTTGTTATCCACATATTTGGCAGTATTGTGGATATATGCAGTTGTCGGACACTCAGAAGCAAGATGTCCCGGTTGACGACATACATAACAAAGTCGTTCTCAAAAAATATTTAAAAATTGTTTTGATTTTTCAAAACCAGATGAATGCTCAGACTGAAAGTTATCAAAGAAATCATCAGAAGAATCATACCTAGGAGATGGACTCCGTGAAGATGATGAGCTTCTAGAATAATAAGAAAATTCCTTCTGAGATGGTAATTTCTTTGTAACTTTAGCTTTAGCAACCTTTTCAGCTTTCACTGGATTTGTTGTAGTAACTAGAACTTCCTTCACGGTAAAACCCAAGCCTTTATGCTTGTAGCCTGGAATCTTTGAAGAACTTGATGAAGAACCAGAAGCTTCTCTTGCCTTAGCATCGCTAGTAAATTTGGCTTTAATATCCTTCAATTTATTCTTTTCAATCAAAACTTTTTCTTCATCAGTCATAGAAGAATTAGTTGATCCAATCTTAGCACAAACGTGCTCATTCTCCAGAAACGTAGACATTGAAATAAACTTTGGAGCTTCACCCAAAAACCTTTCCTTCTTTTTGGACTTAGACTTGTTCTTCTTGGGTAGAGTAACACATTTTGAGCAATCATGCACTTCAGCTTTAGGATCAAGTGGAGCAGAAGTAACTTTAATTAAATCCACTGGTTGAGGTACCAAGTGAACATCATCTGCCTTAGAATTCTCCGAACTTTTATCCTGCTTGAATAAGAAGTTGAGCAATGTTGGTGATAAATTGCAATTTTTCACTTGTCTTTTCAACTCTAAGATTTCCAATTGCAACTCATTAATCTTTTGTTGAGTCTCAAACACCTCTTTTTGTGACTTGATGAATTTTGTATTGAGCTCATCATATTCATAAGCTTGCACTTTACGAATCTCACATTCAGTAAATAATTCTTCAAGCACACTCTCTCTCTTTTTCTTATAATTCTCAACATCTTTAGTCAACACTTCATTCTTATCTCTATAAAGAACATTCTCATCTTGAAGCATAGAAACTTTGGTTTGAAGTTGCTCAACAGTAGCTGCTGTTTCAATAATAAGAGCACTAGCCTTTTCATATTTTTCTTGAATCGGATAACTCTTCTCAAATAAATGCTCAAAATCCTTCAAAGCATCTAAAGCTTCAGCTTTTGCTTTCTCACATTCTTCAGCCAATTGAGCCTTTTCCTTCAAAACATCTTCATGAACATGAACTAATGCATAATATTTCTTCTGAAAATCATCCACTTCTTCTTTAAGTACTCCAATCTCTCCTTTTAAAATTTGAGAACTACCTTCAAAACCTGTAATCTTGTTGTGTAAGCTAACACATTCAAGACATTTAAATTCATTAATCTTTGAATTATTTATGATCTTTGGTAAGTCTTCTTGAACCAAGGAAGCACTTGAATTAGAATCAGATTCAGTTAGAAAGCTGTCATCATCAACATGATGAGCAGTCAATGCAACAGTAATTGGAGTATGATTCTTTGTAGCTTCTGTATCAGCATTCCATGCAAATTCATCTGAATGCCAAAATGTATTGGTCCAATCATGAGCAAAAGTTACAGATTTCTTCTCAACCTTATCAGCTTCATGTGATGAATGTAAAACTAAATGTGCATGTTGATCAGTCTTCAATTTACTTTCAGCAGATCTTAGACATTCTCGAGCAAAATGACCATAAACTGAACACTTATAACATTT
This sequence comes from Deinandra increscens subsp. villosa, assembly GCA_039602395.1. NCBI lineage: Eukaryota > Viridiplantae > Streptophyta > Magnoliopsida > Asterales > Asteraceae > Deinandra > Deinandra increscens. Next base: position 2,911,787 of record JBCNJP010000008.1, on the reverse strand, counting down.
CACTTTAGACTTGTCCAAACCAATCTTCCCTTCCTGATTCAGTCTCTTCTTACCAGTTCTAATGAAAATTTTCTTTGTTCTTCGAACCAACATAGCATACTGCCAATTCATTTGATCATAATCTTCATTTGCCAATTCAGCATTACTCACAGCACGAGTGATAACACCAAAGTATGAAGATACCAATGCAGACATTAAAGCATTATAATCCTCGGTAGTTTGAGCAGACAATGCATTTTGAGACAAAGAACTAGGAACAGAAACATTACAACTAGCAGAAGAATAACTAGGAGTTTCAGATTTACCTGCCAGAAATGTTGTAGGAGGTGCAGAACTAATAATATTAGCTTTCCCAGTGTTGATTGTAGAAACATTTTCACCATGATATACTGCAGGATTTTGAATTTGTGCCGGAAGTGATTTGTTCACCATCAACTCCATATCCCGTGCTTGTATCCTTTGAATCAAATCATTGTAACTCAAACCAGCATAATCTTTATCATGAGTGATCATCATCACATAGGTTTCCCATTTTTCTGGTAACGCCTCTAAAATATTTTCTTTTAACTCTGCATCATCCTTTGTAAGATTCACTAAACTCATTTCACTTATCAAATGTGCAAATCTTGCAATCAGATACGAAATTGATTCATCTTGATAATGTTTGAAACTATCAAACTCTTTTCTCAAAACCTTTTGACGACTCTTCTTGTATTGGTCATTGCCCTCACATCTTTTCTCCAAAGCATTCCATAAACTATATGATGTGAAATTTGCAGAAAATTCATGTAACAATTCTTTCGGCAACGCCATTGTCAAAGTACCATATGCCTTCTTTTCAGCTTGATATGCTTTCTTTTGATCATCTGTGAATTTGATTTGCAAAATTGGTTGACCAGCTGCATCTTTTGGATAAATATATGGTTCATGATATGACAACCACATATCGATATCATTTGTGTTAATACGAGCTTCAAACCGAGTAACCCAACTATGATAATCTTCCAATCGTAATAATTTACGAACTTTCTGACTTGTTCCAATTTCATTATCATAGTTAAGCATAGTTTGCATTGTAGCTTGCATCAAATTTTGAATAGCCGCGAACGCTTGAAAATTAGACATTTTTGAAAAATGGGTTACTGTTCACTCCGAACCTCGTCCGAACTTCCTCCGAACTATCTCCGATCTTAGTCTGAACCTAGAATCGCTGAACTTCCTCTGAACCTGACGTTCGAAGAAAAAATAAAACAAGTCCGAAAGAGCTCCGAACACTGACCGAACCTTGTCCGAATGTGGACCGAACTACCTCCGAACCCTCACCGAACACTCAACGAACAGAAAAACTCGCCAAACTTGTCCGAACCTCAAATGAGACAAAGTTCACTCGACACCATTTTCTCGATATTCAGTGTTTTTCGATGGAATTTTTGACAGGAATTCAAACAAACTCGATAGAAACGATTTAGGAATGAATTTTTGACGTGGATTACACGTGAAACAGTCAAACGAATTCAAAAATGATACTCATTTTCTCAAAAACGTGAATTTTTTACTCAAAACTCTGAAAAACAATGATATTCGACCAGTAGAGTAAACCAAATGCTCTGATACCACTTGAGATTGCCTGAGCGTTAGGATCTTCTACTTAGTCGTAATGAAATCAATGTAAACGAGTAAAACAATTAGTAAATACAAATAAGCTTTGTATTAACCACTGAGAACCATAGAGTACACAGAGATATGATATGGCTATAACCTCTATGACCGTTACAGGAAACAATACAAGACGACATATTTATAAGCTGATATCACGACTGGCCGAACCTTAGGTTCGGCCAAGCTTCGGTGGCTCCGAACCTGGAGTTCGGCCAAGGTTCGGCCAAGCCCTAACTTGCATGATCCGTCTTGTATTCGATACTTCACATGACGATCAAGAACCATGTATCAACAACTTGCTTCTTTACCGATTCGGCACGGGGGTCTTGGGGTTTCTTCGGCGGTCGAGGCGTCGTCGTACGCCTTTGTGGCCTCGCGAGCCCAATCCTAAGCGGTTTCACTAACAAGGACACCGCCCCTCCAAAAGCCCAACACGTTTTGGCGAGTTCCCTCTGTAGTAAAAACATGCTTGAGATGGAAGCTACCTATGAGATGACAGTCAGACAAAAGGATCGGACTGCCTACGACAACCGCATGCACAAGATTTCCTCCACGCTCTCCCCATTGATGGGTTGGGGCAGACATTTCGCCCGTTGAGTACAGGGCGATCCTCAAATACAGGCTCATGATCCCCTTTTTCCCATGGACGAAAAATGCCCCGTCTGCAACAAGGCGTGTTTGGATTCGTTCGGGGAGCATGCCGTCCACTGCAAAGAGCTCCCTGGGTTTAAATACAGACATGACACGGTTCGGGACGTTCTTTTTGACATTTTCATACGGGCTGGGATCTCGGCCAAGAAGGAAGCCCCTATTAATTTTCCGTTTGATCCCTCGGATGGTCGTTCTACTCTCAGGCCAGCCGACGTTCTTGTTTTTGGGTGGCAAGCGACGTCTAGAGCAGCCGCTGGGAAGGTGAACAAGCACGAAAAAGCGTGTATTGAACTTCAACATGTGTTTGTTCCTTTCGCGTTTGATACTTTCGGTCACCTTGAATCGGAGGCGGTGACCATGCTAAAGCGGATCCAAAGAGTCATACACGGGAATAGTGCAACCTCTAGAATGAAGAACTTTGTCTTTATACGTCTAGGTTTTGCTATTCAAAAAGGGTTGGCGGCGCAGCTTGTTGCCCGCCTTCCCGGCGTGACAACTTGATGTCATGGGTGTTTCCCTTTTGAGTTGTATGGTTGTTTTCAACTATATGTAATTCGGGTAAATTTATAAAAAAAAAAGATAATTATACTGAAAGCTTGAGAAATAGTGTTGTCAAAACTGACCCATAATTTTCATATTTTTATATACATCATACCGCACACCGAGGTCATTCACGGTAAGGATAGTCTATTTCTCAGTCAGTCTAAGTATACAAGGGATATACTTGAGCGAGTCGGTTTACTCAACTCCAAACCTATGCCCACTCCTCTTGCCTTAAAGGCTGCCTTCTCCATAACTGGTGATATGTATGATGATCCTACGCTCTATCGGTGTATTAACTATCACTCGCCCTGATATATCATATGCTGCTAATCAAGTGAGTCAATTTCTTCAGTCACAACATGTCAAGAGGAACTTACGTTATGTGAAAGGGGACTATGTAAGGGAACAATTTGTGGCTTGTGTATTAAATTATCTATTAGCGGACTATTTTTAAGGCCTATGTATTAGAATAGGTGAAAATAGTTGGGTTATTATGATATTGGGTCATTGGACCACTTTAGATGTGTTTGGGCTCAATTAGAAAGTGTTTAGGGGGTGTTTAGTGGGCCTATAGAGTCAAACATGGGAATTATAGGGTAATCAGCGTTTTTAGGGTGGCTCATTCTCCAAGTTGGAGAATCTCTATATAAAGGAAACCCTCCCCATATTTTTAGGTTGTTGATGGTGGTGATAAGAACCGTAACCAAGAGGTTTACGGATTCCTTTGGTGTTTTGGCAACTGGTTTTAATCAAAGTCAAATGTTCATTCTTCTAATCGGTTTGTGTTTGTTTTATTTATTTACTTTAATCATTATTTAGTTATATCATTTATTATTCTTGAATCACCATTAACAGAGGATTCCGCACGGTGTTCGTGGATTAAATATCGCGTGAGGGTTTGATCGATCCTTACAATTGGTGTCAGAGCCAAGAAACTTAGTGTTGAGGCTATCGCGATATCAGATTCAAGGTTTTTGTGACTAACGATTTGAGGTTTTTGTGGTTTTCACTTCTTTAGTTCAAAAAAAAAAGAAGAAACAAGTGACTTTTTACAGGTTCGAACCGAACAGGAGTTTTAGAAATGAAGTATAAAGCTTTTCGATCAAAACTGTGGCTTAGTCTCATGTTTTCGATCGAAACATATAGCTTTTCGATCCATTCGTTGGCTTTTCGATCGACTTTTCGATAAGGCCATCGTCAGCTTTTCGATGGACCTGTATCATTCGATCAAGAAGTACTTTTCGGTTCGTCAATGGTTTTGCCTAGCCGAGACTCTGCCCGATCGGAAAGTATACTTTCCGATCAGCTTGCACTTTCCGAGCTACCTCTTTTCGATCACTGAAGGCTTTTCGATCGGATTCTATGGCTAGTCCCAGGTTAATTGATTCGATCAAAAAGTATACTTTTCGGCTCGTCATCGCTCTCTGTTTAAGCCGATACTTTGCCCGATCGAAAAGTCACCTTTTTCGATCAAGCATACCCTTTTCGATTAGATTCCCCTTTCCGATCACTATACCCTTTTCGATCGGATTCCCCTTTCCGATCACTATACCCTTTTCGATCAGATTTCATGGCTAACATCCTACCTGGTTCTCAAGCAAACTCTAGTAACAATGAGGTATGTTTAAACCCTAAATGTCATGCAGTTATTAAAGAATAGGAACGTAAGTTTACTAATGAGAGTTTAAATCATGAGTCAACTGCTAGAGATGTTAGGGAATTTAAAGACCAGGCTAGAATATACAGAGAGAAACTAGAGGCAGTTAAGTTAGATGTTAAGAGCCTTCAGAATCAGTTGAGTGACAAGACTGCCTATCTTAGGGTTGCTAGAACTAAGGTAGAAGAACTAACCAAAGAAGTGGAAGAACTAAAAGCTAAACTAGGCACAACTCAATCCACATTAGAGCGTCATTATACAATTTAATCAAAGATGATGCAAGCTAGCTCTTTATTTTATAACACTGATGTTAGGATGAGGCATGTAAAAGATAATTCTCCACTAGGGTTAGGTTCTGAACAAAAGGATGAGAAATCTCCACACATTGTCCCAATGCCTTTGATGCATGAAATTATACCAGAACCTAAGACTTCAGAAACCATGTTAGAAGTAAAAGCTGAAATTGATAGGAAGCTTGCCTCATGTCCTATTAAAATTTATGCTCCTGTTACTAACCATACTAAACCTACCTCTTGTGCAGATAAAGTAAATAAAGAAGCTGGTTCAAAGCGAGAAAGTGTTTCTTTTGAGAGTCAAAAGTTTTTATGGCGTTATTTTGTGTCAAATAAGTCTGAGTCTGAGTTAAACTTTGCTAAGTCAACGGTTTTTGTTGGGTCTGTTTCTTGTGGCGTGTTTACATTTGGAAAATCAGATGTCAAAACTGTGAAAACTGTGAAAATTTTAAGAAAGGGTAAGGGACCACGGGTTGCTGGTCCTAAACCCACCAAAGCTTGTGTGGCTGATATATCTAATTGTGAGTTAAATGTGAAAAAGGAAAGGGACAACAAACCTCACAACTTTGTCCCTTATCCTGAAGTCAATTCAGCCAATGACCAGTATGAGCCGATACAGCAGGAGTATGTTTTGTCCACTCGACCCAAAGTCAAAACACATTGGATTCACAAAATCATTCAAAACCCTCATGGTAATCCACTGGGTGCAACTATACGCAGACTCTCGCGTATCCAAAGAAACAGTCTTGCCATGTGTGTGGAAAGCCTGGACACCTGGAAAGAAACTATTTGCTTAGACCCTATGAGCCTTACTACCAAAAGTACACTATGCAGAATCAAATTCCAAAAGCCCAATCTGGTGGTGGTTCAAAACAAAAGCCTGCACCTTCAAACCTAAAGGTGCAGAAGTCTGTACCTTCGCAGCCAAAGGTGCAGAAATCAAATCACAAAGTTAAGAAACCTCAAAAATAAAAACAAATTGTTTTTAAAACTGGTAATGTTTTCAAAGCTAAATATAAGCCTGTTAGTTTTCCTAAAACAAAAGTGAGGTTTGAAGAGGATAGGTTGGAATGTTTCAAAGGTGGTAAATCAAAATTACCAACCAAAAGGAGTGTATAAAAGACATTCCAAACAATTTAAAGATGGTCAAGGTAAAACTGTCAACAAAAATCCACCTAAAAGTCCTCAGGTAAAAGAGAAATCGAACCACCAAACCTGGAAGGTCAAGAACATAGATGTTCCCAAAGATGACCAGGTAAAACCCAAAACCAAGGCCGCCACACCCCCAATCCCTAATTTTACAAAGGAAATGTGCTTAAAAGAAGTAACGTTTATTGATTCATCAGGTCTACCCAGAACCACAATGGTCTGGGTTTCAATGGCTAACTAATCTCTTACAATGTGTAGGAACAGTCAAGGAGGACTTCCATTAACTTATTTGTTTTTTGAAAGTGATTGTTCCAGACACAGGATAGAAGGCATCTCTTAGCTACATGACATTCAAATTCTCTATAGTAGGGATGTTCTTCTGGTGAGAGGTAATTCTAACAAAATCAGCAAGATACTGTCTGAATTGGTTGTTTCTTGGCTAATTTGATGTGAAGTATGGTAGTGCATGAAACAAAACCCATTTTAAAAAATTTTCAAAGGGAAAAAACTTTGAAAGTTAACTTTGGCCAACTTTGTTTAGTTAGTAGACGTTTAATTATGTGTCAGTGTGTTCCTTTCAGTATTCAATAAAAAAATAATAAAAAAATAAAAATAAAAAAATAATAACAAAAGAAATATAAAAAAATTGTGCTGCTCTTAGAAAAATCAAAAAGCAAGGGGAAGAATAGAAAAAATAAAATAGTTGACCCCAAGAAAATTATGTTGCTTTTTAATTTTTTTTTGTTTCAGAAGATGGGAAATAAAATAAATTTCCGTTTTGGAGATGGCTTACATGCGTAGGCAGATGTGAAAGACATGATCCATGGTGATATGCTGGTAGGGTCAGCTCTTTAATCTGAAAAGGTATGCGTTACACACTTAAAGATAACGTATGACAGTTTGTTGGGTAACAGCACTTAGGTTAATTGCATTACTATTTGACTGCATGTTCAAGTTCCCGATACACACGCTTGTCACCTAAAGTATGACATTGAGCTCAAAAAGTCGGTGTCCCCTCTGTTTTGCTAAGCAAAGACCTGGGGATGCTTCGCATGTATGTAAGGCTCTCCTCTTTTTAGCGTGAGCAATGACCAGGAGTCGTTCATACATATATATATATATATATAGGGGAGGGATATAAGGAAAACCTCTCTGAGTTTGGAAAACCATGAAAACCAAGCTAAAACTTCCATAAAACGATTTTTTTTCTTCAAATTTTTTTTAGTGATTTTATTTATTAATACAAGCCCAATGGTGAAAAAAATCAAAAAAAAAACGCCGAGTAGTTTTTTTTTTAAAAATTTTCCGAAATCTAACTTTACGTCATGTTACATATGTAACATTACCCTGTTACATATGTAACATTACCCTGTTACATATGTAACATGCCTTGTTACATATGTTAAAATATTTTTTAAAAAAAAAAACATTACTAGGCGGTTTTTTTTTTTACTTTTTTGCATAAATGGTGTTTTTTTTTAACTTAAAGAGTCACCACAAAAAAAAAATCGGAGCAAAAAACAAATTTTTTAACTTGGCTTTCACGGTTTTCTAAACTCGGGGAGGTTTTTATTTTATCATTCCTTTATATATATATATATATATATATATATATATATAATATATAGGGAGAGGATCATTTGAGAACTAATTGGATTTGAGAACTAAAAAAAACTAATCTCAGCCACTAGTTTATATATATGGATCCCCCTCCCATGAATTATAGTAGTCCCCACCTAAAATTAGTGGTTGAGATTATTTCTCAAAAGTTCTCAAAACAAAAAAGTTTTCAAAACAAAAAAGTTTTCATTTGAACCTAACCCTATATATATATATATATATATATATATATATATATATATATATATATATATAATATAATATACAACCCAAAAGGTGGCAAAGAGCACAAGAAAAGAGACCATCAAGTGTCCAAAACCCTCAGCCTAGTCACTAATGCGTACTGTGTGTCATAGTCAGGTTACGGCCTGCTTGAAACACCTATGGGAAATTAGTTGACATTGTATATTATCCCATAAATCTATGTGCTCTATTTTTTCTCATCTCAATGCAGTCTCGAGCTCGGTTTCAGACTTTTGGTTCAAGTTGTGAAAATATGTGGTAGGGAATTTATGTGTTTAATAGTGCGCAATAACATGTACCTAGGATTTGTTGAAACCCACTTGCTGTTCATATTAATGCACCTTAAAAGATAATAAAGTGACAAACAGCCTGACTAAGAAAAGAGTTTGCGTTTAAAGTGGATCATTATATTGGCAATCACCTGAACGTCTTCGAGTAACAGAAGCTGAAAATGGTTCCTCGGTCAGATTCATACTGTTTGATCCCATAGAAACCTTCACATGTGTGAATTGTTAGATATTTGTTGAATTTTTATTTTTCCTGGTGTGTGTGTTTAAGTTTCTTTGTTGAGTGTATAAATTGGCCAGGTTGAGGGGATGTGTTTGGGCTCAATTAGAAAGTGTTTAGGGGATGTTTAGTGGGCCTATAAATTCAAATACGAAATTAGAGGGTAATTAGGGTTTTTAGGGTGGCTTGTTCTCCAAGTTGGAGAATCTCTATATAAAGGAAACCCTACCCATATTTTTAGGTTGTTGATGGTGGTGATCAGAACTGTAACCAAGAGGTTTACGGATTCCTTTGGTGTTTTGGAAACTAGTTTTAATCAAAGTCAAGTGTTCATTCTTCTAATAAGTTTGTGTTTGCTTTAGTATCGACTTTAGTCATTATTTAGTTATATCATTTATTGTTCTTGAATCACCATTAACACCGGATTCGGCACGGTGTTCATGGATTAGATATCGCGTGAGGGTTTGATCGATCCTTACAGACTCTTAACTTCGGCCTCATTTTCTGAAAAACTAAAAGTTCAAACATACTTGGGTAGTCTGATGCTGAATGAGCACGGTGTCTTGAAACTCGTAGTTCCACTTATAGAGTGCCAAGAAACCAACCATGGCTTGCTCAAGCTTTGAATCAGAATATCGAGCCATGACTAACACTGTTGCTCAGATCATTTGAGTAACTCATCTTTTACGGGAATTACATGCTCTACCTCCTGATCGATTGACGCTACTTTGTGACAACCAAAGTGCATTGTTCCTCACACACAATCTAGTTGCACATAAACGTGCTAAAGACATTGATATATATTAACTATCACTTCATTCGTGAGCTCGTCCTCTCCGAGAAACTATACACCAAATTTGTGCCAACCAAGCTTCAAGTTACGGACATATTTACGAAAAGTCTCCCAAAACCTCAATTTGAAACATTTCATAATATACTTTGCAATGGACCTCCACCGTCTCGCTTGAGGGGGATATTAAATATAAATAATCCTAGTTTGTAACTTTTGTATTGTTTAGTGATAAGGTTGTAATTATGTAATACTTGGTGTAGCATTCTTGTATTTTATATTTTGATATATACGGATACTCAATCACCGTATTTGGTATTGAGCTAACATTCAATTTAAAGCTACGTACCCTTTTATAGAATAAATGAATCATAAAATTTGAAGAAATAAAAAACTTCAACCAGCTAATAAAACTAAAAAGGAAACGTAGAAGTCCTTACAAGTCACGAAATCTAATCAAATCAAAACAAAAACAAGCACCATTATTATATTCATTGGATATTCTGAAATATGTAACACACAACACCAAACCAGTAATTGCTTCTGAAAGTACTCCGAAATGCTGAAATATATTAGAATAATCCGTTTCGTACCATTAATCATATTTAATTAATCCACAAATAACGTATGGAAACACAAATAAGACGAAAGGACGGTCCATGCAAAAACTAAATCAAAATAAAAACAAAAAGATGCAACGAGTGGTAGCATATATAAATTAAGACCGGGAATCTCTTTATCTATGCATGCACGTAGTTTAACCATATAGTATAGTCGCAAGACGTACGGAAGTTAATTAAGATGGAAGGCTCATCAAGCTCCTCTAATTCTGGATACCTGCTGTATCCATACCCATCACATGTTTCTGCCCCAAACTTTGTGACAATGAAGCTTAGTGGTCGTGCCACGTATGTTATTTGGAAAACACAGATGCTATGTCTCTTAGAGAGTCATGATATGCTTAGTTTCATCAATGAAAACCCACCCGTTGAAAACAGTGTTTTGGGGAAGGAAAAAGCTGGCGATTATATGTTGTGGAGGAGATCGGATGCACTCGTCAGAGGTTGGATTCTTGGTTCTCTCTCCGAACAGCCACTCAAGAGCGTTCTTAAGACAAACACGGATTTCACTTCAAAAGATGTATGGGATCAACTGCACACTATATACGGTCCTCGTCTTCAACACACATTAGCCACAGGTGAACACCATTCTCTTCGTTAAGTTTCAAGAGTTTCAACATAATTAAGTATATCAAAATGAAACAAAGATAGTTGTAGAGAAGATGGCCGGTGAGTGCAAAGTAGACTTTCTTTAATTAAAATCTAGGATGAAGTTAAGTAGACTTTCTTACTTAATTAAAATCTAGGATGAAGTTAAAATCATGTTTTTACCTCAAGAACCCTAGATCTATCAAGTATGGTGAATCTTCATGATAAAACATGCATAAAAATAATGTCTTTAACAGCTCTAACCAAGATTCATCTAGATCTATCAAGATCTAACAAGTATTCATCATAAAAACTCATAAAAATCATATCTTTTAGCATGGAATCACTGGATCTATGATCTATGACCTAAATCAAGACTAAAAACATGTTAAAGACCTGATTTTGATCATAGCATGGCAAGAAAACAAGAGGGTAGAAGCATAGATGGAGAAAACACACCAAAAGACGAAAACCGACACATTTCTTCACTTGATTTCACTAAATTAGAGCTCCAAAACCTCAAAGATCTTGATCTTGGATGATTACAGTCGTTCGAGGGTTTCTATGTGTGTTAGAATGGAGAGCATGGAGGCAAGAGGGTGAATGAGAGCTTAAATAGTCGATTTTTAGGTTATTCCCCATAACTAGTCGGTGGACGTATCGCGAGGACCCTCACCAAGACCTTCGTGTACCGCAGCGTGTTGGGGAGGGGGCACGCACCGATTTTGCATTATAAGTCTGATTCGAACCCCGTTTCTCCCATTTTCCCCATGTTACTATTACCATCATAATAAGCACATTCAATCCAATCAAATTGATATAAAATATGTCGCATAACAAATAACGGTTGTCAAAATATCGCACAAAATGCCTTTTAGGTTGGTTTTTGTCGGTTTTATCACTTTTAAGCAAATCACCAACGTTTTACGACCTTATTAAGTGTGTGATGATTTATATCATGATTTGTGATTATAAGACTCATAAATGTGATAAAATTGATATACGATACCCAAATACGTGATCTCCCGGTTAAAATCGAAATTGCGCGGGATTACTGAACTTTTGTTGTTTGCGTTCTAAACCCTGAATTATCATCAACCTACACTTGTATTTATTTGTGTGTAACTACTATTACAAAAAGTGTCATACATGCTTAGATTGTTCTAATTCCCGGTTAAACACTAATTAACGATACATTCACGTAAAATCCGAAATAATGGCAAATTAAACATTAAATCAATCAATAAACATGATAATGGATCCAAACACATAAAATTGATATTAGAAAATCATATTTGAATGTAAACTTTATTCGATTATCGATCACGGGTTTGGGTTACAAAATTAGGTCAAATTGGATAACCGAAAAATTAAAATGTTACATCCGTACTTTTGTTTGAGAACATCCTTCTTCTTTTCTTTCACCGTAATATTCCTTTAATACATCTCATTAAGATCTTTCTATAGCTCATGAGCACTCTTGCGAGCCTTGAAGTGATGCAAGATCTGGTTAGGAAGAGATGTTTGTAGTATCCATAATGCCTTGGAATCCACCTCACAGTTCTTGTGGTCATCTTCAGAATACTTTAAGAATTCTTTAAGAATCTTCACAGTTGGACCAGTAGCAGATGGGATGGTGGGAACATAGGGTCCTTAGGTTATGGACTTCCACATCTTGTTGTCCTGGTACTAAATGAAACCCTCTATTCTTTTTTTTTTGAACAGCTGTATATTATATAAAAAAGCTCAACAAGAGCAAATTACAGAAAAAGTAAAGGATTTCTCATCCAGTTTGTCCACGACACCGACACTTTACGACACCTAGCCGAAAACCAAGTGAAAGAAAAAATTACAACTGAAACCCTCTATTCTGAATTTCCATCTGTCAAAGTCATATGGAACAAACATCGTTGGTAATTCTCAGAGTCACACTATTTCATCAATGACATGTTTGAGAATATTTCAAAAAAAAAAAAAAAGTAAATTTGAGAGTTGATGTGAATTAATATAAGTTCTTAAAGAAAATGAATATTTAAGACAAGAGTTAAAGCTTTGATACCACTTATAGGATTGCGGTTTATCTACTAAACCTAACACAAGATTGCTCACTATAACAAGCAGGCGGAAACAACTTGCTATAATAACTCAAACCTGGATAGTATTTGATCTCGAAAATAAAAGAAGTTAGAACGCAAGAGTATGTATAATATTGCTCTACTATTGTATTAATAACTGCTTGAACGATTAGTATGTTACAATGAATATACAATACAATATATAGAGCATGGAAATCAATGAGAGCCATTGATTTTCCTAAAGATGATCTTAACCATCTAAAGTATAAAGCGTATTACATGGACACTAAAACATTACATAGTAGGCTAATTTAAACAAGAAACAGTTAAATGGCGACTGTTGTGGCGTCTAAAGTGTACAGTGTCCGGTAGTTTGTAAGCATGTCTCCAAAAGTACCTTAAAGTTGTTATGTCTACAATCAAAAGAAGTACAAGAAGTTAACACCGAAAGAACTCTCCTTCCTAATGAATTCTAGTTCATCCGATCCTTTACCTTTATTAGGAACAACTTTGCTTACTGGAATAACTTGTCTTCAAATTATTCATCCTGAAATACAGCTCTGACTGGAACAATACTAATCCTGAAGAACCGTCTGTAGCAATGACACATAGACAAATAAATAGATCATTAGGCAGAATATTTCCTTACAAGCCTTTTGTACTTACTACCTAACATTTGTTATCCCCATGGCTCTTTCTCTCTCTATCTATCATCTCGATTCATATCTCTCTCTCTAAACTAAGCTATTTGGTTTCTGTGTGTGTTCTCTTAATATTTACCATCTCGATTTGTTTTTGTGTCCCTAAACTAACAATTGGTTCTTTTGCACCGATACGTTTGGTTTATAGTGAGATGTGTGTTTACTGGTGTGTCACCACCGCATTCTATGGTATTTTGGTGGCCGCAGGTTAAATGTGGTGACTAAAATCGGGGTTGACTGCCTTAGCACATGTGCAAGGTTATCGGAACTTTGCCCACTTGTGGACGTTGGTGTATTGTTTAAGTTCGCCAGTTGTCTGCTGATGACATTTGATTTTCCGATGTCGATTTAGTGGTTGTTTGGTTTTATTAAGAAATGACTTGGTTTTGTTTCTTGGAGTGTGTAATTTTTCTGGTGTAGATTTAGTTGTTTTTCGTTTTTATTCAAATTAATATGATATGGTATTGTTTTTTGGAGGCTATGTTGTTTTTGGTTTGTAGCATTGCGTTTATCACAGTCGTAGCTCAGACTACGCCAATTACGAATCTTACAATCTCATCTGTGACTTTCAAGGTCGGTTTCTTCATTAAGATGTTTAATTGCAGCTAAATGTGCTCTTAATCGACTTTAATGGTTTGTTTTTTATTACGATTAGGTTAGACACAATATCTGTCGCATTTTATCTGCGTTTCTTGAAATATCTTTAATTGGTTTGATGGATTTGCAAGGTTTGACATTTTTTTGCTTGAGTCTATTATGAAATTTACTTTACTCTTAATTTAGGGTTTGATACAGTCATGGACATATATTTGTATTGATTTATGGGACTTTGATCGGTATAGTGGATTTCTAAGGTTCAATATTTTTTTTGTTTCATTTTGTTTTAAAGTTTCAGTTGGGTAACCTGCTTTAGTCTTGATTTTAGGGTTTGTTTTTATTTTCTTTTGAAGTTCAGTTGGCTGTTTGAATCTGTTAACAGGCGTTGCCTTCTCTTCATTGGCCGCCATTGTTCCTCCTTCAAAGCAACCATCACTGCCATAGTTTCCGTCGACTGCAGAAATATTGTTGTCCACCGAAACCGTGACTCGCCCTTTATTTCGGTGGTTTTACTCCCCTTTTTGTGTTCGTTCGTCCACCATTTAGGATACCAATGGTTCTAAAGCATTGATCTTTATTATGCTTTGATATCTCAGAATGGGTACATTTCAGGTGAAATTTATCCTCTTTGGGTGGTTGAGTGGTGGCCTTCTTTGTTGTCATGTCATGTAGTCGCTAGCCCTTTGTCTTAAACCCTAACCCGTCTTGATTTTGAGGTTCAGAAAATTATCCTTGCTATCATGCCTTGTTGTGTTTCATCATCGTTCGAAACTATTCCCAAACTATTATGGTGAGCAGCTTCTTTTGGTAGCGCGGCATAGGCTTCCTCAGCAAATAGGAGGGGATCCCATCAACGTATTTCACGTTTTATAGGGTCATATTTTTTTTTATCTAAAGCATTCAAAAATTGAAATATTTTTTGGTTTAACCTTCTTTTTGCATAAGCCTTAATGTCATCTCAAACCGTCTTGTTCCCATTGGTCATATTTTCCTTCACTGTGTTCAGGAGGTTTGTCTTTAAGTGAATTAATAGGGCCTTTGACTTCCTGCCTATAACAACTTAGAATCATTCGGGTCCATAGAGCATAATTGTGGCTGTTGAGCGTGAGGTTGATTTGCAAACTGTCTGATAGTTTAGTGTTTTGAGGCTAAGGTTTTAAATAGACCTGGCAAAAAGGGAGGGTCGGGTCGGATTGGGTCACGGGTTTGAACGGTTACGGGTCAAAATGGGTGCGGGTTATAACGGGTTGATTTGAAATCGGATCAAGACGGGGGCGGGGCAGGACTGGTGCGGATCATGACGGGTGCGGGTCAAAACAGGTCGATTTCAAATTTTTGCTACTTCAAATGATTATAAATTTGTAATCATCATAAAATAATACCAGATAGCAAAATATACGCTTGGAATTTTGGTATTACTGATCTTACTTTAAAACAGATTTAAAGTAAACCATTTATCTGATTTAATTTAAAGGCCAGATAAACCACACAATAAAATAATTAGTTAATTTAATTCAACAAATAGTCATACAAATACAAACAAAATCATTTGAGAAATTAAACAGGAATGATCTAACAAAAATGGAATTTTGGTATAAATGGTCTTACTTTAAAACAGGTTTAAAGTAAACCACTTATCTGATTCACCTACTAAACCAATTTGAAGAAAAGATTTAATTACTAAACTATTTATCCGTTTATCTGGCAAAGACAGAGAGATGCCCCTTTAACCCTTTTTTACTTTAAAACATCAACTACTTTTTTTATCACCAAACTTCTCGAATCAAGATTACTGTGGCTAATATATTAGATTCATACACAGTGAATCAAATAGAATGCAAGATGTTAATCAAGAAGGAGAAACAAAGATTATTAGATTCATACACAATATGATATCCACATAATGATTAGAACTATAACTTTAAAACTTAAAGATGAAAGTTTTATTCCTAAAATAGAAATATGGGTCATGTTGTTATAATCATTACCCATTAAAAATATACACTAAAACCCCAAAACAAGTACAACTTCTAATCAATTTAAATTATAGGTGATGATTTTAAGAACCAAAAATTCTGTCAATTATTTAGGGAAAATCACTAATCGAATTAGATGTTCCAACCAACATTGTTGAGCTGATACAATATCCAAGGATCCATTTCACATTTCTCTCAATCAATTCATCGAACAATTTGCGTGCAAACTAAATAGATACAAAATTAATTCTCAAACTTGATCTGGACAGTTCATAAACATCCAATTATGTTAGTACAACATATAAAAAGCTGTTAATCCTCGATCCACAAGCAACAATCACTAGTGGAATAGTCAACTATTTTAAATAAACTGAAACCGTCAAGAACTTAGAAGAAGATTTAGATAATCAAGCTTACATGTTTGAGATGGATAGGAAGATTTAAATTGCGTAAAACAGAAGTCAACCGACACTCTCCTAAATAAGAAATCATTGAAACAATGGGCTTAAATCAAAATCGTTGCTCCAAAGTCCAAATTGATGATGATTGATGAACGGTTGATTTGTGATGCAAACTGATTAAGAATCAGCTCGTTCCCCGCTTTGAACCGAAATTGATGTAAACCGGCGATGATTAATGATAAGAAATCGATGAAACAATGAAACTGAATCAAAATCTCAGCTCCTTTCTTACAATCGCAGTCGCATGCTAAATCCACGATTATCCAAAGTTTGGAACAGCCCTGCGATGCAGACTGATGATCACCCGCCTGACCCGCATATCAAAATGAGGATGACCCGCCTGACCCGCGTATGTAAATTGTTATTTTTAAAGTTACCCATCCTGGCCCTTTAAAATTTTTAAATGACCCAATTTAACCCGTTAGGTATAAAAGAACACCCATATTGACCCGCAAATAGTTGTATGTGTTGAGTTTGCCACCTCTAGTTTAAACCATTTAACAGGTTCATAAGTTGGATGGAAAGGTCTTAGTTTAGATGTCGTCTCTGGACATGTTGAAAACACATGAGTGGTGGATCGTCTACTAGATCTATCTATTTTGAATCCAAACGAGTAATTAAAAGATTGTTTTAGTGATTAACTTGAACAATTACAATCTGGAAACTCACAAGGGGAAAATACCTTAGAAACACACACACATCACTCAGACCCTCACTTATTCGTTTTAAAATACAAAGAACAAAATCTATTATACTCTTGCTAAATTGCCCGAACTAGAGTTCACACGAAGTGGCAGTTCGTGTGATCACGAAGTGTGACTTCGAGTCTCACTTCGTGTCACTTTGGATGCCACTTCGTGTTCAGCATCCTTGTATCAACGACTTGTTCAGATACTTCACACAACGAACCGATTATGCTCTAACAAACTCCCCCTCAACGTGTGCAGTATCTGGTCACCCATAAAAATTGCATCTTCAATCAAACTCCCCCTCAACTAGATGGTTAGTCTGATCTTGAATACATGACGATGCACAGTGTGTTTCATCTTTATCAACAGCTTCAGAAGACTTGAAGTTGTAACATTCTTTTTTACTTTAGTACCTGTCCAATCATAAATAATCTTGGCGCAAAACGTCTCTTTGAGACTCCAAGATATGAATTTTGAAAATTTGATTTGTATCTCGTGTCGATAAGATCGAAAACAAAGTAGAAACAAAATCTTTTTGACTTTTAGTAAGTTTATATCAAAACAAACCAATTTTTTTTTTTTGATTTTTCAAACGTATGCTAAAACACACCGAAAATCTTTTTGGATTTTCTGAAATGAAATGAAATCGCAAGCCATGTTGATTGCTGGTATAATTTATCCATCTAAAACTCAAACAGAATCATACTCATAACATCTGGATATGTTAAGATATTATTTAATTGTTTTGACCGGTGTACCCCACACTATCAGACATATTCAAACATTTTTTCCTTTTCTCATGTGATTACACTTGTGATTTGATAATGTTTTGTATTCATGATATCGTCAACTGTTTTTCATACAAAAAGAAATAAGAATGCTAAATTGTCAATCTTAAAGTCGATCTTTCGATACACAGATAAGGCATCGAATTTAACAAAATAAGAAAAATAAAACAAGTTCAAATTGTATAATTCAACAACAATCAGGTCGGTCTTGTGGACACACAGAGAAAGTACGATGAATTATATGAAACACCAAAGAAAATGAAGCAGAACCTCAAATGAACAATAATCGGGTCGATCTTTCGATACGCAGAGAAAGTCCGGTCGTTTGAGAAAATAAAGAAAATCAAACAAGTTTAAATCTTTACAAAATGAACACATGTATACACAGTGACTTCTCAATTTTCTTTTTCCTAGATTTTTTTGTTTGTCATGAAACACACTTTGTCATGAAACACGCTTCATGTAAAAGCATATACGGATCATTTCCAGATCATAGAAAGATAGAGACGGAAGTTTGTCTTTCAATTAGTGTCGAATGATTACAAACCGAGTGAGTATACATTGTTTGGAGCTCTGAAATTCATCAAACACTCTGCCATTTTCATTGATGATCTTTGCTCTTGCAGATTTACCAACAATTGGAACCTTTCCTTGTTTTTTAGTAGAAGCAAAAGTGATAGGACAATCCTGTGCCATATGCCCCTTTTGTCGGCAATTATAACACAAACGATTGTTTATGTTCTTCCTTTTTGGAACTTGCATAGCTTCACAAAATTATAGCCAAAATGATCATAGAAAGAATCAAATACCTGATGTTTGTGATCATGAACTCATTTTGATGTCGGGCTTTTTGGAGTAGAACCTGATCCTCCAGAAGAAAATTTTATAATTTGCTTATTCTTGCTCTTTTGATCAGCAGTTTTGATAAAAAATTCAGGAATTTTCTGAGCATCCACGCAGTGAAGTGGAAATTCTTTATCAGAAAATATTTGTTCCGAACCCTTGAGCTTGTAGAATCTCTCGGGTTGAACTTTTTCAGCTTTGAAGACATCCTTCTTAACCTGCTTCAAGTTGATTTTCTTCAGATTTTGTTGTTTTGAAGCTGAACACCGCCATCTTCAACAATCCTTGATTTAAAACCCAGAGCAGTACTTTTACCAGAAATCTTCTCTTCTGAACCAGCAGATTTATGCCCATTCTTTGCCAACCTTGAAAATTCAGCTTTAACTTCTTTAACATTCTTCTTTGCATAGAAAATCATCTCATCGATATCAGTGAGAGATCAAATCTTTTTAGTTAAAGTAGTTGACTTCTCATTTTCATTCAATGACGAACCAGACAAAAATTATGAAAATTTAGGAACCTCAGATTTCCTCTCATTCTTCTTGCCAGTCTTTTTGTTCTTCATTTTCTTCATAATTTTCTCTTTTTCTGAATTTGAAGTTAAAAATTTGGAATAATCACATTCCTCAACCTTTTCTTTCACAACATTTACAGCTTCCTTGATAATGGCAAGGGGTGGAACTATCTTCTCGAACATTTTCTCAAAATTCTCATCTTTCACCAATAAACTTGTTAAAGCTTGTGAATTGGTGACATTATTCAACAACCGATTTGTCACACCCCCAAAATACCACTAACGGAGTTTATACCGTTAAGGGGCGCGACTAGACCAGGATCCACAACCATAGTTACAAATACTAAACGAATCAGGGTTAGTTCAAACACAAGATAGAAATCAAAATCTTAAATTACATACGCAGCGGAAAAATTAATTGTCTTTAGCACTAACCACGTGCCTTACATAAATGTCGCTTTAAATTCCCAAAATAGTTCAATCAAAATAAAGGTCTTCACGTGCCATGCCAACCCGCTCCGGATACTCCTTAGCGATCTGCAAAAGTTTAAACCACGCAAGTGTCAACCTAACGGTTGGTGAGTTCACAGTGGGCTTGTCATGCATTGGCCCGGTCTCATAATCATAATTCATGTCAAGATATACTTACAAAATGTTTATTTGTGAAAAGCAATGCTCGTATTTAATTCTTAGATTATAAATGGTTTGTCCGTGACCACGTCATCGGGTATGTACTAGTTCCGTAAAGTTAAAGGACTCAACCGATATCGCGGGTAGCTAATCCGTTGTTCCATGCTCTAAGGAAGTTTGTACCAAAGCTGACTTATTTTGTGGGGGCCGAGCCATCCCGTACGGTGCGGACCAAGTCATCGCGGTTTCTGCCTCCCCCGTGTCCTCTCGGGACCACGGTCAAATAGGCTGATATTGTTCCTCCGTGCACTCCCCGTGCCACGG
Organism: Deinandra increscens subsp. villosa; assembly: GCA_039602395.1. Lineage (NCBI taxonomy): Eukaryota > Viridiplantae > Streptophyta > Magnoliopsida > Asterales > Asteraceae > Deinandra > Deinandra increscens. The sequence continues at coordinate 2,891,869 of JBCNJP010000008.1, read as the reverse complement.
GACGGAGTTTGTCAAACTCCAGTAGATCTACCCAACATCCCCTCGCTTTCACAAATTAATGGCACAATTAAGTTGAGGACTTTTAAGTTATAAGGCATCCTTAGAAAACATGTGATATCATATGGTTTAGACTTTAACCTACACTAGCCATATTAAAATGTTTTCAGTTTTGTTTCAAAAGTAGTTTGATCAGAGTTCGCAAGTGTTCCCATAAAACACTTCAGTTCATCAAGTGGGTGCCGAGCATCCCGAGTTCTCAAGTTTATCAGTGAGGTGCCTAGCACTCTCGAGTTTGTCAGCATTGTTTTTCGTTAAGTTATTCTGTGTGGCCCAACGGACTCACGGTAAGCGGGTTAGTGACACTCACCTTTGGTTGCACTGCTACACTTCAAGTAATCCGAATATTGTTGTTTAACGAAGACCTAGAACACGTTTAGGTCTTAAGTATTAGTTTCGTGTCTAATCTTTACTTAACGTCACTATGGCCCATAACATAGCACGTTGCAACTATGACTCGACATACCGACACACGACACCAATGGTTGATCATAGATAAGGGTTCATATAAATCAGAAATCGAACATGTTTCATCATGGCATATTCATGTAAGTCATGGCATAACACTTAAGTAAATTTCACAAGTTTGGTTTTTTTTTAGGTCAGGCCTTAGTTTCGCTAGCATAGTTTCGCTAGGCAGTTTCGCTAGGTGCACGGGCAGCACTTTCGCTAGGCAATGCCCGGTGACACAGTTTCGCTAGGCTAGTTTCGCCCGAAACTGCTGACGCAGTTTCGCTAGCCTAGTTTCGCAGGGAAACTGGTTTGAACTTTCGTTCAGGTATTTCGCTCGATAGTTTCGCTCGAGCTGGTCTGGTCAGGTTCCCGGCGACACTATAGTTTCGCTGGTCAGTGTCGCTGGAAGGAGATATAATTTCGCTACTTAGTTTCGCCCAGAGAACAACAGTTTCGCTGGTCGCGAAAAACATACGGATTTGCCTAAAAATCAACCTAACAGCTTCTGATCATACATGCAATTCATTGTCTAGTATCCATAGGCATTTACCAACATAAATCAAGCAACTTTAACACGTTTAACATGCATTTTGTCATCAAATCACCAAAAAGCACATTTTAACCTAAAAAGACCTATTCTAGCATAAATCATCATCATGGTTTGTTTTTACACGAAAAGTTTCTGACTTTAAGGTAGATCTAGCATCCTAAAGTAACATATTAAGAGATCAAGTGATTTCATGTAGATTTGAGCATGCTTTAAGAAGAAAACATATAGAAAGGCATAAAACATAGTTTTGGGACTCACGATTTGATCTAGGATCCAAATGGGTGTTGTCTCAAAGCTGAGATGATGGTTCTTGATGGTTTCCTAGCTGACCAGAATCTCCAGGAGAAGTGTATGTGTGTGTTGGTTGTGAAATGAGGCAAATGAGGCTACTAGGGTTCATTAAGTTTATTTATATCAGGAGCTAGTTTCGCTGGCAGTTTCGCTGGCTGGCGAAACTGGCTCTGATCTCGGACACATTGATCAGTCTAGCTTGCTACCGGGCGAATCTGTAATTTCGCTCGGTAGTTTCGCTGACTACCAAATTTAGGCAATTTTCACATAATCAAGTATTTACAATTAATCATGCTATTCACAATAATAAGTCATGTATTTAAATCACATTGCACATAAAGACAATCAATGATGAACACATAACACATATGGACGGTTCGGTGATCAACCAAAGGTCGTGGACGTATTCGGCCTAGTTATGCATTAGCTACTTATAACGTAACTAACGGGTTTGTCTAACGGAAGTTAACCTTGAAATTCTCGGGTGTCACATCATTCCCCTGAAATTGGAATTTTCGTCCCGAAAATTATTCTTGTGTCGTAGCGTTCGCAGCATCAGCTGTCGTCGTTGCTATCGTCGCTGGGGAAAGAAAGCAAAAAGTTTTAGGGTTGTCACACGATTTGCATCAATCACTTGAATCTTCAAATCAGAGATCTTCTTTTGTGCTTCAGACAATTCTTTCTCAGTTGCAATCAATTTCTTAGCAACCCGATTAGTTTCAAAATTCTGCAACCTTAAATTGTTTAATTCACCAAACAAAATCTTATTCAATTTATCTTCGTTTCTTTTCTGAATATCGATATTTGCATTCAATGACTTATTCACCCTTGCCAACTCCTTCTTTTCCTCCAACAATTTTTTCATTATCATCCTGATAAGCCACTGCTTTGGCAGCAAGTTCATCAAAACTCTTGTTTAGCACATCAAGTTTAATTTTGGATTTCTCAAACAGCTCGTTGAAATTAGCTTCAACATCTTTTGCTTTAGCTTTCCATCTTTCAACTTCTTGAACTAACACAACATTTTCTTCAGATAGCTTTGCAATCTTCAATTCAAAATCCTTACTGTTTTTTTTAGAAACCTCCAATTCTTCTTTCACCAATTGGAGTTCAGCAGTAAGAAGACTAATTTCTTTCAACAAAGAAGCATTCTCTTTGAATAAACCATCATCCTTAGATTCATAATTTTCATTCTCAGCTGATTCATAAGAACATATATCTGACTAATAACCTTCTTGTATAGTTTTGGCAATCAAAGTTGATTTATCAAAAACTTTACCCCAATCATAAGTTCCATCATTTTGAACAACCAACGCTTTTGTAGTTGAATTACATGATGAAGCTTGAGAACCATTTGTAGTAGTTCTTGAATCAAATTTATTTTCTTGAGCTTGCTGACACTTTCTTGCAAAGCGTCCAAGTTTATAACATTTGTAACATTTTACCTTTAATTTGTCTAATCCCAGATTTCCACCTTGATTAATAGATCTCCTTCCAGTTCGCTTTAGAAATCTTCTTGCTCTTTGTGATAACATAGCCAGTTGCCATGCAATATCCATCTCATCTTAATTATCTTCGTCAATTTCATTAAACTCTTCTCTAACCAACTTAGGATCACCAACATTGTTGATAATAAAGCCAAGAGAAGATTGTGACTAAAAAATATATTAAAGCAGCACAATCATCAGTTGTCTCGACAAAAAATGCATTTTTATTTGTTAGACCTGGAATTGTAAAACTGCAACCCCTTGAAGAATCAGAATTTTCAGAAATTACCGAAACATTTCCAATGAAAGTTGTACTTGGTGCAGAACTAACATCGATTGGTTTAGCTTTTGCATTTATGTTTGCTGCATTCTGACCATAATACAACGCTGGGTTTTGCATGAGCAGTTGATTTGTTTGAAGTCATCATCTTCATTTCTCGAGCATAAAGCTTACATGTTAGTTCATGAAATGATAATTTTGAAAATTCTTTATCATGTGTAATCAGTAAAACATAATTCTCCCAATTCTGTGGTAAATCTTCCAACAATTTTTCTTTCAGTTCTTCATCAGTTTTCTCTATTCCAACAACTTTGAATTCACTAATTAGATGTGAGAATTTTGACACAAGAGCAGTAATGTTTTCTTTATCATAATGTTGAAAATTGTCAAATTCTATGTTTAAAACCTTTCACCTACTCTTTTTGTATTGATCGTTTCCTTCACATCTCGCAGACAAAGCATCCCATAACTGTTTCGTCTTTTTGCATGTACTGAATTGATGTAACAATTCGGTAGGTAAAGCCATGATAACATAACCAAAAGTCTTTTGTTCAAGTTCATAACTCTTCCTTTATTCATATGAAAAATCTTTGATTTCCTTATACTCTCCTCCATCAGTTGGATGGGTATACAATTTCTCAATTGGAATCCATAAATCAATATCATTTGTGCTAACATAAGCAGAAAACCGTTGCTTCCAATTGTGATAATCCTCCAATTTTAATAACTTGGGAACTTTCTGACTTGTTCCTATTTCGTTACAAAAATTGATCAAGGTTTGCATTGCGTTTTGCATGACGGTAAATGATTCGAAATCAGACATCACGAAAAGACTTGAATTCTGTTCACCCGAACTGATCTGAAGTGAATATAATAGAACCGAACTGAGCCGAAGTGGATCCGAACTGGTCTGAAGTGGATCCAAACTAGATTTGAAATAACACTTCACATAATCACCCAAACTAATCCGAACCAGAAGTGAAGTGAACTGGAACTACACGAAGTGATCCGAACTGACACTTTCACGAAATGATCTGAACTGAGATCCAAGCTGATCTGAACTAAAATTTTGGTTGACCGAACTGACCCAAACTGATCCGAACTGATACGAGGTGTCACTTTGGGTGACAGTTATTTATCGAACTGGATGTTCTTCACCCGAACTGAAACGAACTGGACATATTTGGATCAAATTTGTGATTTTGGACAGATTTTAACAAGATTTTTTTAGCAGAAGATCAGATAAACACAAAAGAACTGATTTAGGATTGAAATCTACACATAAATCTCAACAGAAATGATCAAGAAAGACCAAAAATACTCCAAATTGTCAAAAAATAAACACTTTTGTTTCAAAATACGAAAAATAGCAACCACAGATCAGTAGATAGAAGCAGATAGCTCTGATAGCTCTGATACCACTTGAAAACGCATGAGCGGTGGATCTTCTACTAGATCTAGCTATTTCAAATCCAAACGAGTAATTAAAAGATTGTTTTATTAATCAAACTTGAACAATTACAATCTAGAAACTCACAAAGAGAAAATACCTTAGAAGCACACACTCATCACTCAGACCCTCACTTGTTCGTTTTAAAATATACAAAGAACAAAATCTATATATACTCTTGTTGAATTGCCGGAACTGGAGTTCACACGAAGTGGCACTTCGTGTGATCACGAAGTGTGAGTTCGAGTCTCACTTCGTGTCACTTCGGATGCCACTTCCTGTGCAGCATCTTTGTATCAAAGACTTGTTCAGATACTTCACATGACGAACCGATTATGCTCTAACACATGTTGACCCAAAACTAGATATGTATTGGAAGTGTATGGGTATACGATGAGCAGGTTTGGTCCTAGAACCAAGAACCATGCTCTGATACCATGTTGTCAAAGGTAATCTAAGTATTTGAGATTAAAAAAATATTGAAAAAGTTATGCATTTATAAAAGAAAAGACCACCTCTATTTATAGGTGTCTAGAAAACAATAAATAAAAAAATATTCAATCTTTTGCTATGGACCTGCATGTACTCAAACATAATGAGCTTAGAAATGACGATAGAAAACGGATCCCTTGATTTTCCCAATTAGTTTAACTTCCCTATTTTGACAATATCATTTCCTTTTGTAAAGGAACCTCTCTAAATCTATAATCTTTTTAAATCTATCAAGGATTTCACATAAAACCATTGTTTCCTAAAAATGCAGATCTAGATGACGAAAGAATAACAAGTGAAGAAGAATCGGTAAGAGAAGAAAGTTCAACATCCAAAGATACACAATCAGAAGACCAAAAAGAAACTGAGGACCACCAAAGATTGTATGAAGCTACTCAAAGTCGAGACTATAACACAGTTTATAACCTTTTGAAGAGTGGGAAAGTTAAAGTAACAGACAGAATCACCATTAATGGAAACACGGCACTCCACTTGGCGGTTGGTACTACCAAGATGAGGGATATTTTAGAGAAAATGCTGGAAATGGCACCTGAAGGAAACACAATATTGGATATGAAAAATTCAGAAGGAAGCACGCTACTTCATGTTGCTGCGATTGTCGGTAACACTGAAGCTGCGAAGATTTTGGTTGGAAAAAACCAACATTTACTGTCTACCAAGGATAAAGAAGGTCACACACCACTTGCCAGAGCTCTTTCAAATATGCATTCCAACACCTATCTCTATTTGTTTAATAGCACTCATGACATAGAGATGGCTACTCTTGTTTCCGGTACTAGTGGTGATGAGCTTCTGGTTAATGCTATTTCTTCTAGAGATTATCGTAAGTAATCAATGATCACCAAATTAATAGATGATACGGGTACGTATATGTGATACTTTTTTTTCATTTGTTCTTGATTATTTGCAGATTCAACATTGCTTTTGAGTAAGCATTACGGTAAAATTCATAGCGACGCTCCACTAATCGCCATTGCTCAAAACTTCCCACGTAAACTGAACATTTGGGAAAGAACCATCTATAAATGTTTGTTCATAATTTTATCTGTCTGTTTAGATTTATATATGTCCTGATTAATGAACTTGATACATATACATCAATTTCCTACCTTAAAGGGTTAAGAGATCCAAGTGGAACGGGTGGCATGATATACATCGCACTTCTTGTTGCCAGTTGTGGGGTTTCCGTGTTCTTTTTATATAAGCAACTTACACCAAAGACCGAGAGAAATCCTTCTGTAGACACCATTGTTGGCAGGATAGCTGCTCTCGTTCTGCTAGTATCATTAACTCACATGTTTGGTATGAATTACTTAATATTATCTATTCTCTATGTATATATACTTTAATTTCATGTGCTCAATATGTACAACCTATATATACATATATGGTGCTAGCAACTTTTAACCTCTTATATATCTTGCACAGTTCTCTATGGGCTTGCTGTGATTTTCCAACATATCTTGATTATGATACGTAAGATCGATGAAGCAAAATTTATCATCTCAATATATGGATATTATTTCTTGCTTTAATTTAGATGCTTCTTAATTAGTTAATTGGTGTCCATGTTGCAGCACTTGAGTTCAAGTTTCTAAATGAGGGAGCTAAAACGTACCGTGATGCTACGGAGCTATTAGAAGCTATGTGTAATTTAATAAAAGGTTCAGTAGACTCCAAATGTCACAGTGAATACTACAACAATGCAGTTCTAGAAGCCTCGAGACAAAATGCATATGATGTTGTAGTAAAAATCGTGTCTTATTTCCCTAATGCAATTTGGAGTGTCAATGAAGATGGTCACAATATTATTCAGTATGCCGTGATAAACCGTTCAGAAAAGGTTTACAACCTACTATATCAAATGAGCGAACACAAAAACATTTATAGAACAATCAAAGATCCTTCAGGGAACAACCTCTTGCATTTGGCTGCAAGATTGGCACCCACAAACAAACTGAATCATATATCAGGTGCAGCATTACAGATACAACGAGAACTGCAATGGTTTAAGGTAGACATATTTCACATAGCATGTTGCGTTATATTATAAGTGTATAACCTTAGTTAAGATTGATATCGTAATCCTGTAGGAAGTCAAAGGATTTGTATGCCATCTAAATATCATACAAAAAAATTGTATCGGGGAGACACCTGAAATGGTATTTACAAGAGAACACAAGGAGTTGGTGATCGAGGGAGAGAAATGGATGAAGGCAGTCGCAGAGTCATACACGATTACAGCTGCATTAATCACGACCATTGTGTTTGCAGCAGCTATTACAGTTCCAGGAGGAAGCAATCAAGAAATGGGTACTCCGATTTTCACTAACAACCCTGCGTTTAGAATATTTGCAATATCTGACGCGGTATCATTGTTCACATCTGCTACATCCTTACTCATGTTCTTGTCAGTCCTCACTACACGTTTTGCTGAGCAAGACTTTCTCTTCAAGCTGCCTACAAAGTTGATAATTGGTCTCACCACCTTGTTCATCTCAACAACAGCAATGCTCATAGCTTTTGGTGCAACTTTATTCCTTGTATTTGGCCAGAACAACCCAAAAATTCTTGTCCCCATTGCAGCATTGACCTGCCTTCCCATTACTTCTTTTGCCACTTTACAGTTTCCACTTATTAAAGACCTAATCAGTAGCACGTATGGCCGTAGCATTTTCGGTAAGAAAAGTGGTCGTCCTTTCTATTAAACATAAACTTAGATATGTTATTATTGGTCCATCAGTTTCTATGTCTTCGGTCGATTTAAATTAGTAAATGTACCCACCATATCAAAGGGCTATATGACGGCATTTGGATATCTTTTAAAGTCTCCCTGTTTTGTAAAAATATAAACACAACGGATCAATGGTTATGATATACATCTTAATGCTTTGTACAACCAAATTTCTACTAGTTAATTACAATCTATAGCTAGCAAATTTATTTGTTTCAATACATGTGAATGCCATGAACAAGAAATCGACACATGAAACGTTGCTGTGATTCCTAGGGGGGAAACTACTACAACGCAAATTAGAATACTTTGTTAACGCAATAGAATGGAAATCTTTGACCACGACATTTAAAACCCACATGACCGGTTATCGAAATCTTTTACATTTTTATAAGAAACCTTGGGTGTTGATACATGCACGGATGAACATAATATTGTTGCTATTTTAATGTAGTTGGATTGACTAATGACCAATGTGATTTGTAACTTGTATCCGTTGGGTTCGGAGATGCGGGATAGTGCACACCCATATCGATAAGGTTGTACGTCGGAAACCTCAAAGGGGGTTCCAAGAGGTGGCAGCCCCTGACGGGATCCAAGGGGTAGAGAAATTGAATAAATAATTTCGCGAGGACTAATAGTGTAATTTGAGCAGTTTTATTCGAACTTTAGATTCAGATAACACTGCTGCTCCTCCAATATATCGACAATTCTGGCCATTTGCGTATCTGTGGTTCATCTTCTTCACATGCAAAATTCTTTGGTTCCTACTGATCATCCAGATCGTATTCGATTGATATCATCGAGCGAACCATCGAGATATTCAGTCTGAAAGTGATTCATGCTTTCAAGATTTTCTTTTGATTTAGTAAACAAGGCATCAAAATATTCAGTTACTTTCTTAGCCTCTTTCTCTAATTTTTCAACATCCTTGGCTAAATCATCATTCTCAGTAGTCAGTTTTGAAATTTTTGTGACTAACTCTGAATTTTTATTTTGAAATTTCAATTTCTCTTCAGCAATTGCAAAACATGTCTCTTTAAAACGCTCACACTGATCCAAAGCAGATAAATGCTTAACAATTATGTCTTCAAACTTCTTCTTGATTTCTTCTATCTCTTCCATCAACAAACTCTTTTCTTTGACTACCTCCTCATTTGCCTTCACAACCTCATCAGAAACTTCATACTTCTTCTTATAGATATCCAACTCTTCTTCAACAATTTTACATTTCTTAATCAACTGATTTTTCTCTTTCAGAAGTTCCTGAATAACTCTATCTTTCTTTGATCAAAATTCACACAGCGATTCATAACCGCTTGTGTCATATTCACTATCAGTCATGCAACTATTATTTTGTTCAACCTCAATAAGAAAAGCAGATTCATCTCGATAATCAACTTTTTGTGGAGCTCATGTGTAAAATTCTCATTTATCACCTTAGCGGGTTAGTGAGACACATAGGCTCTCACTATATATAGAAGTGTTAGCCCTCATTTTAAAGAGAGATGATTCTTTAAAGAGTGAGGCGAGCATACACATTCTAGAAAGAGAGAGTATTGGTGTGCTGTGGTGTATATATAAAATATGATATTATTTTGTGACACCTTTTTAGCATATGAAGCATTTAAATTTATAAAACATGATTTACTGACAACTACTATTTCACCACATCACGGGCAAGTGCACCCATCGTGTAACAGTATAGTAGTGGTAAGTTGAATCAGGGTCGATCAAGGACACAATGGAAAGTGTGGATTTTAATACTTTATCTTTGTTAACATATAACGAAATCTATTTAGTATGAAAAGGGTTAGTTAAACTAAACTAAAAATAAGAAAAGAAAATAAATATAAAATAAGATGGTGTTTTTAGTTTTGTAAATCAAAGTTAGTACCAGTAGTTAAGGAAGGTTAATTGATCATTTATACTCTTGCTTAAGATTGCTTACCAGCAGAAGACCAACCACCGTTCGGAATCTTAGGCTGGTTCAGCATCCAACTGCCAATCGTCTGTGAGGAGTACGAATGCCGAGGGAAGGTGCTGCTAGTGAACAAATAAAGTGGTATAATGCCACTTACTTACGGGGTCCCTCAAACCGGTCGACTTACCGTACTCGACATGCAATCATAAACCAGCAGGGGAACAACCCTGCGTGCCGGATTATATTAAGGTCTATTTCTTCCATGCACCACTCTCGCGCATGCACGTCCGGCATGACCAGAGCCAAGTTCACAAACACGTACCATCTTTGCTTCCGTGAAGTGACAAATATTACCAACCCCCATTCCCAACCAAATACTTTCAGCCTGCACTTGCGTGGTCAGTCGAGTTTGCTTACATAGACATAAGGACCTCGAACGTATCATGTAGCATGGGGCGCGAGTCACCTTTCGGATCATGCATCGTCCTCCGACCGGGTGTGTCACATGTCCGGCCTTTGGGATTTCGATTCCCTAAATGGTCTGTGATACGTAGAGCATGTTTGGTTCTATTAATCAATAATACACTTTCAATAAAAAGGGTTTTCATAAAGGCATTAGACACACCTTAAAGAAGCTTATAAAGCCATTAACCAACCCACCAAAGGCTTATTACTTCCCAAGTAAGTATAAGAGTTTAGCCAAACATGACTTTAAAGATTTGCTTAAGAGAAGAAGAAAGATTCATAGAGAAATACTTTGCAAAAACTACTTAAGTTATATTTCTTATAAACTTGACTTACAATAATAAAATAAAACGCCAAATGCCTCAAGAGAAAAACACAACTACACTAAAGAATGGGGGAGGAGAATGAGCAAAGTGGAATGAAGGATTTGGAGGGTATTTATAGGCAGAGTCTGGAGTTTGGCACGGGGTGTGCCATGTCAGACGATCTTCCAGAATCGGGCTTCTGACATCGCACGGGGCGTGTCTTATGAGGCACGGGGCGTGCTGTGTCAGGCCGGTGATCTTCAATTCTTCGAGCATCAGGAGCACGAGGGGTGTCTTCAGAGGCATGGGGCATGCGAGGTCAGGCTTGATTCAGAGGCACGGGGCGTGTTGAGTCAGAAGGCTTTCAAACCCAAAAAAGTCAATATTAGTTTGGCACGACCCGTGCTAAAGTATGGCACGGGCATGTTGAACTTTAATCATTCCATTTTGACCTCATAATCTTCTTCCTCTCGTCGAGATACTCAAAATTCACTATTTATGGGTCTCGTAACTCAGTTTCTAGCCCGAGATATGCATCCATGAAGTTTATATGTTGTCTCTGAGCACACATTTGTCCTCCAGCAGTTGTGCTCCGAGCCGTTGTTATGTTTAAGAAATTTACCATGTTGGGAATCGAGATACCGAGCCAACAAGATTTGGATAGATGTGATTAATACTCAACGACCACTTAACTTAAACCATCCCGACAACACGGTGAAGACCATGACAACTCAAGTTACAAGACTCTACTAAAGAAAAGGTTCTAGTGAATATTATTTATTGTTTAAATATTGTCACTAGTTGGTAGTTTACTATTATGCCCTTAGTGAGTTTGTATTATATATAGTAAGTCTTTCTCATGTGAAAGACTTGATGAGTGATACTTTGAGAGAGAGCTAGTCATGGTTCTTTGAAGCTTATCGAGGGTTCATGAACTCACCTAGTAAGTTCATGATACCCGGGAATGCGTGGGGTAGGTAAAATGTAATCTTTCGGTTATATTTATTTATCTATCATTCCACCTTGTTTATCTATCTATCTTGCTCTTCATATATCCATGTTACACTAGCTTTGCTCATCATCATCATCACATCTCAAACACCATCGTGTTCATATCCGGGTGTTCATTTGTTTCTACAAAAACGAGTATACAAAGTCTCGATCCGCTTCGCAACAAGGTATTTGGTCACCACCTCGGTTTTTCAGTTGGTATCAGAGCCATGGTCGAGATAATGCAACCTCACGGTTGATATCTCAATTTTGTGTTCATATGCTTGTTTTTTTTTAAAAAAAATGGAGATATTTTTGTTTTGAAAAAGGTTTTTGAATCTCTCCTCCATAGAGTAGTTAAAACCTATTTGTTCTTATATTCTTGAGTGTTCTTGATGGTTGTGTCTCAACAAAAAGCTTTTTGGTCAAAAGAAATCTAGATGAAAACAAAATGTTTAAAGTTTTTCTGTATTTGTTTAATGTTTTCTTTTGGTACTCAAATAATATTTTCAAATTAAAAGACAAGCACATGTTCGTGCTTTCTAAAATTCTCGACTGTAGTGTCACCATATTCTGACATTAACTTTTTCTTTTCTTTCTTTCTTGAGTTATCCATATATATGATAAAGAATATATATATGTGCTTTGTACTATTCCATGTGCATACTTAACCAAGAAAAGAAAAGAAAAAGTGGTCCTGTCTCAATCCTATTCTCTCATCGTAAACCTACACACACTTTCTCTTTCTTCAAAAATCCATGACAACTCAATTTCTTTCTCTTGGAAAAGAAGAAGAAGATACACTGAGTTACAGGTGCTTGTTGAAGATGATGGAGATTTAAGAACACAGAAAAATTAAAAACGAGACTGTAGCTCGTGATTAAAACTTCTGTCAAAGTTTTTATTGTTGTTGGTCGGTGAAGAAGTAGGTGACCACGTATGTTGAACTTCTGTTTAGATTTATGAAGTAAACAACATGTTGGGTAGATGTTGGGTAGAAGTGCATGATGAAAGTGACGATAATGTTAATCTCTGGGTTCATGAAGACAATCTGTGTAACAGCCATGATGGTGATATTGATGCTCTCTACAAATTCGATATTAGGGTTACCGGGTTAGTGAAGATGACGATGATGGCAGCAGCTGGGTCATCAAAAGAATGAAAAAGAAACTTGCAGGTCTGTGTTTTTCTCAAAAGGAAGAAAAGCACTTCGCAGGTTCATGACCCTTGTGCTACTGTTGCTTGAGTGTTGTAGAGAGTTTCCTTTCGGCTGTGGGTTGTCGGAGAAAGCAGAAAACGCAGAGCTCACGTTTCTCTCTCCTTGTTTCCCTTTCAACCTTCAAGCGGAAAACTACATCCGCTTCAACCGGGTTCCGTCTCAACTCAAACTTCAACCGGAAAACATGTTCAAACGGATGAAGAACATCAAGCGGAAGTCAAAAACGTCTTCAAACGGAAAACATCCTTCAAGCGGAAACTTCAACCGAAAAACGGTGGTTCCGGTTCAACTCTTTTCAACCGAAAAAACGACTTCAGCCGGTGAACTTTCAGACGGAAATCCATTCAGCTGGAAGTTTGAATCATCCTTGTTCGACCAGAAAAGCTTCGGACCTGGTTCATAGAGCCGGAGTTATCACTACTCGAAGCTCAGATCGCCGGTAAACATTATTGCTCGTCTTTGATCATCGAGGGTCTCTCAGCCGCTGAGGTAGGTTTCATATTTAAAACTACAGGTGGGCTACTATAAATTTTATTGGGCTTCCTTGATTGAGCAAATTGATCCAACAATTCACTATTGGGCTTACATCTCAAGGCCTATAGATGATTTTTAAACAAGGATCTAGTGCAATCAGATTTACAAGTATATCACGGGTTCAGCTTCTGTTTGGATGATATTTATTATCACGGGTTCGATTCGACATTGCCGCCAACACAGAATTAGGTGAAAGGGGTTACACAATTTTTCTGATTGGAATTACACGACGAACTTGATTGATATATTTGCTATTGGTTGCAAAAGTCTAGGGGGAGAAAATGTGATGATTTGATGAGACTTTTGGCAACGGGTTTAACAAAGGAAAGCAACGTAATTTTTAATCTTCGAAGCGTCCTCAAGCCGTAACAGTTGCAACATTGCCATTGCGGTAAAAATCGAAGGCAAGATTATTAGCACACAAATAAGTGGTTTATCTTCGTGCAAAGCATTGGTTTGGTATTCGGCCAAGTATTTCAAAATGGTTGAATTGTGGAGTTAATTCTCGAGTTTTTCATAGATCCTTTATCTTGTTTACTTTCAACAATATTGGTACCTTGAGTTATGACTTAGTCCTCAAGTAGCTTGCCATTGTGTTGAAGTCTGTAAACACCCTATGCATTATAGCTATGGTTTGGGGCTAGAAGAATGTTTATTGTAGGGGGAGCTTTACAAAGGAGAATTGAAGAATGAAAGACTTGAAATTACATGAAGATTATCTTGAAGTCAAGTTGCATGAACACAAGAACCAATGTCACAAGTGTTGAGTATACCATCTACCAAATAGGGGGAGATTGTTGGGAATTGAGATGCCGAGCCAACAAGATTTGGATAGATGTGAAACTTAAACCGTCCCGACACGGTGAAGACCATGACAACTCAAGTTACAAGACTATACTAAAGAAAAGGCTCTAGTGAATATTATTTATTGTTTAAATATTGTCACTAGTTGGTAGTTTACTATTATGCCCTTAGTGAGTTTGTATTATATATAGTAAGTCTTTCTCATGTGAAAGACTCGATGAGTGATACTTTGAGAGAGAGCTAGTCATGGTTCTTTGTGTTAGAACCTATTTGTTAGCAACACAAACTTACTTTTGTCTTATCATTGTAATTGATACTTTGTTTTGTAACTCTCTTTTGATATGTACTTGAAGAACTTTGTGTAAATGTTAGCGTACTTGTTATGATTCTTAGCGGACTTGTCACTTATGCTTCTTAACAGACTTGATTTACTCTTAGCGTACTTGTTTGAATGTTATCTTAGCGGACTTGTTTAGTTCCTAGCATACTTAACTTGTTCTTAACGAACTTGTTAGTGTACTTGTTCAAGTTAGCGAACTTGATTATGCTTAGCGAACTTGTTAGCGGACTTGTTGTTTCTTAGCGTACTTGTTAGCGGACTTGTTTATACTTAGCGTACTTGTTAGCGGACTTGATAAGTGCTAGCGAACTTCACTTAACTCTTAGCGAACTTGTTTTACTGTTAGGATATTTTGCTGAATTCTAGGCAATGATTGTGTCGTGACAAACATTCCTTTTGTCCCAGGTTCTCTAGTAGTATAAATACCAATGAGAAAACCCTATTGGCAATGCTTGGTGGAGTAATATTCCTGCAAGAGAGCCTTTGTGTGTGTGTTCTTGGTGTTAGTGTGTGTTCTTGAGCTTTAGTAATCATCAATGGGTGAGCATTGATGCAGATTCCTCCTTGAATCGACCATCACACATGATTTCCGCACTTGTGTGATGAATCATATGAGAACAAGCTGCTCAAATCTGGTCCTGACAATTGGTATCAGAGCCTTGTTCTTCATTTTTTGAAGTTTTTCTCAAAATGGAGAAAATCTCATATGAGTTGTCGATTTTGGATGGATTTGCTTGTTGTTTGAGCTGATTCTTGGTAGAAATCACTCAATAAACTCAATGCCATACTCAGATTTCTAAAAATCTCAAGTTATATGGTCCGATTTTCAGATTTCAGCCATGAACACCGACTTTTTGCTAAGTCCTGTTCTTGAGAAATTTTTTCAATCTTGTTTTTCTGTTGATTATCTGTTAAAATTGATTAATAGCGAGTGATAGACTACTAAAACCGAATCTATAACCACTGATTTCTCTCCAAAACATCAAGTATTGAAGATTTTAGAGGCTAAAAGTGGTGATTTTTGGTGTTCTTCACATAAACTCACTATTCCATTGATTTAGGTCATTTAGAGTGATTTTTGGAGTTCATGACAGTTGAATGATGTATTCCTACATGAATTTCGAAACTATTCATGATCTTAAACATTGATTTTATCAACATTGATTTTTGAGTTTGAATTTGCTCAAGAACAAGCTGGTCAAAATTTGGCTAAGTCTGGAAATTTGATTTTTCAAAGTTTTTGCTTAAATCTCAGTTTCTAATGCCTAATGATATTTAATATTGTTGGTCTTGTAGGATTTGGGTATTTTTCAAGCAACTTACTACTTAGCAAGCAAGTGAACCGATTGCGACTCATTCGACCCATTTATGTACTTTCTCTCGAAATTGACAAGTGTTGATCATTTCAACATGTCGGATCACTTCACTCCTGCTACTCAAGGCAACAATAGGCCTCCTAAACTCATGGGGGCAAGTGACTTCGATGATTGGAAGGCGAAGTTCCTGTCTTACTTGGAATTCGTTGACTTTGACCTGTTGACTTCTGTAGTCGAAGGTCCTGCTGTGTTTGAAGTGGAAGAGGCTACCATTGCTGGCACTGCAGCTGCTGTTGCTGCCGGTGCTGATCCTCCTCCAAAGAAGATGATTCCCAAACCGAGAAACAAATTGGATGTTGCTGAAAAGGTTCAATTGAAAACTGACATGCGTGCACTTGGCTGCATTAAGATGGCTATCAATGATGAGTTGCAATACCAATTTCGTGCTGCCACATCGGCTCATGAAATCTGGGAAGGGTTGGAAAAGAAGTATGAGGGCAACCCGACTACTAAGGAAAGAAGATTGGATAAGATCAAGTTGGCGTTCAACACGTTCTCTCATAAGCAAGGCGAATCATTTGAAACACATGTTAATCGTTTCTGTCGCATAATCACTGAGATGACGACAAAGAACATCCGACCTGAAAACAGTGCCATCATCAAGAAGGTCCTTCACTCCTTTCCTCAAGACTTCGCTTCATATGTGACTTACTTGATCGACAGTAATGATCTTTCTACTGCCGACTATATGGATATGATCGACAAGGTTCGTGAGTATGAAGTTCGAGCCGTTGAGCGCAACGGAAAGTCTCTCATGGGTGTGGTTACTGTGAGAAGTTCTTCAACTGCTCCCAATGCTGCATTCATTGCTCCTGACCTAGATGATAAGTTCCAGTTCTCTGTTCCTGCAAGTCAAAGCCCACCTGTCTCTACTTCTGTTCCAGCTGCTCCTCCAACTGAAGCTGTCACTGCTCCCGTCACCGGTCAAACTTCAAATGTGACTTTTGTGCAGCAATCTCCAACTGGTTACTTCGTTCAGCAATCGTCTCCTGCATCACAACCAAACATAAGCATGGATTCCGACTTATGCAATGCATTTCTGGCTTGCATGAATTCTCAGATGTCCGGAAGTCTTGAGTCCATGACCGTCTGTCAAGAAGACCTTGACCAAGTTTCTGCTGATGATCTCGAAGAGATCGACATTAAATGGCAAATGGGCATGATAGCTGCTCGAACTCGAAAATTTTTCAAGAAGACTGGTAGAAAGCTTTTTCAAGCTCCCTCAAGCACCAACATCGGCTTTGACAAGTCAAAAGTGCAATGTTACAACTGTCAAGAAATGGGTCATTTTGCACGTGAATGTCCTAAGCCAAGGACGTGGAACGGGCAATCCAATTCTGGTGGAAGTAACCAAACTCATCAAAAGCAGGGTGGTGGTGTTACCCAATCTTATCAGAAGCAGGGCAGTTCGTCATTCCAGAAGCCACAGAGCACCAGCTCAAATGTCTCTCAACGTGGATCGTCATCTTCTCAACAACCACAAAGATCGGATGAAAGCAACAAGGTGCTGGTATCGCTTGAAGACTCCAACTATAACTGGACCTCCTCGTCTCAAACTCCGTCTTCTAGCCAGACCAACTATGCTCTTGTAGTGAAGGCAAATGATGGAGAGATAGATGCGTCTAACACAATTGACCCTCTCTTTCCAACCAACTTTTGCTTAATGGCTGGAATTGATGAGTTGACTGAAGACAATGCTCAAGTAAATGGAACTGTTACTGAGGTGAGCTCATCTGAAGTTGAATCTGAGGCAAGTAAGAGGCTTGTGGAACTCCAACGCGAAACCATCCCTGATGAGGTAAAATCTGCTTTATGTTCTGATAAATGTATTGAGGCTGTAGCTCGCTATCGCGCTTACAACCTTGAATTGGTCGGTAAGGCGAAAGAGAGTGAGAGCCAAGTTGAGAAATTGAAAGAAAATGAGAAAGACTTTTTGATTAAGATCAAGTCTTTACAAGATGACATTGAGGTCATGAAGCATACGGAAACAACTCTAACCATTCAAATAACAGATCTTTTGGAAAAACTAACTTCTCTGAGGACGAGTTATGCTCAGGCTCGAGAAACCATTGATTTGTTGAAACTCAATCCGGCAACTCTGAGTAACAATGTTAGCCGTGATATTTTTGCTAGACTTAAAACTGGACTTGGTTTGACAAGGGAAATTGATGATAGTGCGGCCGAGCATCCGCTTAACCATAACTATTATAAAGTTCCCGAGTTAACCAAGATTAACTCAAAGAGTCATTTAAAATTCATTAATCCTGAGTTGGTTCCAAGTGCTTCCGAAATCCAAAAGATGGAAGATCAGCTCTCTACCCACACGAGTGGATCTGATCTCCCACCAACCGATGTCGCACTTCACTTTGAGGAAGTCAATCCTGACATTTTAAAAGATGTTGATACAAGTTTTTTTGAGACTCTGACTAAAGAGGCAGCTGAACATGAATTTCTTGATTTGTTGAAAACATCTGCCGTGGATGGTCAGTCGTTTTTGTTTGACGACAACTACGAGATTTTAAAACCCACTGTTGCTCCAAAACGAGCAAAGACCACACGAAGGCGAAAGCCTAGGCAGAATTCCAACAAGGGATTCATTGATCAGTCTGATATAAATGAGGATGAGTTCAATCGTGCATTTGCTGAAATGGCACTCAAACATGGTAAGACTGTTATGCACACACAAGCTGGTCTTGTGATCACCGATGGTAAGGTGAAGTCTTTATCAAGTGCCTCAACTGAAACCCTTTCTACATCAACACCACATGCTGGGAAATCTCCTCAATCAAGCAAATTAAAAGATGTTGTTGAAAGTTCTGCTCCCATTGGAACTGTTGACTCCAAAGTTGTAATGGTTAAGAATGTCAAACCAAAGATGAAGAGTGTTGCAAAAGTAACTGGCACAACCTCCTCTCCAACTGTCGAGTCTGCATTGATCGTGGTAGAGCCTTCTGCTCCAATAACAGAAAGTGCTGAACCTGTTGTTGTTGAAAAGAAGAAAAGAACAAGAAGAAGGAAGAAGAAGGTTGTTACTAATGATGAGAAGACTCCCGAAGCTTCATCTGTTGAGCCATCATCTGTGACTCCTGTTGTAAAATCTGATGTTTCTGTTGTTCAAATTGCACCATCTGTGCAAAACGTTTGTGCTGTCTGTGGCAACCCTCATCACGATGCAAGTGTGTGTATCTACAATCAAGGGTACAACGCCTATGGCGCCGCTCCAATGCCACCAGTGCACTACTATGAGCAACAAGCAACTGCTGGTCAAAGTGCACACCTCCACTCGAGAAACTACGGCAATTGCAGTGAAGACTTCATGGAATTGCGGGATGATTCTATGTTCCAACAGTCTTATCCCAACCAACCGTACATTCCGAGTCAAGCCCCGTATCTACCACAAGGCTTAGGGGGAAGTCTGTACTCAAGTCAGCCACATATCAGACATCAACCAAGGATGAATGCACCAAGTCTGACTCCATTCAGGTCATGGAACCCAAGGCCAAGACCCGGTTTTATTCCAAGGCCATTTCCGTCTCAAAGGCCTATGAGAGCTCCAAGGCCTTCAACCACCTTTCGTTCCATCTTCAGTTATTCCATCCGCACCATCGTCTTCATCCGCACCATCGTCTTCATCCGCACCATCTTCATCAACGGTGAAGAAACCAGTTATCAAGAAGACCCTAGGTCAAAATGACCGGGGTCCCTCCTCTAACTAATCAATTTCTTTACTTGTGCAGGGGCGTACCCGGAAAGCTGTAAACAGATGGTACATGGACAGCGGGTGCTCCAGGCACATGACAGGGAACAAGGACTTGCTGTATGATGTTAAAACAATATCTAACGGTAGTTCTGTTGCCTTTGGGGGAGATGTGTATGGCGGAAGAATAATTGGAAACGGTCTTTTAACCAACGGAGAAATTTCATTTGATAAGGTAAACCTGGTATCGAATCTGAAGTTCAACCTACTCAGTGTGTCGCAAATCTGCGATAACCAAATGCCAATGGTGTTCAACGATCGTGAGTGTCTAATTCTGAAGCCTGGTCTCAAGATTCCTGAAGATCAGATCTTGTTTCGAGCACATCGAAGAGGAAACTTGTATGCGTTGGATATGGCGGAAGCAAAACCTGCAAATTCAATCGCTTGTTTTCTAGTAAAGGCATCGGAAGAAGACTCAACCATATGGCACCGGCGAATGGGTCACGTCAACTTTCGGAACATGAATCGACTCGTAAGAGGAAAACACGTTATTGGGCTACCAGAGAAGGAATTTGTGCATGTCGATAACTGTGTTGCGTGTTCGAAAGGGAAACAGCACAAGACGTCTCACAAGCCGAAACCACCTGGAAGAACGACGACAATTCTTCAGCAACTCCATCTCGATCTTTTCGGTCCAGTGAACATCTCGAGCTTAGGGGGAAAGTCTTATTGCCTCGTTGTTACTGACGACTACTCCAGATACTCGTGGGTGTTTTTCCCGAGAGAAAAATCTGAGACAGCTGAGATATTGAAGAATTTTTGTTACTCGCATTGAAAACGCCAGCAGAGAGCGGGTTCGGATAATCAGATCAGATAACGGGACGGAGTTCAAGAATCAAACATTTGACGCTTTTTGCAATTTGAAAGGCATCACTCGTCAGTTCAGTTCACCGTACACGCCACAGCAAAATGGTGTTGCAGAACGGAAGAATAGAACCATTATCGAGTCTGCCAGAACCATGCTTGCTGATTCTAATCTTAAACTCTCTTTTTGGGCAGAAGCAGTGAACACTGCGTGCTATGTTCTGAATAGAACGCTCTTGGTCAAGCATGCTAACAAGACGCCGTTCGAACTGTTTTCAAAACAAAAACCTGTTTTAACAAGACTAAAACCGTTCGGATGTCCCTTGCACTGTTCTTATACAGTCTGATCAGTTAGCCAAGTTTGCCCCTCGGGCAGATGAAGGTTATTTTATTGGATACTCTATGTCCTCAGCGGCGTATCGAGTATACAACAAAAGAACTCAAGTGATCATGGAGTCGTGCAATGTTAATTTTAACGAGCACACTCGGATCCCTCGAGAACCTGATTCAGATAGCATGTATGACCTTGACTCTCTTTCTTCTACATTTAATATTGTTGATTCTGGTGTTTCAAGAAATACTATCTCGGATGTTGATGCTCGTGAGGAAGACTTTCCGACTTTTGACACCTTTGCTCCTGTTTCTTCATCGATTTTGGGAACTATCTACTCTGCAGACCCTCCTAATCTAACAAGGGGAAATCAGTCGAGTGAATCAGTAAATCGATCCGGAGAATCATCTTCATCAGCAACTCCTGATGAAACAGCAATTCCAGTGCCAGATCCAGTTTTTGTAGAAACAGAACCAGCACGTGCAGCAGTTCAGGGGGAAACCAATGTGGAAACTGCTCCTGAAGATCATGATTCTGATTCAGAAGTTGAAGCTGAAATTGAAACCGGTGAGGTCCCGGGAAATGACTTGCAAATTGGGAACCTTGAATCTACCATCGAAGACACCGTTGTTGAAGAATCAAGGGTTCATAAAAGTCATCCAACAAGCCAGATCATAGGCCCCGTAGACAAAAGGATCACCCGGAGTCAAATTGAACATGTTAACTCGTGTTTATTCTCATGCTTCATATCTCAAGAAGAACCAACTTCAGTTGCTGCTGCTCTCAAAGATGATAATTGGATTGAAGCCATGCAAGCAGAGTTACTTCAGTTCAAACTGCTCAATGTTTGGCATCTTGTTGAAGCTCCTAAGGGTATTGAACCCATACCGGTCAAGTGGATTTTCAAGAACAAAAGAGACGACCGTGGGATAATCATTAGAAACAAAGCTCGATTAGTGGTGAAAGGATACTTGCAAGAAGACGGCATTGATTATGACAAAGTCTATGCACCTGTCGCGCGTCTAGAAGCCATTCGAATTTTCTTGGCTTATGCTCCGTCTATGGACATCACGGTTTACCAACTTGACGTCAAGACTGCATTTCTTTATGGCGAGCTGGATGAGGACGTATATGTACAGCAACCTCCCGGGTTTGTGAACAAGTCATTTCCAAACAAATGTTACAAACTTGATAGGGCCCTTTATGGTCTGCACCAAGCCCCAAGGAAGTGGTACGAGACTTTGTCAACATATCTGCTGGAAAATGGATATAAGAGGGGTATTATTGATCAGACTCTTTTCATTTGACACGTCGGGAAGGATATGCTTTTAGTTCAAGTTTAAGTTGACGATATCATTTTTGGGTCGACGAACGTGAATTTGTGTCATGCATTTGAAGACTTGATGAAGAAAAGGTTTGAGATGAGCGCCATGGGTGAATTAACCTTTTTCCTAGGAATTCAAGTGAATCAGTCGCCAGATGGCATATTGATCAGCCAAGGGAAATATGTTAAAGAAATTCTGAAGAAGTTCGGTTTTCACGACTCTAAGGGATTCTCTACACCAGTGGAAACTCGTCACAGACTAAATACTGATGCTCATGGTATCTCGGTGGATGAACACTTATACCGTTCGATGATCGGGTCGTTGATGTATTTGACAGCAAGTCGTCCCGATATCATGTTTGGAGTCTGTCTCTGTTCAAGATTTCAGAGCAAACCAAAAGAATCACATTTGACTGCGGCTAAGAGAATTTTTTGATACTTGAAGTCAAATCCCAACCGAGGGCTATGGTATCCTAAAGATTCTGCCTTCAATCTTAGAGCCTACTCGGATAGTGACTATGCTGGTAGTTTACTCGATCGGAAGTCTACAACGGGTGGAGCTCAGTTTTTGGGAAATAGTCTCGTGTCATGGCAATGCAAGAAGCAGACTACAGTGTCCACTTCAACTGCTGAGGCAGAGTACATCGCTGCTGCATCATGCTGCTCTCAAGTTCTCTGGATCCAAAATCAATTGCTGGACTACGGTTTGAATTTCATGAGTACTCCTATTCATATTGATAATTCTGCTGTTGTGTCTATTGTTAAAAATCCGATTCAGCATTCTAAGACTAAGCATATAGAGATTAGACATCATTTCATTAGGGATTGTGCTGAGAAGAAATTAGTCACCTTAGTTCAGATTGACTCAGAAAATCAGTTAGCTGACCTTTTCACTAAGTCCTTTGACATGTCTAGGTTCAACTTTCTTGGTTACCTCTTTAGGAATGATCAACTTTGACTAGGACTAGAACTTTCTGCTCCCTGATACGTTAGTGTCTTGCTCTCTAGATTGCTTTCTTTTGTGAATTCTCTGTGTATATATCCTAAGTCTTGCATTCCTCTCATTAAAAATCACCAAAAAGATTTTACACTTCTTGCTTGTTTTGCTATTATCTAATTTTTGATATCTGTCTTATTTGTCTTTATGTTGCTGCGTTTGTAACTCATTTGACTCACTTGAGTCTGTTCATATGTTGTTTGACTTATTTTGGCTAAGAAAAATATTCCTGTATGTTTGTGTCTTGAGTCAAAATGATTTATGACCTAAGGAATTTCTTGTTTTTGAGTCTGTCTGCCGTGCCTGCATCTGTGGAAGATAAAACCAAAAATAGTGTCAATTCTGTAATTGTTTAGTATTTGTCTAGACTCATGTGCAGTAAAAATAGCAGAAAATACCAAAAACATTGAAAAAGCTAAAACCCTTGGTCTGTGGTCAGACAATATGTAAGGAACATGATATGATTCTGGTCTTGTTGATCTAACCATAGGATATGATCCAATCGACCGGTAACTCTATCATTTGATGTGTTGGTAGGCTCAACATACTGGGAAGTAAACAAGTCTCTGTGATAACACATAAATTACAATGAGAAATGTGGACCATGGAAGTTTAAACAGTGGCATATTCTTTAAATTTGCCCTTCTCATTGGTACTAGTAAGAAAACTCTAATCACACATCCTTTGTTTCTTTAGTATTAAGTTGACTTATTTCATAACCAACATATGAGACTCATCTGCTGAGGGAACTCTGACCTTGAGTCTCATCCATAAATAATGCTAAGGCACATCTGCTGTGAGAAATCACTGACCTTGTGTTCTTACGCACCTTCATTCCATAAAATAAAGTGAGAGGTCATCTGCTGAGGGAAATCTGACCTTGACGCTCTCACCTCGCCAAAAAAATTCATTCATCATAGTCATGAAAGAAGGGTTATCATGATTTCATGACTATATCCATGAAATAAGTCACTTAACACTAAAGAAAAGGGGGAAAGATTACTTTTAAATGTGTGATTGAATCTGAAAAACTATTTGATGATTGGTAGAATACTGTTAACTTCCAAACTAATAAGGACCCCACAAAATATTTCTCTAAACTGGACTGAAAACATGATAAACAAATCACATGAGACAAGTTGAAAATTACCTTGTTTGAGCTTAAGTGGATAAATAATACCGACAATCTGACTTAGGGTACCGGATCCGAAAGGTGATTTGAATTGTAAGTATTATTGATCACGTAATTGATCGGTATGATTCTAAACATGTCTGACCACAACCATACAAAAATATGTGAATTCTCTAAGCCAATGTGCTTGACTTTCCAAGTTTGGTGAAAAATTGACCAACTTGTGCTAAAATTAATCCTGATATTGGTTTGAAATTAACCAACTTAAAAGAAAATGAATTCTTGAGTTCGGGTGGAATTTTGACCGATAAAAGTCAAATTTAGTTAATAGGTGGGTCATCATCAAATTTGTTGAATTTAACTGGTAATTGTGTTTTAATGTCAAAATTTATCTTCCTGGTGGCAGGCATGCAATTTTTGTTATCCTTTTAAGTTTAGTAGTTTAATTATAAGCCTTTATAGTTTGGTAAAACTTTTGGACTTAGAAAATTTTTCATTTGTTTTGTGTTTTTAATGAAGTCCGCTAAGAACAAATTGTTCTTAGCGAACTTGTTTAAAGTTTGAGTCTTTGGTAAGTTGAGAAGTACGCTAAGTAGAAATTGTCCTTAGCAAACTTCTCCTTTGTTTTTGACTTTTTGCTTAAGTGTTAGAGAAGTCCGCTAAGAAGGTTTTTGTCTTAGTGAACTTCTCCACTTACTTTCTTTGTTTACTAAGGTTAAAACTGTTCTTAGAGAACTTGTTTTTACCTTAGCGAACTTCTTCTTACTTAGAAATTTTTTATGTCTCAAGTTCTGTTTTGGCCTTAGCGTACTTGATTTGCCTTAGCGAACTTCTCTCAAGCTTAGCGTACTTGTCTGTAGCTTTAGCGAACTTCCCTTAGGCTTAGCGTACTTGATTAAGCTTTAGCGAACTTCAGGTTGGCTTAGCGTACTTCTTTAGGCCTTAGCGAACTTGTTTTATCTTTTCTCCCTTTAACGTATCGCTTACACTTAGTGAACTTGGAGACTGGCTTAGCGAACTTGTTTAAATGTTAGATATTTATAAGTCCGCTAAACCTAATACTATATAAGGGGAGACTTAGCCTTTTTTCACTTTCATTCGCTCAAAATCAAACACACGCTCTCTCAAACTCGAACCGACGATTCCTCTCCACTGTTTGATCGAAATCTCTACAATCTCTCTTGAATCTGTTGATCTCACTGCGATTAGGGTTGATACGCTCACTCTACTTACATTCACAGGTTCGGCTTTGTGAATCATAGGTTGCTTTTGGTCACGGTGATCCTTAATGAGCTGTAGGTTCGATTTTCTTATTGTTAGGGTTCTAATGTGATTATTTGTTGATTGAACAGATTTGTGTTACCTCTTTCTTGTTCCTAATTACATTTGTGTCCAAGATTAAGGTATGTGAATCTAAACTCACAAATTTCACTTTATACATTCAATGAAGTTGTGTACAGGGGTGTGTGTGTTTGAATATAAAGTTGAAATCTCTTATGTGTTTGTATTCAAAAAGATTCCTTTGAGATGTTCATAACAGTTGGTTGTTAATGTGCATTGGTTAATCAGTTTAAACCCAAATTGGTTGTTTAGATTGACAAACCTGGAAATAGTAATCCTCTGTTAATTGAATACTTAAGAACTTTTTCACTTAAATTGTCAATTTGTTTTTGGAATTTTACTTAGCTTGATAAAACTCAAAGTGGCTACTTTCAATTCAGTATAGTTAATTCAAATCTATTTGTGCTCGTATGCCTGTGAGTTTACCTCTAGCTGACTTGAAGTTTCAATTGGTTTTTATTTTATAATTGGATAGACTTAATGAATTCCACTTAGTGTTGAATTTAACTAGTCTCCAAACAAGATTTATTGTTCTTTTGATGAGACTTAAACTTGAAAAATCTGTTGATAACTGTTGATTAGTCTAGTCACTCATCACAATAGATAGATTGAGTTTAATGTTTCTCAAATTATGCCTTTAAATTTTATTTGCCCATATCTGTTTATGTATGTCTAAAATTTTGAAGTCTAACATAACTTGTCTGATCACAAAACAAAATTTATTACTGTTGAGAGATTGATCAAGAACATTGCATCTTTTTCATTGATCTTAGCATACCATAGATCATCAAAAAGGTATGTTGTTTTATCAAATGGAAATATGAGTTAAGACTCAATTTTGGCTACACAGGGGCAATCATTATCTTATTTTAGTTTGTTTGATGCTTACTTGAATTCTAATATAATTTGCTTCATCCCAGTAGATAACTCACTGAGTCATTGAGAAATTCAATTCATCTTATATTAGATCTTAGTCATCCTTAGATCTTCAGAAAGGTATGTGTTTCTCAAAATAAGCATTCATGTTATTAATCAGGTAGTGCATCACCTTACTCTATTTTTTGTGTACTTTCTTGGCTCTCTTTGTGTTAATTGACATCTAATTGAGCCTAACACTGGTGGTTTAGGCTGGTTAAGATCCACATGGGTCTGAAACAGGTCATAACTCAGGTTGAAGGATCTTGGACACAGTTAACACCAAGATAGACATAATTTGAATGTCCTGACCTAACTAAGTTAAATTGACCATATTTGTGACTAATTGAGAGCATTTGTACATAGGATGTGATCTATGATGCCTCTAAGGTTCATATGAACTATCTTAGGTATTTAAGCTCTATGAATACTCATTTGGTCATTTTGACTTTTATAAGTCAAATTCTGCATGAAATTGTTTTTATGTGACTTATGTGACTGTATTAGCTTAAATGTGAATTTGGTGATTTGGGTATGTGTTGTTTGATCTAGACATGCTTGTATTTGTGTGTTAGGATTAAATGTTACATATGATAGATCCATCTAATCTGTTAAGCTTACTTAATCACTTTTTGTCCTTTAAATGATCATATTGAAGCTGTTGACCCATTAGGACTTCTTACTTGCTTATAAGTGTTAACATGACTATGTTGCATCTAGAAAATCCCTGTTAAATGTTGATATATGAGTTATAGTCCTTGTTGTCATTTCTAAGTATAGTGAATCTGCATGGTCTTAGCGGACTTGATTCAGTCTTTAGCGTACTTCATGGTCTACTTAGCGAACTTCATTAGTTCTTAGCGAACTTGTTTGTTTTAGCATACTTGTTTGCTTTAGCGAACTTGTTAGCTTTAGCGGACTTGTTCCATTGCTTAGCGAACTTGTTACTATGTCTAAGCGAACTTGTTCTCTCTTAGCGAACTTAATGAATCCTAGCGGACTTGTTGTTTTCTGCTTAGAGGACTTGAGTCAATTCACTGTAAATCTTTAAATTTCATATATATTGGGATTGCTCTGAATGTTTGACAAGTCATTGCTACACTTATTACATGCATTTAACTGGTTTTTAAATCTTTAAGCTATGTTTAATCCAACTTTCCTGTCTTACATGTAAAGCTTTGTTTTTATCCAAGTTGTTTACTTATATCAAAACAAGGAGTTCACAAGTTCGGGTGGAACCAAGTCCCTATGTGACTTTCCCTAAACTGACTTGACTAATTGGGACAACCTAAACCTATAGGTGTTAATCCCAGTGTGCCAAGCCCTCCTTTGCTTGATATCTCAGATTGTTGTTGAGACAAAGTAGTAGATTTCTCAATGAGAATCTCCTTGACCCCCAACAATTCAAAATTTAGTTGCTTTAATCTTCTTTTGGGTCTTGTTTCAATTTTCATGCAAAACATTCAATTTAAGACAATAATATTGGAGATTTAGATCTGGCTCCTAGATTTTGCATATTTTATTACTTCACTCTAAACTGTTAATTTCTCCTGAAATACTTACATTTGTTAATCATGACATTCCGGTTGCTTGCGATCATTTTGAAGTATATGCACTATATGAGTTAGTTTATGTCATTAATACTTAAATGAAAAGCTCTGTCACTATCTCGGGTTAAGTGTGACAAGACATTCATCTAGTGTTAAATTTGATGTAATCTTTCAATTCTATATGTGCAGATGCCTCCCAGACAAGCTGTAGAAGCTTTAGAGTATGGTCGCCTGCACAACGGAAGGTGGATTTTTAACAAACACTGGGAAGGTGCTAACGAGCAAGCCCTTGATCTTATGCTACAATCAAACTGGGCAACGGCCATGCAGATCAACCCTGTTATCTACAAGGGTATTATTGAAGCATTCTGGTATAATGCTGAATCTGCAGAACTGGATGATGGAACAAGGGTGAAAAGATCTAGAATTCAGAATACTAATGTTGAGATCACTGAAGAAAAGATCAGAACTGTCCTTGATCTTCAAGATGCTGACAAGCCCAAGACTTTCACTAAGGCTGTGTGGCAGTCAACTATTACAAGAATGCGATATTCAGGTGTCTTTCTTCCTGATGTGAGCAACAAAGTTCAGAAGACTCTATTCCCGACAAACTGGAAATTCATTATCAGTTTCTTCATTTCTGCTTTTGGACACCGCAAAGCAGCTCCAGATGATTTCATTGAAGATACTACTTGTGCTATCCATGGGTTTGTTTCAGGCGATGGTTTCAATCTTTCCCATCAACTACTGAAGTGGATGATTTCCAACCTGCACCCCACTGGAAGGCAAAAGAAATTCCTGATGTATCCACGCTTTGTTCAAGCCATCCTAGACCATTACTACCCAACGTTGTTGAAGCAAGGAGAAACTTTCTCCACAAGTTCTATGAATACTGGCTCGTATAGCAAGTACCACAAGGGTAAGTACCAAAGAAATGAAGTGCCCTTCTTTCCCGAGATGATAGCTCGACTTGCTCCCGTTGATGCTGAAGGAGATGTTCACATGGATGAAGCTGCAGATGAAGCTCATATTGAACCAACTGATGCGGCTCAAGTCCACCATGAACTGGACTTGAATGCCCCAGTTATCTCAGATCCTGCTGCTGTTGCTGAAGCCCTTGGGAATCTCTAAGGTGAAAACGTTGAAGCATCTGAGCATAATGAACACCCCTTGAGTCCAGTGAATGTGTTATCTTCTGGGGCTTAGAAAGGTGATGAAACCAATGATGAAGAATCAAGCTCTTCAAGCTCATATGACACCCCTGCTCAAACTGCTGATATTCATCCTCGGAAAAGGCAAAGGACTGGAGAATCTTCCAGGGACTCGACGAACCTGACACCACAATCATCATCAGATGAAAGCTATAAACCGTCCAAGGATGACTTAGATGAAGACGACTCTTCGGTATCTCTCGATCAAGAGGATTCTACACTTGAACTTGCAGCTGAGACTGAAAGTCCTCCTAAGTCTCCTCCTAAGTTAACCTTAAACAAGCTTACAATCATTACTGATGAAGGAAATCAATTGTCTGAGTTACTCACTGTAAGAGCTGTGAGAAGCAAGTCCTGCACATAGAAACTCCAAGTTAGAAGAAAACCCGGTTCCTCTGATGAATATGAAGTTGTTGGTCCTTCAAGCACTCCTCTGGATACAACTCTGGCTACAACATCTGTCTCTCCATCTCCTGCTGATCAAGATGATAGGATTGATATGGATATGAGACCATTGGAGACCATAGCTGAAGATACTATCATTACCACTGACCCCTCTGGCACTGTGACTACAAGCCCAACAGTTTCTGATTCTGAGAAGATGATGGAACTACAAGCTGAAGTTGTAAATCTTCAAAGACAAAACGATCACCTAAATTGTTCTCTGCAAGTGGCTAACTAAAGGATTTGTTAAGCAAATCAGATGAAGACAAACAACTTAGTACCCAACCAGACGGTGATGATGGTGGTAATCAAGAAAGTGAGTTGCCGAAAGACCTTCCTCAAGCTAATCCAGAGACTGATGGTGACAATACTCAAGATCCAAATTCTTTAACAACCATGCCTACTGGCAAAGATTATGTTGGTGCTCATGACTCCTCGAGCCCACTACATGACAGTGATTTTAAGCTTGATGCTGATATGTTCACTGAAGGAGATGGACTGAACTCTTCAGACGACGATGAATCTTTCGTCAACAGTCTCCTTCATGACGAACCTGTAGATGAAGCCTTGGAAGCAATCAAGAAGCTGGCTCATGTGCCTGAAAACCTAAAACTTCCAAGATTTTCACAGGCAACCAGAACACTTGCTATTGAGGGAACTCCCAATGTAGAGGCTACTGGTGCATCTGGTTCAAACCTTCAACTCTCTCTTGTGCCCTCTATTCAGACTACAACCGAAACATCCACTGCTCTTGTTCCTGTAACTGAAGGAGTCCGTCACATGCACGTTGACCCGGCCTTCTTAGATTTTGCAATGGCCAACTTCAGGGAATACTACACAGAAAAGATATACTCAAGAAGGAACTCTTGCGGGATTCTGATTGAGTCAATTGAAGATGATACCGGTGAAGTCACTTATGAGGAACATCCATACACTGTAGATTTTGGAGATGAAGACGACATGAATGAGCTACAAGAACGTATGCATGTGCTCATGAATGAAGAAAATCTTCTGAATTACATTGATTTAGATCAAATCGAGAGTGAAGATGAAGAAATGGAACCGCTGTTTCCCACTCCAATCCAAGTGAAGAAGGAGGTGGATGACATATATGTACAGGTTTCACTTTCTGAACTGATGAAGTCCTCAGCTAAAGCTTCTGCACTGGATATAGCTCCACATGTTCCAAGTGATATTCCTGCAGATGCAAATATCATCAACTTAGAATCAAGTGCTGCCCAAGATTCTGAGAGTCAAACTGTTCCTAAAGTTTCTACTGAGCAAAGCTTCCGCGATCAGATTTTTGAAGCCTCCTTTATACACTTCTCCTCTGAGTCTGAAGCTGAAGATGAACCAACTGTGACTGCGACTCAAGAGCCTGCGATTATAGAACAACCTGGCCCTTCTACTAAGGATAGAGGAAAGAGGATTTTAACTCCAGAAGAACTTGCTGAAGAGCATAGTAAAAGGTAAGCTGAGAAAGAAAGATCCCGCAGAACACTCATTGATGAAACTCTAAGTGAACAAAACAGACTTCGCAAAGAAAAGGCTGATGCACTAAAGAGATATGTATCTAATCATCCTCAAGCTGTTATGTATGCAAAAGGATCGAGCACATTGCCAGAACGTTCAGAAGTAATCAGAACAGATGAACTATTGATCCGCGTTGTCACAAACCTAGAGGGAACCGATGTAGATGCTGATGACAATTCTGTTACAGCCAACATGGTCAGAACTCTGATGAAAGACAACTTCTCTTTGAAATATCTGATGAGTCTAACTAAAGCTGAGTTGACCAAGTTATACACCGACGAGGAGAGGTTAAATTCTCACCTGCCTCAAAATCAAACAATTGAAGCACAATCTGAAATCCTAGCTGATATCTTTGCCAACACAAACAAGACTGTGGACTTCCTTCCTATCCGTGATCATCTCTCGGATCTCACCCTTGACATCGGTAACACATTTATTCCTCCTCCAGAGAGCTCGTCTGTGGATCCTCCCGACTCTGAAGCTTACATTGTCTCCACAACCAACAACATGAACTCTGAAGCACTCCGCAACTTCTGCAAATTCAAAAACATTCACAAGAAGGCTTACTACAAGAAGAGACTACCTGGCCTCTGGAAGTTTGTGTGCGAGTATCGGAAGACAGAGCGGTTGGCGAAATTGGAACAAATCAGAATTATTGAAGAGGAACGGGCTGAAGCTCTTAAGAGAAAAGATACTCCCCGAATCTATGACGAATGGGAAAAGCTAACTCCGAACTTGAAGGCTATGCAAGTGTTTGCTGCCAAGAATTTGAGGAAGATGCCTAGCAACCATAACGTCAATCATGGGATGAAGATCTTAGGTTGGAAATATGATGAAGCCTTTGATGCTTTCATGGTGAAAAGGAGAAACGGCTATGTCCAAATATTTGGAGACTTCAAAGCTCTCACTAGCTTATTCTCCTAGGAACTAAAACAGCTCAAGTACCTGGACCTAGTGAATCATACTAACCATCCAAAAGGTGTAACGGCTGCTGCATTGATCCAATCTGCTTATGATAATAAAAGATTCAGTAAAAACCCAGAAGCAGAGAGAAAAGCTCAGTTGGCAGAAGAGAAGAGAAGGCTCCGTGCTCCTCACCGTGGAATATTCAAGGATGTTGGAAAGGAAGTAAAGGCAAAGACTATCCCTGGAAACCAGAAGAATGCTCCTATGATCAGTTGGTATTATAACGGGATGACTCATGAGTTGGTAATCGAGAGAAATGGTGCTGAAGCTATCAGATTGTTTGCTGCTATAGAACTCCGTCTTCTCTCTCGATCTTACTTGAAGATAATGTATTATGAGAAGATGCGGACAATACCTGTTCATTTGAGACCTTATGAATGCTATGATGCCAACTACTTCTTAATATTCTTAAACTGGTGGTGTGAAAGGCTAGCTGTAATAGGTAGACTCAGTCTTAATTCTGAACTTCTGAGAACTGCAACTTGTTGGTTAATTGAAGAACATGGGTCGAGTGTCATTCTTGACAAGGCAAGAAGATTGGTTGAGCTGAACAACTATAATGACTTGAAGAAGCTCGTATGGCAAGATCTCTTTAGGCTGTATGACATGGGTATTCACGTACTTTCTGACAAAGACAAACCTGTAGCCAGAGAGAACTGGAGATTCCTGCTGAAGCTGACAGGTCAAGATGCTTGAAGCTCACGAGTTTGCATTTCCAACAAGGGTGGAATTGTTAGAACCTATTTGTTAGCAACACAAACTTACTTTTGTCTTATCATTGTAATTGATACTTTGTTTTGTAACTCTCTTTTGATATGTACTTGGAGAACTTTGTGTAAATGTTAGCGTACTTGTTATGATTCTTAGCGGACTTGTCACTTATGCTTCTTAACGGACTTGATTTACCCTTAGCGTACTTGTTTGAATGTTATCTTAGCGGACTTGTTTTGTTCCTAGCGTACTTAACTTGTTCTTAACGAACTTGTTAGCGTACTTGTTCAAGTTAGCGAACTTGATTATGCTTAGCGAACTTGTTAGCGGACTTGTTGCTTCTTAGCGTACTTGTTACCGGACTTGTTTATACTTAGCGTACTTGTTAGCGGACTTGATAAGTGCTAGCGAACTTCACTTAACTCTTAGCGAACTTGTTTTACTGTTAGGATATTTTGCTGAATTCTAGGCAATGATTGTGTCGTGACAAACATTCCTTTTGTCCCAGGTTCTCTAGTAGTATAAATACCAATGAGAAAACCCTATTGGCAACGCTTGGTGGAGTAGTATTCCTGCAAGAGAGCCTTTGTGTGTGTGTTCTTGGTGTTAGTGTGTGTTCTTGAGCTTTAGTAATCATCAATGGGTGAGCATTGATGCAGATTCCTCCTTGAGTCGACCATCACACATGATTTCCGCACTTGTGTGATGAATCATATGAGAACAAGCTGCTCAAATCTGGTCCTGACACTTTGAAGCTTGTCGAGGGTTCATGAACTCACCTAGTAAGTTCATGATACCCGGGAATGCATGGGGTAGGTAAAATGTAATCTTTCGGTTATCTTTATTTATCTATCATTCCACCTTGTTTATCTATCTATCTTGTTCTTCATATATCCATATTTACACTAGCTTTGCTCATCATCATCATCACATCTCAAACACCATCGTGTTCATATCCGGGTGTTCATTTGTTTCTACAAAAACGAGTACACAAAGTCTCGATCCGCTTCCGCAACCAAGGTATTTGGTCACCACCTCGGTTTTTCATACCACCTTTTCTTGACTTGAGAGAGAGATATATGAGGGCATTTTGTCTATTTTGCAAGGTCAGATCTCGGTTCTTGGTGCAGAATCACGAAGTCTTCATATTTTCTTCGTTTTTAAGTGTTTTTTTTACTTATTTTGTGAATTTCACCTAGATTACATTGAAAAACTAAAAAGAAAACAATATAGCACTATTTTGATAATAGTTAGTCAGATATAACCGGAAATGTGAGGAACATTTGATATAAAAATATGTATAAATTAGCGCATATCAAGTATCATCTTGGATTTGTGCTCAACCCAAGATGGCCATTGATTTCTTATGATGAGATTATAGGCATTCGACTTGTTGTAATCATTCGACCAACAATGAATCGATTTGCTTTTATCATTTTATATTGTTTGATTTCCTAGATTCTCGTTATCCCGTCTCACCGTCTTTCGAGCACTTTGCTGAAAACGATCCGGGTCTGTGACATGAAATCGGTCCTGACATTTGATTTTTCAGAACTTGAACATTCACAAGCAAAATTTCCAAACTTTGAACATTTGAAACACTTTACTTTTGATTTATTCAAACTAAGCTTTCCATTTGGATTAATATCTCTTTTGCCATCTTTCTTAAAGAATCTCTTAGCTCTTTGAGTTAATTAACATAGCTAATTTCCAACTCATATCTAATTCATCTAGATTATCATCATTAAGATGATTCAAATCCTCTTTGAACAACTCAGCATTTCCAATATTACCAATTATCAATCCATAAGACGATGAAATTAAAGTAGATATTAAGGTAACATAATCTTTAGCTGATTTAGCAGGCATATATGAGAATGAACATGAATGTGAACATTGCAACCCTTTGAAGTAGACTCACCTTCACCAGAATATTCAAAAGCACTAGAGTTTTGTCCCAACAAGAAAAGCAGTTGGAGGATTTGGACTAAAAGTTGATTTCTCTACATCAAAATTAGCCTTTGGCCACGGAAAAAACCATGAACAAAGGTATTTGGTCACGTTTTTGTTCCGTTTCAATCGACACCAAAGGTCCCGTCATCGTATGTATCATACGGCCACGTTAGAATATCAGTGGTTGAAGCCACCTAGAAGCGTGGCTAAAGGGTAACAATATTTATTGTTGTAATCAAACAATTTTTCTGGAAAGCGTGTCCAAAGGGTCCCAATGGCCACATAACGTGGCCTTTGGTATTATATGGTCATATATATTTGTGTTTTAGCCACATGTATTATTAAAATACATGGCCAAAGGGTTGTTGAAATCATACAATTTATCTCAATACGTGTAGCCAAAGGGTGGCAACGGCCACGTTAAAATATCAAAAGTGTGGCCTTTGGTAATATATGGTCACATATATTTGTGTTTTAGCCACATATGTTAGAAAAAAATATGGCCAAATGGGTTACTGAAATCATATATTTTGTCCCAATACGCGTGGCCAAAGGGTGGCAACGACCATGAAAATGCGTGAGCATCGGATCGTCTACTCGATCTAGCTAATCGGACATCGAAACGTAATTAACCGATTGATTTATTGATCAACGAAGAACAATTACAACCAGCAAACACTCAAAAATAGACTCAGAGAATACACACTCAGAAACACACACTTAACAGATCTAGCACGCTCAGAAGTCTACAATTACAAAGACCAAACATCTATATATACCCGCTGGTCCGAGCTTTGGCCGAACCTCAGGTTCGGCCAGTCTGAACCTCAGGTTCGGCCAGTCTGAACTTCAGGTTCGGACCTAGTTCGGCCAGACCTAGTTTGACTTGATCTTGATCTTGTTTGATACTTCACACGACGCACATATCAGGTATCAACAAACTCCCCCTTGTCGTGTGCAGTATCTCTTCAATATCATCAACTTTGTATATTCAATCAAGCTCCCCCACAAGTGTAGAATCCGATCGTTCAATGAAATGAATCTTCAAATAAACTCTTCCTCAACTCGATCGTAACTTGATCTTGAATACTTGATGACATTTTAGTGTATCTCTGGTCTTTCATCAACATCTTCAGAAGACTTGAAGTTGTGATAACTTGCACATAGCAACCTGCTCAAACATTTAAATAATCTTGGCACAAAACGTCTCTTCGAGACTCCAAGATATGATTTTGAAAATGATTTGTATCACGCGTTGATCAGATCGAAAATAAAGCAGAAACAAAATCTTTTTGATTTTTCAAAGTTTATGCTAAAACACACCTAAAATCTTTTTGTTCTTTTCTGAAATGAAATGAAATTGCAATACAGAATCAAACACTATTTTTGATATAAGAAAGATCACTATATAGGATCATATTGAACATAACGCACTGAACTGCACTTCAATTTCAATTAATTGAAACACATAAGTCATGCTGATTGCCGATATAATTTGTCCAACTTAAACTCAGGCAGAATCATACTCATAACATCTGGATATTTTAAGGTATTGATTAGATTTGCTTTGACCAGTGTATCCCACACTATCAGACATAAACAGACATTTTCAGCTTTTCTTTTCTTTTTCCATTGTGTGACAACACTTGTGATTTTTCACAATGCATAGTATTTTCATGATATCGTCAACTGTGTTTCATGCAAAAAGAAATAAGAACGTTAAATCGTCTACCTTAAGGTCGATCTTTCGATACGCAGATAAGGCCTCGGATTTAACAAAACAAGAAAATAAAACAAGTTGAAATTGTATAACTCAACAACAATCAGGTCGGTACTCCCGTACACGCAGAGAAAGTCTGATGAGTTATACGAAACACCAAAGAAAATAAAGCAGAACGTCAAACGAACAACGATCAGGTCGATCTTTCGATACGCAGAGAAAGTCCGATCGTTTGACAAAATAAAGAATATCAAACAAGTTTAGATCTTTGCAAAATGAACACATGTATACACAGTGACTTCTCATTTTGAAATTCACACTTATTTTTCTTTTTGTGTCATGAAATATGCATCAAGATGTTATCCACATGGTCAGGCATTAGTATTTAGTGTATATCACATTTGAATACTTTCTGATTTGCCGAGCCTACCAAGCATATCAAACAATGATCTTATGGCTCTTTCATCTACTCTATTCATGAGTCAGATACGTAAGCCAATGTACCATCATTTCCCAATGATCAATTTCTCACAATTTTATATTTAGCATGTACTCACCTTCCTTCATTATATATTTGGCATGTATTCACCTTCTCCCAATAACATGCATTTTCTCAATTACTCCCCCTACTTACAATTCTCCCCCTTAAAATGAAAACTCTATTTTTGGATTTTTATTTTACACAAAAACAAGACTCTATTTTTGGGTTTTTGAGAGAAATTTGGATGTAAAAAAAATGATCAATCAACACGGATAGTTTGCAGATTTAGAATTCAGAAAATTTGCAAACTAGAAAGATATATCATGAAATTTAAATTAAACAGAATACTACTCCATCAACAACTTTGCAATTGTCGATAGGTCTTCTAGAAGTACCTGCACACTGGTCAAACTAATTAGTCCATAAATGACCCGAAGCGAATCGTTTCTGGACGACCAGTGTCCTTGTTTTGTTTAGAAACCACCTTAGGTTTCCATTGCTGTTGTTTTGGTAAATCAATTTTTGATGAAACAATCACAGGTGACTGTGATGATAAACCTACGTTTTGATCTTTTGAAAACATTGGAACAAAACGTTTTTGTTTATGAAGGAATGTAGGTTCAACGTCATCAAAAACTCTGCCTTGTTCATCGAAGAACTTTGTGGTGGCAGGTTTACCAAAAACGGATTTCTTGTGAAATCTTTGGAGTGAATCAATAGGTAATGGACAATCTTTTGCCATATGCCCGGTACGGCGGCAAATATAACAAATTCTTGTCGTTTTGTCTCATCTTTGATGTACCTGCGAAGAACACACATGAATATCTCGAACATGATCAGAATGAGAATCATATACCTGATGCCTGTGATCATGAACCCATTTGGATGTAGGGCTTCGAGATGGAGAACTTTCAGAAGAAATGGTAGCTTTCACAAAAACCTCAGCAATCTTCCAAGCATCAACACAATGAAGAGGAAATTTTTTATCAGAAAATAATTGATCCGAACCCTTGAGTTTGTAAAACCGTTCGGGTTGAATTTTATCAGCTTGAAACACTTCCTTCTTCACTTGCTTCATCTTCAATTTCTTTAAATCTTGAGATGATGATGCTGGAACCTTCTCAGCTTTGTTTTGCATCCTGTGAAAACCCAATCCTTCATGCTTTCTAGAAATCTTCTCCTCAGATGAACAATGTCCATTCTTTGCCAATCGAGAAAATTCATCTTTGACTTCGGTGATATTCTTTTGATCATAAAAAATTGTTTTATCAAACTCAGGTTGAGACTGAAGCTTGTCACTAGAAGTAGCCGACTTCTCATTATCAGCAGAAGATGAACCAGATACAAACTTTGGTGCAGGAGAAACTGTAGATTTCTTTTCCGTCTTTTTCTTATTCTTCCTAGTCTTCTTCTTCGGAACAACTTTCTCATCTTCAACAGTAGAAGATGAAATCTCTGAATAACTAAATTCGTCAACGTTTTCCTTCACGACCTTGACAGCTTCTTTGATATGAGCAGGGGGTGATGCCGTCTTATCAAACATTTTCTCAAAATTTGTATCATTAGCTAAGAAGCTTGTGAAGACTTAAGAATTTGAAACATTATTAAGCAATCGATTAGCATCAAGAACTTGAACCTTCAGATCAGAAATTTTCTGTTGAGCCTCAGCAAATTATTTTTCTTTAGCAATCAATCGCTTCGCAACTTTGTGAGTTTCAAATTTTTGCAAACGCAGATTATCAAGTCCTTCATGTAACTCCTTCTTCAATTTATCCTCGTTGCGCTTTTGAATCTCCAAATTCGCGGCTTGAACTTTATTGACACGAAGTAACTCCCGCTTCTCATCCAACAACTTTCCCATGTCAATTTGATATGCATCAATCTTAGCAGTTGATTCTTCAACATTCTTTGTAAGCAGATCAAGTTTGACCTTTGATTTATCAAACAAATTCTGAAAATCATCAGCTGTATCTACCGCTTCATCCTTCCATTTCTTAACATCTTTTACCAACTCATCTCGTTCTTCATAAATCTTAGCTTTTGCAGCTTCAACATCCCTTTTATCTTGCTTAGAAATTTCTAAAACTTCATTCAGCAAGTTGATCTCTTTAAGCAAACATTCATTCTTCAAAACCAATTCCTTTTCATTTTCTTTAGAAATTCCCAACTCCAAATTAATCATGTGGAAATCAGCAGTAACTCTCTTGACTTCTTCAATCAAAAATTCTTTTTCTTTCATCAAAGCTTCAATCTTAGATTCAAACTTCTCAGTCTCAGCAGCATCATATGAACTGGACTCAGAATAATAATCATCTTGGTCATGTGTGACAATTAAAGCTAATGTATCATATCCAAACTGTTGACCCCAATCATAAACACCGTCATGCTAAGCTGTTAAAGCTGTTGTTTTGCTAGTGTTACTAGTAGACGGTTGAGTAAAACCAGGCTTGGGTGAGTGAGGAAAACTAGGCTTGCTTGCATGTGCTTGTTGACAATCTTTGGCAAAATGTCCTAGCTGTGAGCATTTATAACATTTTAGCTTAGACTTATCAAAACCCAATTTATTACCAGAAAGTTTCTTCCATGTTTCTTGAAGAACCTCTTCGATCTTTGGCATAACATAGCATATTGCCAAGATATATCCAATTCAGTTAGCTGATCATCATCAAGTGCATCAAGATCATCGCTGGTTAACTTTGCATCAGCAACATTCTTCATAATCAAACCAAAGGATGATGAGATCAAAGCAGAAATCATTTTAGCACAATCTTCCGTTGATTTAGCAGAAAAA
Organism: Deinandra increscens subsp. villosa; assembly: GCA_039602395.1. Lineage (NCBI taxonomy): Eukaryota > Viridiplantae > Streptophyta > Magnoliopsida > Asterales > Asteraceae > Deinandra > Deinandra increscens. The sequence goes on along the minus strand of JBCNJP010000008.1, from coordinate 2,852,136 downwards.
GTATTCTGATTTGAAAGATTTGGAATCGTAAAACTACAACCCCGTGACGACTTGTTATCAGAATTATCAGAAATTCCAGTCAAGAAAGCTGTAGTTGGTGCAGAATTGAGATTTGGTTTAGCTTTAGCATTCATGCTGGCTGTATTCTCACCATGATACAACTCAGGATGTTGCAAAGTAGCAGTTGATTTCTTGGAATTCAACATTTCCATTTCTCGAGCATGAAGTTTTCCAGTAAGCTCGTGAAATGTTATGGTAGAATAATCCTTGTCATGAGTGAGCAATAAAACATAATTCTCCCACTTTTCAGGTAATGCTTCCATGATCTTTTCCTTTAAATCCGCATCAGATTTTTCAATTCCAACAACCTTCAATTCACTAATCAAATGTGAAAATCTTGAAACTAGAGCAGTAATGTTTTCATTGTCATAATTCTGAAAATTATCAAATTCTTTGTTCAAGACTTTCTTTCGACTCTTCTTATAATCAGCATTTCCTTCACATCTTACGGATAAGGCATCCCACAATTGCTTAGAATTCTTGCAAGTGCTAAATTGATGAAGCAATTCAGTAGGTAAAGCCATAGTAAGATAACCATAAATTTTCTTTTCAAGGTCGTAACTTTTTCTTTCAGCAGCATCGAAATCTTGAATTTCTTTAAGATCTCCATCTTCCATTGGTCGTTCATACAACTTTCGAATTGGAATCCATAAATCAATGTCATTTGTGCTAACATAAGCAGAAAATCGTTTCTTCCAATTTTGATAATCTTCCAGCTTCAATAATTTGGGAACTTTCTGACTTGTTCCAAATTCATTATCAAAATTCAGCATGGTTTGCATGGCACTTTGCATAGCAGCAAACGCGTGAAATTCCGACATCGTTCGAAAAATTAAGATTCTGTCCGCCGAACTCTATCCGAACTTATAACCAAGCTCCGAACTCTGTCCCAACTTAAAACCAACCTCCGAACGTCGTCCGAACTTGCTCCGAATCAAAATCAATAGACCGAACCTCTAAGCACCTCCGATCAACCTCCGAACCTCAAAACACTCCGAACCTTGACCGAGACAGCTCCGAACCCTGATCGAATATCGACCGAACTTCAAGTTCGGAGCAGTTACTCCGAACCTGATCAGACAACTCCGAACTTCGAACTCATTATTCCAAAATGCGTGAAAATGGACGGATTTTGACAAAACACTCGATAGAATTGATGAACAACACGAATACAAACTCGAGAAACTACAAAAACGCTTAAAAAATCCAAAAATAGCAACCACAAATCAGTAGAGTGAACCTGATTGCTCTGATACCACTTGAAAATGCGTGAGCATCGGATCGTCTACTCGATCTAGCTAATCGGACATCGAAACATAATTAACCGATTGATTTATTAATCAATGAAGAACAATTACAACCAGCAAACACTCAGAAATAGACTCAGAGAATACACACTCAAAAACACACACTTAACAGATCTAGCACGCTCAGAAGTCTACAATTACAAAGACCAAACATCTATATATACCCGCTGGTCCGAGCTTTGGCCGAACCTCAGGTTCGGCCAGTCCGAACTTCAGGTTCGGACCTAGTTCGGCCAGATCTAGTTTGACTTGATCTTGATCTTGCTTGATACTTCACACGACGCACATATCAGGTATCAACAGACCACGTTAATATATCAAAAGTGTGGCCTTTGGTATTATATGGTCACATATATTTGTGTGTTAGCCACATATATTAGGGAAAAAAAGTGACCAAATGGTAGTTGAAATCACACAATTTGTCCCAATACACGTGGCCAAATGATAGCAATGACCACGTTAAAATATAAAAAGTGTGGCCCTTGGTATTATTTGTGTTTCATATATATATAATTAAGCAATTATAGATTCATCAAATTTTGTTTTTCTTAATTACACTTAATTAAACTGCATACAATTAATTAAATAAACAACATATATATGTCTATGAGAAACCTTAAAATCATATTAAATTTTATTATACATACATATATACACTAATCTAACTTTAGTACTATGATAATTATAATATCTTGCTCGTTGTTTGGCTCCTAGTAAGTTTTTTTTTATCATTATGCTCTTCAGGTTGTTTGATGCTACGTATTGTATTTTCGACTTTATTTTCACATTATTTACCTGGAGTAAGTAAACATGACAAATAAAACCAATAAGATATATATATATATATATATATATATATATATATATATGTATAGTTAAAGTTAATTGATTAAAGTGGATACCATTAATATAGTAATTACCTTTGGTTCTTCAAGTAATGTAACGGTATTATCAACGGTATTATCATCGATCAGCATGATCATTTGGTCTTTCGGCCATGCAATAATAAACTTATTTTTCTTCTCTGCAATCTCCTTAATCGTTGTTAAACCTTCTACTGGGTGTGGTAAAAATCCATGTTCCTTCAAAACCTCACAAATGGAAATTCTACCGTAATTAGAAGGTAATGGAACTCCATGAATCATCTCACCTTTTATTGTTGGGAATAATTTAGCCTTTGCCACGATGTTCCTTTGAGTCCCAAGATGCAGCATCACAGTTTTGCACCCCTGATCAGAAGTGACATAATAATAATAATAATAATAATAATAATAATAATAATAATAATAATAATAATAATAATAATAATAATAATAAATATAATAATAATAATAATAATAATAATAATAAATATAATAATAATAATAATAATAATAATAATAATAATAATAATAATAATAATAATAATAATAATAATAATAATAATAATAATAATAATAATAATAATAATAGCATATATATAAACAATTAATTAACTAAAGTCAAAAGCTGAATAAATAAATTGCCAAATATACTAATATATACCTCTAATGAGATTACTGGCTCAACAGTAGCAGGAATGTCATCATTATTAGTAGGTACTTTATGAACAGGTTTTACTAATTTTGTAGGTCTTTTATTTTTTTCCTAAATCGAAGCCATATAATTAATTGATTAGTAACATATATATTAATTAACAATAACGTCAAAGCGATTTGTCAAATCCTTAATTATATATATCACTTCCTGTTGTGATGCCCCAGCAGTACTGGCTGCAGCAGCTGCTGCTTCTCTTCTTTTTCTCTTTTTCCCCTAAAGACAGCATCAACATTTAATTAAATGATCATATAGATATTAGTTATAAGGGAAGTACACAATATATTGTGTAAATTAAAATAGTTACCCTTTCCTTTTGCCCAGACGCTGTTGTAGATGGAGGAGTGTGTTGTGATCTGCTCGTAGAACAGACCTACAATTCAATTAAATAAAATCATAACCGGCTAAACGTTAGTTAACTATCTAGATAACCATTCGGATGAAGTACAAACTTATAATAGCCAGAACAGTTCTTAATTATATTTCAGAACAACTCTAACTATCCTGATGAACTTTAACTATCCTGATGAACTTTACCTATCCTAATAACTATCCGTATGAACTATAACTATCCGTATGAACTATAACTAGATATCCGGATGAACTATAACTATCCCAATGAACTATAACTAGAGACGCATGTTCATCCAGATGAACTAGAATCTTCCGGATCAACTCTAACTATCCTGATAAACTTTAACTATCCTAATGAAATTTAACTATCTCGATGAACTTTAACTATCCGGATGAAGTATAACTATCCGGATGAAATATAACTATCCAGATGAACTATAACTAGAGAAGCATGTTCATTCAGATTTACTAGAATCTTCCGGATCAACTCAAATTCAGAACTGTTTCAAATCCGTACCTTATCGGTCGACCTCTGAGATGAGTTTAATTGAGGAGATTGTTTCCGCGATGTATTGTGCGCGGAATTGATCATGTCCTACGTACAATTTAATTAGTTAATTAATTATTAAATATGCACTCATGGGAGATCGATAATATCAGCAATAATCATTTATACTTAATTACTGCTTTTAGATCTTACAATTGTATTAAGGGGCGCCTCCGCGACTTTACCTACAAAATGACTCATTGATTTATAATAATTAAGTGATAAAAGTAAGTTATAGTATAATTAATTATAGGTATGTATACATACATATATATATATATATATATATATATAGGGTTAAGTTCAATGGAAAACTAACTTTTAATTGGAAAACTGGAAAACTCATTTAAGTAAGGGTTATAAATGTAAATTCACGTTTCTTTTTTTTTTAAATTAGGATTGCACTAAAGGATTACACCTTGATTTTGGTCCGTTAGTTCTCCGGAAATGGAATTAACGTGGTTGCCGCCTGCCGGTGTAGTTTAACGGACAAGAGATTTACCAGGAATGACGAAAAACACACTGAATACTTGTTAATTTAAATTCGGCTTTTGTCTATTAACTTTTATTCACAATAAACTGAGTTGGTGGAGTTAGATCCCTGCAGTTCACATGCACATGGTGAAATCACAATTCAGTTTCATCAGATAACATAGATTTAGTAGAAGATGATGGTGGAAGAACATAGGACATGGCCGGGGATGATGGAAGAACAGATGATATGGCCGTATATGGTGCACTTGTTTTCGAAGACGACGGATTACGTAGCTACAAATAGAGAGTATCACACAAAAGGCAACGAAAGCATGGGCAGATCTCAATCTGAAAAAAGATACGCCCCCTTTTGTTTTATTATGACCTCCCTTGCCGAGTTGCCGGATAGGCTAAATGTTGCTATTTTAGTATAATTGGATTAATTATGGATCGATACGTCTTCTAACATATATCGGTCGGGTTCGGTGGTGCGGGGTAGTGCACGCCCGTGTCGGTAAGGTTAGGGGGTTTCAAGGGGGCGACGCCCCCTTGGCGGGGGTTCGGGGGCAGCGCCTCCGACAGAGCGGGGTCCAAGGAGCGGCAGCCTCTGGCGGCAACCCGATGAACTTTAACTATCCGGGTGAAGTATAACTATCCGGATGAAATATAACTATCCAGATGAACTATAACTAGAGAAGCATGTTCATCCAGATTTACTAGAATCTCTTGGATCAACTCAAATTCAGAACTGTTTCAAATCCGTACCTTATCGGTCGACCTCTGAGATGAGTTTGATTGAGGAGATTGTTTCCGCGATGTATTATGCGCGGAATTAATCATGTCCTACGTACAATTCAATTAGTTAATTAATTATTAAATATGCACGCATGGGAGATCGATAATATCAGCAATAATCATTTATACTTAATTAGTGTTTTTTGATCTTACAGTTGTAATAAGTGGCGCCTCTCGGACTTTACCTACAAAAAGATTCATTGATTTATAATAATTAATTGATAAAAGTAAAGTTATAATATAATTAATTATAGGTATGTATACATATATATATATACACACACACACACACACACATATATATATATATATATATATATATATATATATATATATATATATATATATATATATATAGAGAGAGAGGATCATTTGAGAACCAATTGGGTTTGAGAACTAAAAAGAACCATTCTAAGCCACTAGTTTATATATATGGAAACACCCTCCCCCCCCTCATGAATTATAGTGGTCCCCACCTGAAATTAGAGGTTGAGATTTAGTTCTCAAAAGTTCTCAAAACAAAAAGTTCGCATTTGAACCTAACCCTATATATATATATATATATATATATATATATATATATATATATATATATATATATATATATATAGGGTTAAGTTCAATGGAAAACTAACTTTTAATTGGAAAACTGGAAAACTCATTTAAGTAAGGGTTCTAAATGTGAATTCACGTTTCTTTTTTTATTTTAATTAGGATCGCACTGAAGGATTACACCTTGATTTTGGTCTGTTAGTTACCCGGAAATGGAATTAACGTGGTTGCCACCTGCCGGTGCAGTTTAACAGACAAGAGATTTACTAGGAATGACGAAAATCACACTGAATACAAGTTAATTTAAATGAGGATTTTGCCTATTAACTTTTATTCACAATAAACTGAGTTGGTGGAAGTAGATCCCTGCAGGTTCACACGCACATGGTGAAATCACAATTCAGTTTCATCAGATAACATAGATTTAGTAGAAGATGATGGTGGAAGAACATAGGAGATGGCCGGAGATGATGGAAGAACAGAGGATATGGCCGTAGATGGTGCACTTGTTTTCGAAGATGACGGATTACGTAGCGACAAATAGAGAGTATCACACAAAAGGCAACGAAAGCAGGGGCAGATCTCAATCTGAAAAAAGATAGGCCCCCTTTTATTTTATTACGGCCTCCCTTGCCGAGTTGCCGGATAGGCTAAATGTTGCTATTTTAGTATAATTGGATTAATTATGGATCGATACATCTTCTAACTTATATCTATCGGGTTTGGTGGTGCGGGGTAGTGCACGCCCGTGTCGGTAAGGTTAGGGGGTTTCAATGGGGCAACGCCCCCGAGAGAGCGGGGTCCAAGGGGCGGCAGCCCCTGGTGGTAGCCCGATGAACTTTAACTATCCGGATGAAGTATAACTATCCGGATGAAATATAACTATCCAGATGAACTATAACTAGAGAAGCATGTTCATCCAGATTTACTAGAATCTTCCGGATCAACTCAAATTCAGAACTGTTTCAAATCTGTACCTTATCGGTCGACCTCTGAGATGAGTTTGATTGAGGAGATTGTTTCTGCGATGTATTATGCGCGGAATTGATCATGTCCTACGTACAATTCAATTAGTTGATTAATTATTAAATATGCACTCATGGGATATCGATAATATCAACAATAATCATTTATACTTAATTACTGTTTTTAGATCTTACAGTTGTAATAAGGGGCCGCCTCCGCGGACTTTACCTACAAAATGATTCATTGATTTATAATAATTAATTGATAAAAGTAAAGTTATAATATAATTATTAATTGGTTAGTATACATATATAGGGGATGGTTAGTGTGAAAACTCAATCCAGTTGGAAAAACTTTAAAAACCCATCTAAGGGCTAGTATTACTCCACGTTGGCTGTTGACAATCTCCTGACAAGGGCAATATGGGCAATTGCAAAGAAGAAGACTTTCCCCCATGTTGTCATTTCTTGCTTTCTGTCATATGACAGTACACTCAACTTTCTGCAAACCTTGTACTTAATTCTTAATATACTAAAAGTTGTCTTTTCCAATGCATCTTTTCTAAAAGCTTAAATATCTTCATACGAAACCTTATACATAGTTATTTTTACATTCTATTTATATATATATATTAATAATGAAGAAGAATGTGTGATTTTTATGATGAAAAAGAAACTTGAAGCTTTAATGGACTCTATGAAGATGATAAAAGTAGAGAGAGAGAGAAAAGTAAGAAGAAGAAATGTATTAGGAAAACATAAATTGTCTTGTTGTGATGTGGGCCATGTAGCTTTAAAAGAAAATTTAATATTAACCTCTTTTAGTTTAACTAGACTTATAAAGTAGAAATTTTAGTTTGATTCAATCTCTAAACATTTTGTGTTATCTTTACATATTAATTATAATAAATAATTAAATTTTCTAAATAATTAGTATTTTATGTTACTAGGTTAATTAATTTTAATCTCTTTTTTCTATTTATAAACGATTTATATTTCGTTCTTTATGATTTACAAAGTGTTTATTTTATTTTATTTTATAGATGGTATATGGAGGATGAGTTGACATACGTTAGATAAATGAAATGTAACATTTTACGTAAGTAATTAACATATATAACGTCATTATATAACTAAATTAACATATAGTTACATATGTAACATCATTGTTTAGTCACATATATAACATCATTGTTTAGATGTGATTTTTTTTTAAATCTCCAAAATGTTTAGTAACATTAATTCAAGCAGGAAACATACGTAAATTTAGATACGGAGGACGAGTTTACATATGTAAATTCAGAAGTTAGAACGTTTACCACTTTTTTAACACTATTTTTTTATGAATATTGTATTAAATTTCTTAATGTTACACAATATGATCCATGTAGCATAAGATGTAACGACATTACATATGTAACGCATCTGTAAATTTACATGCGTATCATGAAAAATAAAATATGTAACACACGTATAACATTACATAAAACCTAATTATACTCCTGTTCTTGATAATAATCTTCATCTTTGAAAAAAAAAATCTTTTGACCTACAAAAAAACGAGTTCATCGGTTAATACTCGTAAAACAATACATAAGTACATTTACATATGTAGATTTAGATAGATAACGAGATGTAGCATGTTACATATGTAAAATCGTTAAAAATTCTGACAAGATTTACCATAAGTATACATACTGTTGGGCTATCATTTAAGGCATGAACATTAGATGTGGGCTTACTTCTTAATGGGCTTATTGTAGGGCTATTATTATTAAGGCATGAACATTAGTGGGCTTTGTGTTTGGGCTTATTAGATATTGGGCTAGTTAGTGATTATGATTGGGCCATGTGGGCTTCTAGCTAGGTTTGCGATTTTTGTAAAGGCTATATAAGCCTCTCATGTAAGTGTTTATGATTAAGCATTCTATATACCATTTACGATTTCTTCTTCATCTTTGGTGTTCACGATTTGGTTTGATTGCTTCTAGTAGACGGTTTTCACTCAAGGCTTCATCTTTATACAAGATCTAGTCTTTACTTCTACTATTTCTCTTGATTCAATCTCTCACGAGGATTCCGCACTCGTGTTAGATCTTGATATCGTGTGTTCGGGTATTTTTCGGACCTACAATTGGTATCAGAGCCAAGAATCTTAGATTCGAGGCTCTCACGATATTGATTCAAGAGTATTTCTGGGTTTTTGTTCAAGATTTTGAGGTTTCAAGTGTGTTTTTGGGGTTTACGACTTGAGGTGCTGCTGTTCTTCAAGAATTCTGGGTTTCTTCGGTGTTTACGATCGGTTTTGGTTGAAGATTGGTTGTTTACGACTTTACAAAAGGTGTTTACGAGTGTACCTGATCTGTACTGGTGTTTACGATTTGTTCTAATCGTAAAGGAGTGTTTACGAGTTGTTTGTAATCGGAAACGGTGTTTACGACTCCGTAGTCGTAATCAGAAATCGTAATCGGTGATTTACGATTTTTTAAAGGCGGTGTGTGTTTACGACTGACACGTGTTATCGCAAACGGAGTTCTCGATCGTAATCAATTGTTGTGGATCGTAATCAATTGTTGTGGATCGTAATCAGTGATTTTTTTTTTGGACTTTTGGACTTTAGGTTAAGTTACCCAAGCTATTGAAATGGATTTTGAGCCGAGCATGTACCAGAAACTGGATTTCGAGATCGGATCTATAACTCGTCCGCCAAGACTAACTTCAGCGGATAATTTCTTAGAGTGGAAGTACAGATTCGAAAATCATTTGAAGAGTGTGGATCTGAGACTATGGAGGGCTGTTCTCAATGGACCGTACACGCCTACTCACACAACGGGAACAAATGCTGGGAAAGAGAAGAAAGAGGATGAATATGATGATGATGACTGGGAGAGGTGCAACAAGGCTGAGAGGGCTTTTGCAATAATGACTATGGCCCTAACTCCAGACATCGCTCAAGGGTTCAAGCACTGCAAAACAGCAAAGCAACTGTGGAACGCTTTGATTGTTGCTTATGAAGGAAATCCGGATATTAAGGCTAGTAGGAAGCAGATGTTGAAGCAGAAGTTTAACTTGTTCAACCATATCCAGGGTGAATCTTTTGAGGCTCAAGTTCAGAGGTATGTGTCCTTGATGGCAGAGATGTCCAGTTATGGTGTGGAGCCGGACACTGAAGACAAGAATTTGAAATTGCTAAATAGTCTGCCTAAATCTTGGAACACAAATATATCCATCATCAAAGACAACAACAGACTGACTGAAGTGACTTTGGATGAACTAATTAACAAACTGAAGTCAAAAATGATAGATGATAAGCAGAGAGAGCTAAACCACATAAGCTCATTAAGTTTGGCTGGGAAGTTGAATCAGGCTCTGTTATCTGAAGAAGTTGAAGGTAAGCATGAAGGAAAGGCTTCGGGAAGTGGATCAAGCTCAGTTTCAATGGGTAATGCATTTGTGGCACAGCCTCAAGGAAGTTCAAGCAGTGGTGTCAATTCTGGTGATGTCAATGATCCAAACTTTGCCCTTGGAATGGGTTTCATGAACAGCTATCATGCCCTTGTGGCCGGGAATCTTGTACCTTCTGATATGGTGTCTGGTGATCTTAATCAGATAAATCCTGAGGACGTGGAGATGCTAGATGTCTCTTGGCAAATGGCCATGGCTGTTTTCAGAGCCAAGAAATTTATGGCCAAAACTGGAAGGAACGTCTGGAAGGATCAGGATAAAATCAGAATGGGGTTTGACAAGTCAAAGCTGAGGTGCTACAATTGTGATGAGTATGGTCACTTTGCCAGGGAATGCACGAAGCCAAAGAAAGAGAGGGTTGAAGAGAAGAAGACAGCTGAGGTAAAAGGTAAAGGAGAAGACAAGGCATTGGTGGTTCAGGGAGGTGGTGGTTATGACTGGACCCCCCAGCTGAGGGAACTGACCCCCCAGATGAAGGATCTCAGTTTGTCACATGCCTTAATTGCTACTGCTGAAGAGGGTAATGAAGAACATCATGCTTTTGTGGTCACTGATGAGGAAAAGCCTGAGGAGACTGAGATAGAAGACAAGGAAGCATACGTTGCTGCTGCTGAGAACCTCAAGGTATGTTCTGATCCCACTTGTGCTCGTATTATACCTGGTCTTAGACAAGTCTGTAAGAATTATCAACTAGAATTGTTTGAGATCAAGTGTGAGAGGAGTTCATTTAAGGGTAGATGGATAAAAGGTGAGGAAAAGATTAAGGCACAAAAGCTAGACATTGTTAAGTATCAACAGATAGCAACTGAACAATCTATCCTGTATGATAATGCTAAATTAGAAATAGCTGACCTTAGAAAGCAGGTAGATGAATTGACACATAAGAACAATGAGATGCAGGTTCAGTTAGATGTGAATAAATTAAGAAACAAAAGAATGCTTCAGGCAGGTAAAGAACTATCTCAGGCTATCACTTGTGGTCAAGTAGGGAAACATACGCCAGGATTTGGGTCGGAAAAGTCTGACAAGTCCGTGGCCGCAAATGTTGTTATTCCCCCACCTATCCCTAGAGATATTATAGGAGTGCTCTATGAGGAGGATCAGGTAGACAGAACTAAGTCAGGTTATCATGAAGCAGGTCCTCCTATAGATAGTATGTTGGTAGGTGTGACCCCTATGACAGAAGAGGAGTTAGAAAGAGAGAGACTTGGAACATATGGGATGAGTAGTCAGAACAAGGTAGATGAACACAGAAATGAACCAGGCCCTTCCCAGGAATCATTAAAAAATAATGTTAGTCCTACTAATGTTTCTGTTACATGTGCAGATGTTGTAGGCATTGAAGATGTATCTGGGGAGGATGCTGAATGCTTGAGAGTCAATGAGTGTCATGAGTCTAGTTGTTCTGTTTCTAGTTTACCTAAGGATGACGTTCTGGCATCTGTGTCAGAACTTGAAGCATCCAAGTCCAATCAAATTGTCTTGTTAAAACATGTTTCTAATCCTAATGAAGTCGTTAGTTCTTTTAAAATGCGTGTTCCTAACACAAAGATTGGCCGTCAGTCTAAGCCCAATGATTTTGTTCCATATCCCCAGGTTGTGTCGACTTATAATAGAACTGATAAATCAAAATCTGAACAATTTTGTTTAATAACACAACCTGAAAAACATTCAAAACGTGTGATACACAAATGGGATGATCAACCAGAATGGAAGTCGTCTTATCCAAGACGCTCATACTTGTGTAGCAACGTCAATGGGCCTAGACAAATGAATTGTTTTGAATGTGGTCAACCAGGTCATTTTGCTGCTAATTGTATGAACAGACCCTATGAGCCATATTATCCGCAGAACAAGCGGACAAATATGCTTGAGAAAATGATGAGGGGTGAGAACAGAACTCAAAAGCAGCAAGCTTCGTCACAGGGGAAGCAGAGTTCTGAACCAATGAAGACTCAAAAGTCTAAGGTTCTAAACACAAAAGCCCCAGTGACAAAGCATGTCAATGAAAGGAGAGATGTGGGCCAAACTTCAAAACCTGCTCATGCAGCTAAAGAAGTTTACAACAGACCTAACAAAGTTAAAACAAAGCCTTTTGAGAAACAAGTGCATAAAGTTAATCAGACTGCTGAACCTAAGGGTAAAGCAGTTATGGAACAACCAAAAACTGTTACTCAACCAAAACAAATGGTTTATACCAAATTAAAACTTGAGTGGACACCGGTTGTTAAAACAAAAGGTAAAAAGGCTGCATCTCCTCCAAGAAAAACATCACCCACAAAGAACTCTGCTAGTAGTTCAAACTCACAAAAGCAACCAAATTGGAAGCCAAAAGTTAATGCTAAAACTGTAAATCAACCTGAATCAAAAGCAGGAATGTCTTTCAAAATGGTTAACTACATTGACTCCAAGGGAGTGCCCAGATCTGTTATGACCTGGGTACCTGACTCTAACTGATCTCTGATTTGTGTAGGGACAGCCTAGAAGATCTGTCAACAATCTCTGGTATGTTGATAGTGGTTGCTCCCGACACATGACCGGAGATCTGTCTCTCTTGGAAGACGTAGAGGATTTCAATGGAGGTGGAGTTTCATTTGCAGGGGGAGTGGGTGGTCGAATCAGTAAGAAAGGTGTGGTGCGGAGCGGTAATCTGTCATTTTCTGACGTTCATTATGTGGAGGAACTGTCGCACAGTTTGCTGAGTGTTTCTCAGATCTGTGACAGAGACTTTTCTGTGATGTTCAATAAGAAGGAGTGTATTATTCTGAAGCCAGGTGTGAAGATACCCGAGGAGTGTGTACTTATGCGCACTCCAAGACGTTCAAACTCATATCTTCTCAACTTGAGCAATCCTCCTTCATCAGAAGAAGCTTGCCTTATATCAAAACAGAATGAAAATCTTGCATTGTTGTGGCATCGTCGTCTGGGACATGCAAACATGAAGAATTTATCCAAGCTGGCTAAAGGAGAGCATGTCAGAAACCTTCCGATCACAGATTTCACTTCAGTGGAGAAGTGCGTGGCATGTGCTAAGGGGAAGCAGCACAAACTGCCACATCGTCCAAAGGTTGCAAATTCTGTCTCTTCTGTGCTTCAACTCTTACATATGGATTTGTTTGGTCCTATGCAGGTACAAAGTGTCAGCAAGTTCTCATACTGCCTCGTGATAGTGGACGACTACTCGCGATTTACATGGGTCTTTTTCTTGTCAAACAAGTACGAAACTCCGGCCCTAGTAAAGCAGTTTGTGACTCTTATTGAAAATCAGCTGGATAAAAGAGTGAAGGCAATCAGATCTGACAATGGGACAGAATTCAAGAATGCTGAGCTGAATATGTTTTGTGGTGAAAAGGGGATTGAAAGGCAGTTCAGTGCTCCTTACACTCCTCAGCAGAATGGGGTTGCCGAAAGAAGAAATAGGACACTCATCGAAGCAGCTAGAACGATGATGTGTGAAGCAAAATTACCGATCTTCTTTTGGGCAGAAGCTGTGAATACCGCTTGTTATGTACAAAACAGAGTTCTTCTGAACAAGCGTCACGAGCAAACTCCATATCAGATCATTTATGGAGAGAAACCGAAGGTGGGTTACTTCAAGACGTTTGGATGTCCATGCACGGTGCTGATCCAGTCCGATGTAGGGAAATTCGAAGCAAAGGCCGATGAGTGCTATTTTGTTGGTTATTCAGCAAATAGTGCTTATCGTGTGTACAACAAGACCACGGGGGTGATCATTGAGGCATTCAATGTAGATTGGATGGAGGACAATCCTACTGATGCGGGAACTGGACCTAATTGGATCTTCGACTATGGATCATTGTTTGAGGGATTTAATTTCTCGAATGTTTTCCACAATTTGGGCGAAGAAGAAGACATTGTTGCTCCCAGTGCTGATGTAAGACCTCATGTGGATAGAGCATCAGCTGAACCGTCTCGGAATGCAACTGCTGATATTCCAGAATGTTCAGGGACACGTGATGCTCCGGTGGATTCTCAAGGCTCAGGTATGTCTGAAAATGTTGTTAATTCTAATCTGCCTGTTAATGTTTCAGTGCCTGAAGTCCAAGAGAGCAGAATCAACAAAGATCATCCACTGAGTAATGTTGTTGGGCCAGTGACAGCGGGAGTCACCACAAGAAGCCGAACAGGACACATCAACTTTTGTATGTTTTCCTGTTTCATCTCCCAGATAGAACCTCCCAATGTGATGGTTGCTCTGAAAGATCCAAACTGGATGGAGGCCATGCACAATGAACTCAATCAATTTTCAAAGCTGGGAGTGTGGCGTCTTGTGAAGCGGCCAGAAGACAAGAAGGTGATTCCCACGAGATGGTTGTACAAGAACAAAAAGGATGACTCGGGGATCATTGTGAGAAACAAAGCAAGGCTGATAGTACAAGGGCACAGGCAAGTCCAGGGTATCGACTATGATGAGGTTTACGCTCCGGTGGCAAGATTGGAAGCAATTCGGATCTTTCTAGCTGTAGCTTCGTATCTCAACTTTACCGTACATCAGATGGATGTGAAGACTGCCTTCCTGTATGCAGAGATGAACGAGGAAGTCTATGTTGCTCAACCACCAGGGTTCATAGATGAAGAAAATCCAGATCATGTTTATCTGCTGGATAAGGCTTTGTACGGTTTGCATCAAGCTCCTAGAACCTGGTATGAAACGTTGTCCAATCACCTGGTGGAGAATGGATATACAAGAGGAGTCGTTGATCAAACACTGTTCAGGAAAAGGGTGGGAGAAGACATAATTATGGTGCAAGTGTATGTAGATGATATTATCTACGGATCGACAAACGAAGAATTGTGCACCGAGTTTGAGGAGATCATGAAGAAAAAGTTTGAGATGAGTGACCAAGGCGAGATGAGTTTCTTTCTTGCACTTCAAGTCAAGCAGAATGATTCCGGGATTCTTATTCATCAGGAGAAGTATGTGAATGAGATTCTGGACAAATTCAAGATGCAGGATTGCAAGCCCATCGCCACTCCCATGGCATCCAGACCACTCCTGTCAGCGGATCTTGACGGGGAGTCAGTGAGTGAATTCCAGTATCGGTCGATGATTGGATCACTAATGTACTTGACAGCAAGCAGGCCAGACATCATGTATGCAGTTTGCGTGTGTGCTCGATATCAGGCTAACCCTAAACTCTCTCATTTAGCTGCTGTTAAGCGTATCTTCAGGTATCTGAAGGGCAGGCCTAGGCTTGGTCTTTGGTACCCTAAGAACACTGATTTTCAATTATATGCTTTTACTGACAGTGATTATGGAGGTAGTGACCTTGACAGGAAATCTACTACTGGAGGATGTCAGTACTTGGGAGATAGGCTCATCTCATGGCAGAGCAAGAAGCAGCATACCGTATCCAAATCAACTGCAGAAGCTGAGTACGTGGCCGCATCTGCCGGTACTTCACAGGTAGTGTGGATCCAAAACCAGCTCACGGATTACGGTATGGAATTCGTTAACACTCCAATATTTTGTGATAATGCTGCTGCTCTTGAGATTGTGAAAAACCCTGTCCAACATTCCAAAACCAAGCACATTGATATTAAGGTACATTTCATTCGTGATTGCTTTGATCGTGAGCTGATTCAGTTACAAAAGGTAAGCTCCGATCAGAATGTTTCGGACATCTTTACAAAACCCCTTCCTCGTCCTAATTTTGAATCTTGTGTTGAAGGCCTGAAGATGATTGCCTTCGAGGAATGATCTGATCATCTATGTTTTTGTACAAAGTCTTTGGTTTTTCAATTTATTCTTAAAACAAAAATATTAAAAAAAAAAAAATAGAAAATGTCTGAAAAATTGAGTCTTGTTTCAAAAGCCTCACAAAAACAGGGGAAGAAATGGTGCTGGTTAAACTGAAAGGTTTTTATGATGTCTTTTGATAGGACTTAAATGCTTAATGACGGTTGGAGACTGACACGTGTAAGGCTGATGTGAAAGACTGCTCGAAGATGATATGTCGGTAAGCTCAACCAAAACAATGATCATCTAAGTAAGTGCAGTAATCTTAAACTCTATACATGTTTAGTTTCCCATCCTAGTATACATGGTTTAAAAAACTGAGTCCCGACAAAAATGGGTTGAGAGTGGTATTACCTAGTATTCACTCTCTCACACGCCATGTTAATACTGTATAAGACAACACCACAAGAAAAAGAAAAAGAAAAAGAAAAAGAATTCAAAGAATTCAAAATTGAAAGTTCTGAAAAAGAAAAAGAAAAGAAAATAAAATTATTCAGTTGGTCTTCTCTGCGTGCTTATGCGGCCGACCTGATCATCAACTGATAATATATGAAATATCAGAAATAAGTGGTAGTCAAAAGCAGTGTTGCATGGTTCCTCAAGTTGGGGGTTTGTGAATCCTCAATAAACTCTGAGGTTGGGTAGGTTTTGCTATGGAAAATTGGGTGTGGGGACGGTTAAACATAACGGTAAATCTGTACAATATTTAAGCACTTTACTGGATGTGAGTTTATGTGTTCAAACCACCTGACAATTGTCTAGAGTGTCTAGTAACAGAAGCTGAAAAGGGTTCCTCAGTCAAAGACTTGTCTGAAATTATCTGTGAAATTTACCAGCACCAGGTATGTGAATATTTGAAATTTCTGAGTTAAGTTTGTAAATATTTTAAATTTGGTTTTGATTTTATCTGTTTTATCTTTTAAAACTTTTATTTGATCATGATCGGATACTCGGGTATGACTCTGAGGGGAAGTTTTGTGAAAAATTCTTAAAGTCTTTAAAATCTTAAAATTTTATGAGATTTATCAAGTTTGGGGTAAACTTAATTGAGTTTTTGAAAGTTTAAGGGGTGAAAATGAAAATATTTCAAACTTGGAGGAGTATAAATAACCATCCAAATGTTTACGATCCTCATATCATTCTCCTCTCTTTCCAATTACGATCCCCCCGCCGAGAACCCTAACCTCCGCTGCTCCTTCTCGCCGGAAAAACCTTCTCCACCTCATTTCCGACCAATCCACCACCATCGAATATCACCATCATCATCTACACTGTTTTTCGACCATAAACCCTCACTCAATCGAGAACTTCACCATCATTTCTTGGGGTTTTCTGTCTCAAACCCTAATTTTTAATCGATCGAGTTTCTGCTGTTTTCGGGCAATTTTATCGGTGATTTAGTGTCGGAACTGTGTTTAAATCTTGTTAAAGGTAGTTGTTTGTGGTTTTCCTGCATATTGTGGTGATTAAATGGGTTTACGAGTTTGATGCAGGTGTAAAAATGGAGGTTATCGGCGTTCACGATCTTCTCGGTGAAGAAGATGAAGTCTGGAACGTTTACGATTGGCGTTTACGACTCCGGTGATAGTTTACGATCCGGATGTAAACGACAAAAACGACAAAATGGGCCGTTTACGATCGGGCCTTAACTGGATTTCTGGTGTTTACGATTGGGTTAAGGCGATTACGACTGGACCTAGTTTTAATCGATCGTGAACCCATTTAAAGAATCGTAAACCCGTAACATGGATCGTGAACTGCTTTAGAAATCGTAATCTCGTTTTAAATAAGAATATAAATGTTAATTACTTAATAATCTTTATGATCTCATTAAAAGTGAACGATTTTGATAAAATTTGACGGTGTTTGTAAGCAGGTTCTAAATTCAATTATTTTCCCGAAAAATGTTCAAATTGAAATTTTGTGAAGTTAAAAAGTAAAATGTTATCGTCAATTGAACACGTTTAGGGTTGATAATCATAATTGCTTACTCATGATCAAATCTGATGCATATGTCTTGTTTGTCTCAGATGGCAGGAAATGTTATTGACGAACCAATCAAATTTGATCATGATCACTGTATACCAGCTTTCCTGGAAGACCCACCAGAGCATCACATGGATCTATTTTACTCTCTGGTGGCGGGAATGAACGTCTGCAAGATCAACCATGCTTTGAGGACAAGCGTGTTGATAGATGAGATGCTGGTAAGAGAATTCTGGGGTACTGCACGGGCGAGTGCTGATAAGACGAGAATCACTGCTACCATCCAGAACCGTCAGGTGGTCATTCTGGAAGATGATATTAGAAGAGGCTTGAATATCAACGATCGTGCTACCGATCCGGTTGATTACCCTAGAGAAGCCGTTCTGGCAGGTGCACAACTACTGGGATATGAAGGCAGATTCCCACCTATCATGAAAAAGCAGCTGCCGCACTACTGGAGGTGCCTTGCCCATTTCATGCAGAAATCATTTCTGGGCAAGAGAACGAGCTTTGACCAACTGAACAAGTTCCACGGCACTGCATTTGTGGCATTGGCCCTTGATTGGAATTACAACTTCTCCAAGATGATGCTGCTTGATTGGATCGGCAATGCTAACTTGGGTGCTCGTGAGCAGTTTCTGATGACACCACGATTCGTGCAGATGGTGGTCATGCTGAAATATCCAATGATAGAGGAAAGGATACAGAAACTGGATGTAAAGGTGATGGATGCTGGTGTTTTTGGTCTTCAGACTCAGGATAGAAGTGGCAAATACATGTATGAAGGTAGGCTGGAATGGGTTAAACGTGGTGCCTTTCCAGAGGTAGCCCGGGAACAAGTGATGGAGGAAGATGAGCCAGAGGCTGATGAGCCAGCTGTGAATGCCATTGTGGCAGAAGATCAAGATGCTGAAGCCACTCCAGCTGTCAATGTTCAAGAAGATGATGTCATTCCATCCGATGAAGAAAATATAATGGATGACATCCTCACTGGCCAGGACTTAGCTGAAGATGATATTTATGGGGACTTGGAGCCGCTAACCCATAAAAGATCAAGAGATGATATGATTGGGTCATCTGGCAGTGATGATACACCTCCTGAGCTGGAGTTAAACACTGATGAAGCCTTCGTGGAAGAACCCGTCCCTGCTCGTGAACCATCTCCACGAAAGAGAATTGATCCTAGGAGCATACGGTTCAGGTTCACCAAGACCAGCTCAAGCCTAATGATTGTGGAACCAACTGGACCCAGTTCTGCGGGTGCCAGTGGTCAAGAAGAATCTGTTAATGAAGCACTCCAGGAGCAACCGTCTCTTGCACAGACTGAAGGTGTCAATGATCAACCTGCCCCTGTGCAGCACGATAGTCCGATTCTGAACGTGCAAAGCCCTGTACGTGAAGATAGGCAATTTCTGGAGGTTGATAGCACCTTCGTTGTTCCTAGTCCGGTCAGAGTGAGCCTCTCTACCGCGACAAGCCAACCTCTCGCAGCTCCAGGTTTTCGCCCTTTGATGGCTGCTGAGCTTCCAGTTGATCTGAGGATTAGTGCTGATCCTCAGATTAACTTCCTGATTTCTCAGAATAGGATGAGACAAAATGAGATCAAGGCTCTCATGGAAGAAAATCAGCGTCTGAGAGAGAAGGAGGAAGCAAACAGCAAATATATGAAAGGATATGAGGTAGCTGACAAGGAAAGGATGGAATATCTCTACAATATGATAAAGGGGCTGAGAAAGAAGGTTAATGAACTGACAGGTGGTGCAGGGCCTAGCAACACAGGTGCCTCAGGTCAGAGTTCATCTCAAGCAGCAGGAGCTATGGAGGCAGATGATGGTGATGAGAATATGGAGATGCCAGATTACGCCCGATGTGGCAGAGTTATCTCCAAAGCCCCTGAAGGTCACGAGAACTGGTTCAGAGAGTTCTTCCAAGGACCAGCTCCCATTCTTTACACCATCGACGTTGGCAAAAGCTCAATTGATAAGCATGGGAGTTGTGAGGAAATCCTATGTTGGCACTACGACATGGAGAAGAAGATCTTTGCTGTTATCCGTGACGGCTACAGTCCAGTGGAGTACTATCAATCACGTGCTCAATTCCACTCCTGGACTGAGCCTGAGATAAGGAAACTTCTGAGAGCTCCATTTATCAACAGATGGAATGGACCAGAGGGAAATCAGATCAGAGATAACCTGCTGGGTCACATGCAGAATGATTTCAGGGATTTTGAGCTGAAAGAAGTGAGATGGAGAGAGACAGGAACTGACCCTGTGACAGGGGAGTCAATTGGAGAAGTACGGAGGCCACCGACCAAGCGCACAAGGGTCATCAACATGTTGGATGAGATCGAGGATGGAACACTGGTACGAAACTTTGACTGCTGGTACTACGATCCAACAACACATGAGGTGGTGGTTCTCTGTAAACCGATGCGTCAATTCCGATTTTATGACCCGGTGGATCTTCTTCGATTTGGTGAAAGAGATATAAAGCTTCTGGCCACCCAACCCATTCTTGCAGACGAGACTGATATGGTAAATGCTGTAAGGGTTGGCATCTTCGATGGAGCAGCTAAGAAGATTGTAGAAAAGGGATGGTGGTTTAACAACGTTCAAACCTCATTCAGATTTGACTTGCTGCTGCCGTGAAGTAGACTAATGGTTCATGCCTAGGGGAAGATTGTAGGGCTATTATTATTAAGGCATGAACATTAGTGGGCTTTGTGTTTGGGCTTATTAGATATTGGGCTAGTTAGTGATTATGATTGGGCCATGTGGGCTTCTAGCTAGGTTTGCGATTTTTGTAAAGGCTATATAAGCCTCTCATGTAAGTGTTTATGATTAAGCATTCTATATACCATTTACGATTTCTTCTTCATCTTTGGTGTTCACGATTTGGTTTGATTGCTTCTAGTAGACGGTTTTCACTCAAGGCTTCATCTTTATACAAGATCTAGTCTTTACTTCTACTATTTCTCTTGATTCAATCTCTCACGAGGATTCCGCACTCGTGTTAGATCTTGATATCGTGTGTTCGGGTATTTTTCGGACCTACACTTATAATTCTCGATTGGAGCTTAGTGGGCCGGTCTTCATTGTGTTTATGATTGGGCTTAGGGTTTTGTAATGGGTATTATATAAACCCTCATAGTTCATGATTAACTAGCTTTTTGATTCCGATTTCCATCTATCTTGTATTTACGATCAGTTTCATCTTGCTCAAGAAAGTTTGTGTTTCATTCAAGATTTGATCTTTATTGTTTATCAAATCTCTTTCATCTACTTTCTTCTCGAATCAATCACTTACGAGGATTCCGCACTCGTTTGTGATAGCAATATCGTGACTTGGTAGATTTTCTAGACCTACAATTGGTATCAGAGCCAAGAATCACTGATTCGAGGCTCTCGTGGTATTGGATTCGAGGTTTTCTGGAAAAAAGGTTCGAGTTTTTTTGAAGATTTGAAGGTGTTCTTTGGGTTTACGATTGGTTTGCTGCTGTTCTTGTGTGTTTTCGACTATTTTCTGGGTTGGTTTAAGCGTTTACGACTGGTTTGTTTGAAGATCTGCATCGGAAACGTGATTACGAGTTCAAGCTTCGATTTTTACAAGTTTACGATCCGAAAGTTGGAGTTTACGATTGTACTTGATCGAAAACAGGTGTTTACGATTTTTCTCTACCGGAAACACCTATCGTAATCGGTGTTTACGATTTGCTTTTATCGGATTCTGGAGTTTACGACTTTTCAGATCGTAATCGGTGTTTACGACATTTTTCACTGGAAATGTGCATCGTAATCGTGTGTTTACGATTAGCTTCAATCGGAATCGAGGTTTACGATTTGTCTTGATCGAAATCAGGTGTTCACGATCGTAATCAGGCATTTACGATCGTAATCTCACAGTTTGGACTTTTGGACTTTTGTTGTTAAGTTTTCCTAAGCTTACATTATGGATTTCGAACCGAGTATGTATCAGAAATTGGATTTTGAGATTGGATCCATCACTCGTCCACCAAGACTCACATCGGCGGATAATTTTCTGGAGTGGAAATATAGGTTTGAAAATCATTTGAAGAGTGTTGATCTAAGACTATGGAGAGCAGTAATGCATGGGCCATACACGCCTACACACGCAGAAGGAGTTAATGCGGGGAAGGCTAAAAAGGAAGACGAGTTTGATGATGATGATTGGGAAAGATGCAACAAAGCTGAGAGGGCATTTGCTATTATGACTATGGCACTAACACCAGATATTGCACAAGGATTTAAGCACTGCAAGACTGCAAAACAACTCTGGAATGCTTTGGTAGTTGCATATGAAGGAAATCCAGACATAAAGGCGAGCCGTAAGCAAATGCTGAAGCAGAAATTCAATCTCTTCAACCACATTCAAGGAGAATCCTTTGAAGCACAGGTGCAAAGGTTCGTGTCTCTGATGGCAGAAATGTCAAGCTACAATGTTGAACCAGATCAGGAAGATAAGAATCTGAAACTGCTGAATAGCTTGCCCAAATCCTGGAATACCAACATCTCCATCATTAAGGACAACAACAAGCTGAGTGAGTTATCTCTTGATGAAATGATCAACAAACTGAAGTCAAAACTTATTGATGACAAGCAGAGGGAATTGAACCATATAAGCTCTCTTAGTTTGGCGGGAAAATTGAACCAAGCACTGTTGTCAGAAGAAATGGATTCTAAGCAAGATGGAAAGTCAACTAGGAGTGGACCAGGCTCTGTCACAAAGTCAACTGCTTTTGTGGCACAACCTCAATCAAGTGCAAGTGGAGGTGTCAACTCTGATGCTACAAATGATCCCAACTTTGCCCTCGGAATGGGATTTATGAACAGCTATCATGCTCTTATGGCAGGAACTTTAGTGCCTACTGAGATGCTGTCGGGGGAGCTAAACCAGATAAATCCTGAAGATGTAGATATGTTAGATGTCTCTTGGCAGATGGCAATAGCTGTTTTCAGAGCAAAGAAGTTCATGGCGAAGACTGGGAGAAATGTGTGGAAGGATCAAGATAAGATTAGGATGGGGTTCGACAAAAGCAAGTTGAGGTGCTACAATTGTGACGAGTACGGGCATTTCGCAAGAGAGTGCACCAAGCCAAGGAGAGAAAGAACAGAAGAAAGGAAAGCAGGTGATAACAAAGGAAAGGCAGAGTCAAGTGCTTTGGTTGTTCAGGAAGGAGGTGGATATGACTGGACTCCTCAGATGAAAGAGTTTAGCCTGTCGCATGCAAAGATTGCTGCTATGGAAAGGGATGATGAGGAAGAGCATGCATTTGTTGTAACTGATGAGAAACCTGAAGAGATTCTGGTGGAAGACAAGGAAGCCTTTGCTGCTGAGGTTGATAACATCAAGGTATGTCCTGATCCCACTTGTGCTCGTATAATTCCTGGACTTAGGCAAATTTGTAAAAATTATCAGATAGAATTATTTGAGATAAAATGCGAGAGGAGTTCTTTTAAGGGTAGATGGGAAAAGAATGAGGAGAAGGTAAAAGCTCAGAAACTAGACATTGTGAAATATCAAAAACTTGCTACTGAGAAAACTCTACTGTATGACAATGCTAAGTTAGAAATAGCTGAACTGAGTAAGCAGATAGATGAACTTAAGCATAAGAACAATGAGTTGCAAGGAAAACTTGATGTGAATCATATGAGAAGCAAAAGAATGCTAGAGGCCAGTAAGTCTTTGAACACCTACATAACTGATGTTAGAATGGGTAAGGACAAAGGTGGAATAGGAAATAGCTTCTCAGACAAAAACAAGTATGATGTTCCTCAAGATAAAACTAGAGATATAATAGGAATAATCTTTGAGGAGGATCAGGTTGATAGATCTGAAACAGGAACACATGAGATAGGACCTCCCTTAGATAGTGTTCTGGTAGGAGTGACACCTATGACTGATCAGGAATTTGAAAATGAGAAACACATGATCTATGGGTTGGGTAATCAGGATAAAATTGTGACACACGCTTGTGTACCAAGCACCTCCCAGGAGTCATTAAACAATAGTGTTGAACCTGCTGATGGGTTTATTTCATGTGCAGATGATGTAGGTATTGAAGATGTGTCTGGGGAGGATGCTGAATGTTTGAAAGTCAATGAATGTCATGTGTCTAGTAGTTTAATGTCTGATTTACCCAAGGACGATGTTCTGGCATGTGTGTCAGAACTTAATACGTCCAAGTCAAAAAAAATAGTTGTATCTTTGCTTTCAAAACATGTTTCTGATTCCAATGAAAAAGTTAATGGTTTTAAAATTCGTGTGCCTAACACTAAAATTGTTCGTGAGACTAAGCCCAAAGATTTTGTTGCTTATCCCCAGGTTGTGTCGACTTTCAATAGAACAAACAAGTCTATATCAGAACAATCTTGTTTAATCACAGAACCAGAAAAAGCCACAAAACATGTTATACACAAATGAGATGATAAGCCAGAATGGAAGTCGTCTTACCCAAGACGTTCATACCTCTGTAGTCATGTCAATGGGCCTAGACTTATGAACAGCTTTCAATGTGGAAAACCAGGACACTTTGCTGCTAATTGTGTGAATAGACCATTTCAACCATACTATCCGCAAAACCCACGGACTAGTATGTTGGAGAAAATGATGACAGGAGAAAAGCAAAAGCAAAAGCAAAAGTAACAAGCTTTGTCTCAGGGGAAGCAGTGTTTGGAACCAATGAAGACTCAACAGTCTAAGGTTTCAAACACAAAGGCACCAGTGACAAAGCCTGTTGTTGAAAAATGGAATGTGGCGAAAACTCCAAAACCCACTTATGTATCTAAAGGAGTTTACAAAAGAAATGATAAGATAAAACCAGAATTTGTTGAGAAATAAATGGCTAAAGTCAAAAGAGTTAATAAACCTAATGGCAAAGCAAAGGTTGAGCAACAGGTTTTAAAACAAAAAGATGTCACTCAAACAAAACAACTTGTTTACACAAAACTGAAACTTGAGTGGACACCTGTTAAAAAGCCATCTGGTAAAAAGGCCACATCACCGCAAAAGAAACCTGTGTCAGTCAAGAACTCACCAAATGTGTTGAAACCACAGAAAAACACCACCTGAAAACCAAAAGTTAACATTCAAAATGTGAATGTACCTGAATCAAAGCCAGAAATGACCCTCCAATTAGTTAATTACATAGATTCCAAAGGTGTGCCCAGATCTGTTATGGCCTGGGTACCTCTCACTGATCTCTGATTTGTGTAGGGACAACCAAGAAGATCTATTAACAATCTCTGGTACGTTGATAGCGGTTGCTCCCGACATATGACCGGAGACTTATCCCTTTTGGAAGATGTGGAAGACTTCAATGGAGGAGGTGTATCATTTGCAAGTGGTCTAGGTGGAAGAATAAGCAAGAAAGGAGTAGTGAGAAGTGGAAGTTTGACATTCTCTGATGTGCACTATGTGGAGGAATTATCTCACAGTTTGCTCAGTGTGTCACAAATTTATGATAGGGAATATTCTGTCTTGTTCAACCGCAAGGAATGCATCATACTCAAGTCAGGTGTCAAAATTCCAGAGGAGTGCATCTTGATGCGTACTCCAAGAAGAGGAAATTCTTATCAGCTTAATATGGGTCAACCTCCAACCTCAGAAGAAGCCTGTCTTATATCCAAACAAAATGAGAATTTAGCTTTACTTTGGCATAGGCGTCTGGGGCATGCTAACATGAAGAATTTGACCAAGCTTGCAAAGGGAGAACATGTCAGAAAGCTGCCTATCAAAGATTTCTCTACTATAGAAAAATGTGTGGCTTGTGAGAAGGGGAAGCAGCACAAGTTGCCACACCGTCCGAAGATAGCAAATTCATTGTCATCCGTATTACAACTTCTTCACATGGATTTATTTGGGCCAATGCAAGTACAAAGCATCTGAAAATTCTCTTACTGTCTCGTGATTGTGGATGACTACTCACGATTCACTTGGTTCTTCTTTTTATCAAACAAGTATGAAACTCCAATCTTAGTGAAACAGTTTGTCACGCTTATAGAGAATCAGCTGAACAAGAAGGTCAAGGGTATTAGAACGGACAAGGGAACAGAATTTAAAAATGCTGAGTTAAATATGTTCTGTGGAGAGAAGGGAATAGAGTGACAGTTCAGTGCACCCTACACTCCGCAACAGAATAGAGTCGCTGAGAGAAGAAACAGGACACTCATTGAAGCAGCAAGAACAATGATATGTGAAGCTAAATTGCCAATATTCTTCTGGGCTGAAGCGGTCAACACGGCTTGTTACGTGCAGAATCGTGTTCTTTTAAACAAGCGTCATGAGAAGACTCCGTATGAGATTGTTTATAAAGAGAAGCCAACGGTGGGATATTTCAAGACATTCGGGTGTCCATGCACGGTTCTGATTCAGTCCGATGTGGGGAAATTCGAAGCTAAGGCTGATGAGTGTTATTTTGTGGGTTATTCGGCAAATAGTGCTTATCGTGTTTACAACAAAACCACCAGTTTAATCATTGAGGCATTTAACGTAGACTGGCTTGAAGACAGTCCTACAGATGTAGGGAGTGGACCAGATTGGATTTTTTATTATGGCTCACTGTTTGAAGGGTTCAAGTTTTCAAATGTTTTCCATCATTTGGGTGAGGAAGAAGACATTATTGCTCAATCTTCTGAATCAAGACCTCATGTTGAAAAAGTTAGTGAGAAAGCACCAGTTTCAGTTCCCACAAATATCAATGCAGATACTCCAGGATCTTCGGGAACTCATGATGATTCAGAAAGTTCACAAAACCAAGGTATGAATGATAATATTGTTAATTCTAACCTGCCGTTTCTGTTCCTGTGCCAGATGTTCAAGTATCAAGGATCAACAAAGACCATCTGATTAGCAGTATACTTGGGCCAGTTTCAGCAGGTGTTACCACTAGAAGCCGCACATGAGACATTAATTTCTGTATGTATTCGTGCTTCATCTCCCAGATTGAGCCTCCTAATGTGATGGTTGCTCTTAGAGATCCAAGTTGGATTGAGGCCATGCACAATGAATTAAATCAGTTTTCAAAGCTGGGAGTGTGGCGTCTGGTGGAAAGGCCAGAGAACAAGAAGGTTATACCCACACGTTGGTTATACAAGAACAAGAAGGATGACATGGGTATAATTTTCAGAAACAAGGCAAGGTTGATTATTCAGGGTCACAGACAAATTCATGGAATTGACTATGATGAGGTGTATGCACCCGTGGCCAGATTGGAGGCTATCTGGATATTCCTTGCAGTTGCATCATATCTAAACTTCACAGTTCACCAGATGGATGTTAAGACGGCATTTTTATATGCAGAAATGAATGAGGAAGTATATGTGACTCAACCACCAGGATTCATAGATGAGGAGCATCCAGATCATGTGTATCTTCTGGATAAAGCTTTGTATGGACTACATCAAGCTCCACGTACGTGGTATGAGACACTATCAACTCATCTGGTGGAGAATGGATACTCAAGAGGAGTGGTTGATCAGACTCTGTTTAGAAAGAGGGTGAAGGATGATATCATCATGGTGCAGGTTTATGTAGATGACATCATCTATAGGTCAACAAACGAAGAATTATGCACTGAGTTTGAAGAAATCATGAGAAAGAAATTTGAAATGAGTGATCAAGGAGAGATGAGCTTCTTCCTAGCCTTGCAAGTGAAACATGATGAATCTGGGATTCTTATTCACCAAGCAAAATATGTGAATGAAATTCTAGAAAAATTCAAAATGCAAGATTCCAAGCCAATCTCAACTCCCATGGCATCCCGACCACAACTGACAGCAGATGCAGATGGGGAGTCAGTGAGTGAATTCATGTATCGCTCGATGATTGGATCACTTATGTATTTGACAGCAAGCAGGCCAGATATTATGCATGCAGTGTGTCTGTGCGCCCGCTATCAGGCTAATCCTAAACTTTCTCATTTAATTGCTGTTAAACGTATCTTTATGTATCTGAAGGGCAGGCCTAGGCTTGGACTTTGGTACCCAAGAACACTGATTTCCAATTGTTTACATTTACTGACAGTGATTATGGAGGTAGTGATCTTGACAGGAAATCAACAACTGGTGGATGTCAGTATCTGGGAGACAGACTCAGTTCTTGGCAGAGCAAAAAGCAGCATACCGTCTCAAAGTCAACTGCAAAAGCTGAATATGTGGCAGCATCCGCTGGATGCTCACAGGTAGTATGGATACAAAATCAGCTCACTGATTACGGTATGGAATTTGTTAACACTCCTATCTTTTGTGATAACGTTGCTGCTCTAGAAATTGTGAAAAACCCCGTTCATCACTCAAAAACAGAGCACAAAGACATCAAGGTACATTTTATTCATGATTGTTATGATCGGGAGTTAATTCAGCTCCAAAAGGTGAGCACAGACCAAAATGTGTCTGATATTTTCACAAAACCCCTCCCTCGTCCCAATTTTGAAATATGTGTCGAAGGCCTAAGGATGATTGCCTTCGAGGAATGATCTGATCAAAATTCTTGTAAATATTTTTTAAGAAAATTAAAAAAAAATGTATGTTTATATTTCAATGTGTTTATATTTCAAAAGCCTCATAAAAATAGGGGAAGAAATATCGTTGTTTCAGAAAATCTAAAAAATATATGTTTGAGGTTTTTATGATGTCTTTTGTTTGCCTTGAGTTGGTAGGAAGTGATATAAATTTCCAAGACAATCGGAGACTGACACGTGTAAGGCAGAAGTGAAAGACGACTCAAAGATGATGTTTCGGTAAGCTAAATCAAAAACTATGAGTATCCATGTAAGTGCAGTAAACTTAACTTCTATATATGTTAGTTTTCCATCCTGGTTTACATAGTTTAAAAGACTGAGTCCCAGCAAAAACGGGTTGAGAGTGGTATTCACCTAGTATTCACTCTCTCACATGCCATGTTTCTGCTGTTATGACAACACCACAGTAAACTAAAAAGAAAAAGAAAAACGAAAAAAAAATGAAAAGAAAAAGGAAAAAAAAAATGATGATAAAAATAAATAAATTATTTTGTTTGGTCTTCTCTGCGTGCTTATGCGGCCGACCTGATCACCAACTGATAATTAAAAATAAGTGGTAGTCATAGCAGTGGTGCATGGTTCCTCAAGTTGGGGGTTTGTGAATCCTCAATAAACTTTGAGGTTGGGTAGGTTTTGCTATGAACAATTGGGTGTGGGGACGGTTAAACATGACGGTAATAATGTACCATATTCAAGCACTTTAAAATATTTATCTGGATGTGAGTTTATGTGTTTTCAAAAATTTTGGACAATCGTCTAGAGTGTTGAGTAACGGAAGCTAAAAAGGGTTCCTCAGTCAAAGATTTGTCTGGTTTGATCCTTGAATTCACGTCAGCTTCGAGGCAAGTGATATTTTAATTTATGTATTGAGTTATATTTGTTCTATGGTTTATTCTATTTTTTTAAGTCTTTAAATGTTTAAGATTTAATCCTTTTTATTTTATGATCAAGATCAGATACTCGGGGTTTGAATCTGAGGGGAAGCTTCGTGAATTCTCAAATTTTCTCTAAATTAATATTGAGGTTTGGGAGGATTTTAAAATGTTTTTGAATCTTGAAGGGGCCAAAATGGAAATTTTTTAAAGTATAAAAGACTCCATTTCCGATCTCATATCTCATTTACGATCCTACTTCTCTGCGTTTCCGATTCCGCCGCTCCAAACCCTAACCACCATAACAGTCACCGGAAAACTGATCCAAGCCTTCTCCGGCCATCCTCTGTGTAAACCGTGCACACCATCACTCTCGCAATCACTTTCCGTCCACAGAACAACCCTCAATTGACTGTTTCTTCTCGGATTTGTCAGCTTATCACCGGTTTTTATTTGTTTAACCTCTCGGTCGCTCATCTTGCTGTTCTTCGTGTTTTGAGTCGATTTCTCGTGATTAGAAGCCGACATTGTGGTTATTAATTGATAAAGGTAGTCATAGTTGGTTGTTTCGCAAGTATGTTGTGTTTTGATGTGTTTACGAGCTTGTTGCAGGTCTGAAAATGGCGGTCTCGACGTTTACGATCGTCGAGAGGTTGAAGACGACCTTTCGGGTTTCCGACCTTTGTTTACGATCCAAGATTATGATCGTTGTTCACGATCCGAGTTTATGATCCAGTGATTACGATTCTCAGCATTTACGATCGAGCCTAGGGTTGTTAGAGATGTTTACGACTAGACTTGGTGTTTCCGATTGGACAAAGATTGACCCGATCGTGAACCCGTTACTAGATCGTAAACCCATTTTGTGGACCGTGAACATGAATAGTAGATCGCAAACACACTTGATTCTTTCAATTAAATCATAAACACCTAATATTTTTTTAATCTTATTAAACTTAATCGTTTTAAGATAAAATTGAATGTATTGATTTTAAAGAATGTGTTTGTCAATTTGTGCTTCTAAATCAAATATTTTTCTTGAACGTTTAAATTGAGATTTTCAGAACTTATCAAGTTAAATGTTTTAATCAATTGAACTTCAAGATATTGTTGACAAACATAATTAAGCATTGATGAACAAGTATGATACATTTGTCTTGTCTTTCTCAGATGGCAGACGACACGCTTGATGAAGAAATTCAGTTTGAAAGAGATCACTGCATCCCGGCATATCTTGAAGACCCACCAGAGAAGCATATGCAATTATTTTATTCATTGGTGGCCGGGATGAACGTCTGCAAGATTAATCACGCTCTGAGAACAAGCGTCCTTAATGATAAGACAAGGATCTCAGCAACAATTCAGAACAGGTGGTGATGGAGAAATATCCTATGATTGAAGAGAGGATTGAAAAATTGGATGTTAAGGTGATGGATAGTGGTGTGTTTGGCCTGCAGACACAAGACAGAAGAGTAAAGAACAGCTTTGAGGGAAGGATTGAATGGGTCAAAAGGGGTGCCTTTCCTGAAGTTGCTAGAGAGCAGGTGATTGAGTCAGATCAAGAGGCTGAACCTGAACCAGATGTGCCGACTGTAAATGTGTCTGTTGCTGAAGACCACGATGTGACAGCACCTGTTGCTGTAAATGTTCTGGAACAAACAGAAGTTATACCTTCTGATGAAGAAAACGTGATGGACGACATCTTCGCTGATCAAGAGAATTTGGATGATGATATCTATGGGAATTTAGGGCCAATCAATCTTAAAAGAACAAGGGATGTCCTGAACTCGTCTTCTAGCGGTGACTCAATCCCTCAAGAGTTGGATACTCAGTTTAATGTGAATGAGATGCTTGAAGAGCCTATCCCTATTCGTGAACCAACTCCCAGGAAGAGGTCAGATCCAAGAAGTATCAGGTTCAAGTTTACAAAGACTAGCTCAAGTCTGTTGATGGTCCATCCAGCAGGGTCTAGTTCTCAAAGTCCGATTGTTCACGAAGAAACATCTGTTCAGAATGTTGAAGATCAACCTGCCCAGGTTCAGACTGAAAGTCCTCTTCTGAATGAACGTAGCCCTGTCCATGAAGAAAGGCAATTTCTGGAGGTTGATAACACCTTTGTAGTACCCAGCCCTGTTAGAATGAGTGTCTCTACTGGGACAAGTCTGCCGCCAACAGTTATTCCAATTTTCCACCCATTTCAAGCTGCTGAGCTCCCTATTGAGATAAGGATAAGTGCAGACCCTCACATTAACTTTCTGATGTCTCAGAACAGAATTAGAGAGACTGAGATAAAAGCACTCCAGGCTGAGAACAGAAAACTAAAAGACAAGGAGGTGGCTGACAAGAATAGGTTTAAGTACTTGTATGAGACCTTGATAGATTTGAAAAAGAAGTATAATGAGTTGAAAGGTGCTGTGGTGTCAAGTGCTTCAGGTGACCCCGGTCAAAGCTCATCTCAGGCTGCGCAACGTACAGAGACTATGAATGAAGATGAAGGAGATGACACCATTGAGATGTCGGACTATGCAGGAAGTGGAAGAGTCATCTCTAAAGCGCCAGAAGGTCACGACAACTGGTTCAAGGAATTTTTTCAAGGACCAGCCCCCACTCAATACACCATTGATGTTGGTGAAAGCTCAATCGACAAAAGTGGGAGTCGTGAAGAAATTCTGTGCTGGCATTATGACTCCGAGAAGATGTTGTTTGCTGTAATCCGTGATGGCTACAGTCCAGTGGAATATTACAGAACACGAGCCCAATTTCACTCCTGGACTGAGCCTGAGATTAGAAGCCTGTTGAGAGCTCCATACATAAACAGATGGAGTAGCTTAGAAGGAGATCTAGTTCAGAACAATCTGATGAGCCACTTGGCGGAAAATTTTGTGAACTTCGAGCTAAAGCAGGTAAGATGGGTTAAAACTGGAACTGACCCAGTAACGAGTGATCCAATAGGTGAAGCAAGGCGACCACCTACCAAACGCACAAGAGTGATAAACATGTTGGATCAAATTGAAGACGGTACCTTGGTCAAGAACTTTGACTGTTGGTTTTATCATCCAACGACACATGAGGTGGTGGTGCTCTGCAAGAAGATGAGGCAGTTCCGATTCTACGATCCGGTTGACCTGCTTAGGTTTGGTGAAAAAGATATCAAGCTCCTCGCCTCCCAACCAATTCTCGGTGATGAGAATGACCTTGAGAATGCTATACGGGTGGGGATCTTCCATGGAACAGCAAACCGGATTGTAGCAAATGAATGGTGGTCGAGCAATGTGCAAAATACTTTCAGATTTGATATGCTGCTGCCATAGGCGGTCTAATGGTTCATGCCTAGGGGAAGATTGTTGGGCTATCATTTAAGGCATGAACATTAGATATGGGCTTACTTCTTAAGAGTACTGAAACAATTTTTCGGGTAAATTCTAGTTTAATAAATTCATTTTCTAAGCTTTACACAAACAATTTTTACCAAACCAAGAGGATTAAATGTAATCAACACAGGAAATAATATCAAGAATAAAACTATTGTAATATCAAATAAAAATTTATCTATAACTTGAGAAACTAAGACAACTTCACAAGATTACCTTGAAATTCAAACGCCTTTGAAAGTTAAAAACCCTAGAATGTAACAAACCCAAATTGAGGGAGTTTTCAACACGTATGAATCTTGAAACATAAACCGAAACAATCAGAGAAAATATAGTATAGTAAGTTAGATTGGATGACTTACGAGAGGATCGTGGAAAAGAAGCTGGAGGACGATATCAAGAGTTGAGAGCAGAGTTGCGATGGAAAACATGAAACCACGTGTCATCACCGTCGGCGATAGTAAGAGGCCCGTTGGAGGTGATTCGAAAGTCCCACGGGTAGTGGCTCATTGAAGCCCTCGATCTCTTTCTTTGCTACACACATACGAGTGTTTTTGGTCATAAACAAATAAAGAAGAAAAATTGAAGATGAAGCCTAAATCTCTTTCTCTGCTACATACATATGGGGTTTTTTTTTTTGCCATGAACAAGTGAAGAAGAAATAGTGTAAGTGAAAGTAAGAAAGAGATGGATTGATGGGATATGGAGCGATGTGATGAGATCAAGGTTCTCGGAGATTGAATTTTCAAGTATGCCTAAAATGCCATTTTGAAGAAAAAGACAAAGACCAAAGAGTAATTAAATTAAAAGAAAATTCTAGAAAAAACAAGAACCATTGGATGATCATGATCAAGGGTCCACAATGAGTTTTTAAAGTTTTTCCAACTTAATGGGGTTTGCATTCTACCCTTCCTCTACATATATATATATATATATATATATATATATATATATATATATATATAGGGTTAAGTTCAATGAAAAACTAACTTTTAATTGGAAAACTGGAAAACTCATTTAAGTAAGGGTTATAAATGTAAATTCACGTTTCTTTTTTTTTTAAATTAGGATCGCACTGAAGGATTACACCTTGATTTTCGTCTGTTAGTTCTCCGGAAATGGAATTAACGTGGTTGCCGCCTGCCGGTGCAGTTTAACAGACAAGAGATTTACCAGGAATGACGAAAATCACATTGAATACAAGTTAATTTAAATTTGGCTTTTGTCTATTTACTTTTATTCACAATAAACTGAGTTGGTGGAGTTAGATCACTGCAGGTTCACACGCACATGGTGAAATCACAATTCAGTTTCATCAGATAACATAGATTTAGTAGAAGATGATGGTGGAAGAACTTAGGACATTGCCGGAGATGATGATGATGGAAGAATAGAGGATATGGCCGTAGATGGTGCACTTGTTTTCGAAGACGACGGATTACGTAGCGACAAATAGAGAGTATCACACAAAAGGCAACGAAAGCAGGGGCACATCTCAATCTGAAAAAAGATAGGCC
Organism: Deinandra increscens subsp. villosa; assembly: GCA_039602395.1. NCBI lineage: Eukaryota > Viridiplantae > Streptophyta > Magnoliopsida > Asterales > Asteraceae > Deinandra > Deinandra increscens. The sequence goes on along the minus strand of JBCNJP010000008.1, from coordinate 2,817,998 downwards.
CCCTTTTGTTTTATTACGGCCTCCCTTGCCGAGTTGCCGGATAGGCTAAATGTTGCTATTTTAGTATAATTGGATTAATTATGGATCGATACGTCTTCTAACTTATATCGGTCGGGTTCGGTGGTGCGGGGTAGTGCACGCCCGTGTCGGTAAGGTTAGGGGGTTTCAAGGGGGCAACGCCCCCTTGGCGGGGGTTCGGGGGCAGCGCCCTCGAGAGAGCGAGATCCAAGGGACCAGTTGTCATTATTAAATTTGAGGGACCAGTTGCGTAATTTTGTTCATATTCGATATGCAGTTATCCAAAATAACTGCATATACGCTCCTCCCTGGCATTAGGTACAATCAAGTTTTCAGTTTCTGGTTTGTTGATTACTCTCAAAATTCTCGAATTCCATAAGATCTCCAGATCGTATCCGATTGATTTCTTGGGCGAACTCTCAAGATATTCAGTCTGAAAGTGTATCACGCTTTCTGGAGAATCCAAGCATTCGAATTTCTAACACTAAACTTAGTCAGAGATAGTTGAAATTGGTCGAACATGAATGATGAAGAAGATGATATTCTTCTTGGTCATTGTTTTCTTTATTTAAGTTTAGAGTTTTTCTTTAAAGAAGAATCCAAACTTTTGAAAGAATAATTTTTGATTTTTTCCTACATTTCATATTCTTTTAGTCTGTATTTTTTTTTAACTTTCATTGTTGTTTTAAACTCTTTTTTCTTTTTATTCTTTTATTGATTTTTTAATATGTATATTTTTGTTTTTATTAAATATATTTTAGTAGAATCAGTTCATGTAAGTAAATCATCTTAAATAAATCATATCTTCTGTTCTTGTATGTAGGTTAAGATTGTGATTTAGAAAAGTTGTTTTAATAGTTATACTATGATTTTCTTCATCCGAATTCAAAATGTTCTTATATTTATTCACAAGCTTTGCAATTGGCGCGTTGCTGCCGGCGACGCTTCGCTAAACCGATACCAGACCATACATATAGTAGTATAAGCAAGTAACTTGCACTTTAATATCACAATGGGTGGTCATTAACCTGCACCTTAAGTGTTTATAGAATAACACTCGTAATATAAAGAGTTATGTACATTAAAAAGAAACACCGGTCTGCGTTAGTAAGTGCCTAATTGTTGCGCCATACAAACATGATAACAAAATATAACACATGTGTTTCCACACATAAATAAACATGTGCCTATAGGCACCAAAAGAAAGAACTTGTGCAGTAAAAACTAAAGCTTTGCACTTGACCATGGCGCATATACAGCAGGAGTGTTTACCTATAGCTCAAGTACTAATAAGCGTATTGGGATTACCATTTCCTAGTAAATGGTTACTAATATAAGACTAACCGAATCTTCGAAAAAGGGCTTCCCCAATACCCCGTTGCCTACGCTGTTGCAGCCGGTGCAAGAAACGAAAAACCAACTCCTGCCCTCGGTGAATTGAGTTATTGTTGGCTCAATTGTGTGAAGGTCCTGCATGAATAAAATCAATAAGAAAGGCGATATAAGTATGAATGGGCCAATGGATGAATAAATGTGTAATTAGTATTCGACCTAAGAACATGTGGAGAGTCAAGGGTTTAAGTTACCTCTAGCACCTTGCTTTCCTGCTGGTAAAGATGGCCTATTATAGTCACCTCATCTTTCGAGAGCGTCTCCACAGTAGAGTCAACTTGTTGATGGGTGTCCCCATCCTGGCAACCTTAAACCTGTTTGCATTTTAACAAAAAGGTAATGTTTTCAAACAATGTGTAAAAAACAGGTAAATTGGAAAAATATAACAACCTTTCTGCCATCTCCTACACAGGTGGTAGCTGTGGGTTAATTATCACCCTTGTGCCCCCACTGGAGTGAAGCTGTAACCCATCCTAGAGTGGTGAAACACATGCTCGAGGAATTGGTACCCCAACCCAACCATTTCCCCTACTATGTAGCATTGTGCATTGATGTGCATCTGTTAACAGTCCCATAAAACAGATAAATCAAATGTCAGCACAGAGACAAAGGCAAAGTTTTAAAAAATATGTCTTAAGTAACTAAGCTCATGTTACTGAGCAATTACCTGCCTACTTTGCTGTAAACATGTAAGAAAGCATGCTGGCATCAGATAAAGGCACTGATGACAGTGGAGAATTCAAATTTTAAAATCGTATGTTGAAGAGAAGAAGGTGACAGAGACACATTTTTGGAAAAGACAGTGGAAAATAGTAGTAGTCGTTTGTACCTCGTTGGCGTCTATCTACTTTAACAGTTCAGCATATACAACATTCTTGGTTGTGCCAGCGGACTATCCTTCCCGTGGAACGATTAGCACCTTCAAAGACTGAGGAGATGTTGCTCTAGAGAACGCTACGTATAATTGCCCAAGGCCAAACACATTTTCTGTAAGGTAGACCCCTATTTTAGCCAGGGACTGGCCTTGGCTATCAAGAGCTATGTCATCAGGAGGCAGAAGTCACATTTAAAGATCACAGATATCACATTTAACAATCAGTCTCAAAGAGAGCCATCAAGCGAAAAGAGAGCAATATAGCCAGATATATGTAATCAAAATACCACCTCTTTATAAAACCTAAAAGAAGACTCGCAAAGGATTGTCACGGATAAGTAGTTCCAATCAGCTGTGAACAAAAACCAATCTCATTAGCTCAAACATTATTTAAATGGCACACAGCACCAAAACATTAAAAAAACGCAACGAAAGAACTTGCAAGCACTGATGGGTAAACAGTTTTAGCCCAAGGAAAATAAAAAATAAACCAAAAAGGCATCACAGTTTATCTTTATAAACAAATCGGTTTGTGTCGTCAAAGAAGGAATACTAAAAGAAAAAAGGAAAGAATATTGTAATCCGTATTTTGCCTCGGACCTATGAAGCTACTGGGTGTCAATAGTTTATGTATCAGTAATTTCACTTTTCAGACCACATAATTACTAATAGAAATAACATAAGCCACCATAAACTTGCCTATTTATAACTTAGTTTCTTAAAAAAATGGAAGGACAAATTATAACATAAAGTAACTAAAATTCATTCCACTTATTTTAATCAAATGACAAAATATAGGTAAAAGTAATGAAGACTTATTAAGCAAATAAAAGAAAAAATTCATCGCTATAAAGTAAAGAGAAGAATAATGAGAAGAATACATGTTCTGAAGAAACCAAATAACTGATTTAGAAGATGCAATGTAACTGCTATAAAGTAAAGAGAAGAATAATGAGAAGAATACATGTTCTGAAGAAACCAAATAACCGATTTAGAAGATGCAATGTAACTGACTTACCAACTACAAACCAATAACAATAACAACAGCTAAAACAGAGTGAACAACAATACAATAAGGAAATACTATCAAAGATCATGTAAGAACGATAAAAATATATCACATAAACCCACAAAACTCTTAAGTAATCAACTTCATATAAGTTAATAAAATACCGACAACATGGAGATATCTATGTGCATAATAGGCTGAGGCTGTCGCAGAAAGAATATACTGGGTCAACGGTCCATTTAATATGAGCCACATAAAAATGGAATCTTTTCTTAGTGTGGAAGCATGAACTAACTCCATTTTCATTATCAGGTATTAAAAACTATCTACTAATCCAAATCCCCAAGGTATTGATAGCATCTATCAAAACATAATTGCAAATCCATGCTCCGTCACAACTATACGCACAATGGTAAATATTCTTACACCTTATTTTTGGCATAATTTGAGTTCATAAACTATTTAGAAGTAAAAAACTTAACATTCAAGCTATAAACAAAAACATAATGCTCAAAGAACAAAATCAATGCACCTATAACATGAGTAACTCAGAGCCAACAATGACAAAAAGTGCAAACTATATTAATCCCAAATCTACCAGGTCCATAAACAATGTCAACAATTGGACCTTTCAGAAAGCAATTTCTGAGCAATTTACTAAACAAAAATGATAACAATAGCAGTGAAAAATCTAGAACTTACCATGTTGTTGCTTCTCCATGTACGTGGATTCAAACTGGAAGAGAAAAAACAACAAATTAGGAGCTCATAACACATGTATCACAATCGTAAGTTTTTGAGAAATTACATCAGCGTCAGTTGATGATTCGAGATCGATAGACGGTATCTGCCTGATGTGCATCAGCATCTCCTGCTATCTGCAAAATTAATAACAGAAAACACCATCAATGTAAAAATCTGCCAAAACAATAAATTCAACCAGAGGCAAACCCCACATATACATATTCATTTCTCACAATAAATCTTAACAGAGCAATCTATATATATATTCCAACCTATCAAATCTTTTATACCTTTAATACCATAATCAGTGAGTTTGGGTAATCCATATATTAAAAAAGAAATGATCTACGAATATCACATAAGATAAGATCACCACCTAAAAAATTGCATCTTGAACCCCTAGATTCAAGTCAAACATTCAAAAACCCCCAAAATTTTCACAAATATCAAAGATAAACATCGCCTGCAAGTTCAGAAAATCAATTCGCACATTTTGACATGAAACCCTAGCTGAGATCTTCATCCTCATCTTGTAGTAGAGAATTAAGATCGAAACCTATAGCTGTCCGAAGACCAAAGAATCGAACCTATATATAAAGCATCCAGTTCATAAATCTCACACAACTAAACCGATTATTCTACAGATAATCCAACATTTCAAGGGTAGAAGATGATAAATTCATAGTATACACAGATGTACACGGTAGGAAGATAATCTAACCTTTCCTGGCCGACAGTTCCCAAATGTGAGGCTTGACAAATAGCTCTGGTTGCGAATTAGACGCCCATTGTTGGCTTCAATTAACTTCGCTTCGATATTAAACTCGCTCTTAGCAAATCTGTTCAGCAAAATCGATTTACTGACACCAGACCCTAAACCAAGTGCCGCTGTCCCGTTCTGTTAATAGATTCAAACCCTATAAACAGTGGTTGAAGATTATGTGATAACAATACCAATCAATGGTGTTGGAACTCATACCTTTATTATCAGTGTTGACCTTGGTAGTAACACACGGTGGTGGTCGGAGAGGTTCTTGAGAGAGAAATTAGATGCAAACCCTGCTAGAGAGAGAAGAAAGACCACAAACACATTTCATCAAAAGAGAGTTAGAGGGGGACGGTGGTGAAGTAGATGGATTTGATAAGAAGCGTGGAGCAGGAGAGGAGCAGTTGATTGAAGGGAGATGATGCGTACAATGTACTGAAGGGGGGAGAAAATAGGGGGATCTTTACAGCCACACAATCACCACAACCACACATATGAGTGGTGAGGACGGATTTGGTAACCTACGTTCAAGAGGAAAAAGCATCAGGACTTGTAAACCGAGCTCAATAGGTTGTACATAACCAACATGATGCATGAAAACTTGTAAAGTGAGCTTTAAGACTTATACAATCCAATAACATGCTTTAAGTGTTGTAACTTGTGTTGCAAGGATTGTACAATAGTTGTGAAATGTTATATAGTGTAATTGGGTCTGGTTTTCTATTACGCAGGGTCAGGTTTTCTTCCAGCTGAATTTTGGTGAGGTTTCCCCTTACTCATGAGTCATGTCAGGTTTCCCTCCATATGAATTTAACATGTTCTTATATTTATTCATTCGGTAAGTTTGGTTCTGAACATTCTATTAAGAATGACTTAGATCTTACCTGTTACTTCTAATCATCTATACATACAGATATTAAATCTAGGTTAAATGATGCCAGCGTGTTTGTTTAAATTAAATTGAGAAGAACTCTTATATAAATAATTATTATGATATTATGATTATATTATTCTTATTAAATTATATATTAGGGATAGAGCATGGCATTTCAATATGTTGTAAGTAAAAATATCAAAGTATATTATTGATCGCAAAATGAATATTAAAGATAACAAAAGTATAATAAAAAAGTTACATGTACGTGTAAGGATTCTATCCACTGTAAAAACAGGTTAAAAGTAGGAATACATGTATTCAATTAGTAATGTTTCATATATGCAAAATATTGCATATATACAATATAGAGTGTTACATATATGCAAAATAGAGTGTTGCATATGTGGAACATAGAAGAATAAGTCTATGTAATTCATAATATTGCATATATGCAACAAAGAGTGTTTCGTATCTGAAACATATAGAGTGTTCCACATGTGCAACAAAGAGTGTTTCATATGTGCAACACAGAATGTCATGTATATGCAACATATATATATGTATATATGTAACATATAGTTTTTTTGTATGTAAAACATATACAAAATTCCACACGTGCAACAAAGAGTGTTGCGTATATGCAACATAGAGAGTGTTGCATATATGCAACACAGAGTATTACATGAGTTTGTTTGGTTTTTGAAATGGATTGTTGTAGAGATCTAAACTAGTTTTATGTGATACCCAAATCTTACATATATACAACAATGAATGTTGCATGTATGCAAAACATATAAACAAACATAAGAGAGCGATAAAAATATTGATAGAAAATAAATAGAAGTATGTTGTAATAAAAAACTTCAAAGTATATTAGTGATTACGAAATAAAAATTATATACAACGAAAGTTTAATAAAAATACGTGTATGTAACTATTAAAGACTTGTTAAAAATAAAATTAGTTCATGTAACTAGTAATATTACATATATGTAACATAGAGTATTGAACATAGAGTATTGAATGTATTGGCAAATGATTTCCTTGATGTCGAGGTTCTAGTTCTTTTTTACTGTCATCACATAAAAAATATAAAAACTATAGATTGGCATGTCTCTTACAAGTTGTAACAAAAGGTTTGAAAACTATGGTTTTAGAATCTGATCTAAGAACTCGTTTGAACCATACGCTAAATGTCTAAGTCAAAAAGAACTCGTTTGAACCATACGCTAAATGTCTAAGTCAAACCATATGCATAGACACACATACATATATTCATAAAATTGATAAACAAGGGCGTTTTTCCTTTTTTTTAATTTAGAAAATGATCTTAGAAAATGTCTAAGTCAAACCATATGCATAGACACCATGACTGGATGTAACACGCTTAGCTTATTATCAGTTTTTCTTTCAGATAGACGTATCCTCCCCGTCCCATTTTATTATCATAAGCATAATTTGCTCGAACCTGTTTTGCAATCCTTGACACAACCTTTCTATCAGAACAATAGGATATATAATTATAATATCATTATTTATAACACTTAGCTTAATTAATGAAATCTGCAGTTTGAATTAAATAAAAAACTTAAATTCTTTATATTTTGTATATACTACAAATCTGTCATAATCTTCTTTTTCCATAATAGTGCGATACATCTTTGGAACTTTCTCAAGCACGGTGAGTTTTGCTAGATTGGGACGAATGTGTTTTTCATACATCTTTCTTCTAAAAACCCTTAGAAACCCACCAGGCCGTACCATTATAGAACCCCTTCGACTGTCATCAATGTTGAATAATTTTTGAAAAAATAACATATGACAGGATTTTTTAGTCACATGGAATTCAATAACAAACTTAATATAGGAAAATGTTTAATCTATTTCATAACCTGAATCCCTTCCCACATCGTGTCCCTGTCCTCTATGGGCACCTTCCACCATTGAAGATACCTCAATCCAACCTCTGACCATACAATGTCTCCCATAAAACTTGAAAATTTTGGTCTATGCTCCCCGCTAATTCGTCCCACCACATCAAATGTTAGTGACCATTTTTCCTCACCATTTTTCTGAAATTTGGCACGCCACTTTGCCAACCGCGTCAACCCCCTCTTGTTAGCTTGGGGAGCAGAGGTTGTGGCTTCCTCATTCTCAGTAAATATAGGAAGGTCTTCGACTTGGGCATCATTGTTATCTATTTCCTCTTCTTCTGAATAATCATCAGCTGCTTCACTGTCTTGTGAATAATAATCATCATTGTATTCACCTTCAGCTTCACTTTAAATAAGATGAAACAAATGATCTCCTGATGATGATAGTGAAATTAATCATGACGGGAATTAGGTAGTGATCTCCTGAAGATGACAATGTGATGAATCCTGTAGAGGAACTTTTAGTGAGAAGGAAGAAGGGAGTGATGAATCGTTTTGGTGAAGGAATTTTGGTGAGAGGGAATAACAACTAAACAATGAATTTGGGTTAGTGAAAAATTTTTGGGGTAAATTGAAAAATGGTTGGAAGTAATTTGTGGATTAAATCAATCCGGGTGAAAGTATCTCAGCCAGTTAGGACGTTACAACATTTCTCAGATTTAATATAATTAAAAACTCAATTAATTCTAAACATAGATAATAGTATTTTAACATACCTTTAAAATGATCTTTAAATGAAAAATGGAATATTAAGCAATAAATTTAATGAATTTATGTACGTAAAGTAAAAAAAGATGTCAAATACATATATATATATATATATATATATATATATATATATATATATCACAATGTGTTGTAATAAATTATCGAAGTCCCCATTAACCCTCGTTGGTCCTATAATTAAACTCAATCGGGCATAGTTGTACCCTTATTGGTCCTAATTACACAATATTGGGCCTCATTCCTCCTGACCAACATCAATGGTCTTAAGTGACCCTCATTAATTGGTCCTAACAGCTCACCATCACTCGCTGGTCTTAACCATCATTGGTCCTATACACACCATATTGCACCTTATTAGTCATATATACACCTTATTGGGCCTCCTTGGTCTTAACTGACCCTCACGGTCCTAAATACACCTTATGGGCACTGATTGGTCCTTACTTATCATCGCAGGTCCTAACTCACCATACCTGATCCTAACTGACCCTGCTAGCTTATTGGTCCCAACTAACCCTCATTGCTCCTAAATACACCTTATTATTCCTATGTAGACCTTAGTGAACATCACTGGTCCTAATTCTTCATCATAGGTCCTAAATGACCCTCATTAGTCCTAACTAACCATAATTGGTCGTAAACACACCTTATTGGTCCTATACACACCTTATTGGGACTCTTTATTCCTAACTGACCCTCATTGGTCCTAAACACACCTTACTGGGCCTCGTTTGTCCTAACAGACCCTCGTTGGTCCTATATACACCTTAGTGGGCCTCATTGGTCCTAACTGACCCTCATTGGTCCTATATACACCTTAGTGGGCCTCGTTGGTTCCAACTAACCATCATTGGTCCTATACACACCTTATTGGGACTCTTTGGTCCTAACTGACCTCATTGCCCCTAAACACACATTATTGGCCTTCATTGGTCCTGAGCACACCTTATTGGTCCTATGTATACCTTATTGGTCATATACACACCTTATTGGTTATATACACACCATATTGGGACTCTTTGGTCCTAACTGACCCTCGTTGCCCCTAAACACACCTTAATGTCCTATGTACACCTTATTGGTACTATACATACCTTATTGGTTATATACACACCATATTGGGACTCTTTGGTCCTAACTGACCCTAATTGCCCCTAAACACACCGTATTGGCCCTCGTTAGTCCTAAACACACATTATTGGTCCTATGAACACCTTATTGGTCATATACACACCTTATTGGTTATATACACACCATATTGGGACTCTTTGATCCTAACTGGCCCTCATGGGTCCTGAACACACCTTATTGGCCCTCGTTGGTCCTAAACACACCTTATTGATCCTATGTACACCTTATTTGTCCTATACACACCTTATTGTCCTATACACACCATATTGGGACTCTTTGGTCCTAACTGACTCTCATCACCCCTAAACACACCTTATTAGGTCTCATTAGTAATAACTAACCCTCATTGGTCCTATATACACCTTAGTGGGCCTTGTTGGTCTCAAATAATGCTAATTAGTCCCAACTAACCATCATTGGTCTTATGCACACCTTATTGGGAGTCTTTGGTCCTAATTGATCCTTATTGGTCTTAAATACACCTTATTGGGCCTTGTGACCGTCATTGTTTATAACTAACCATCAGAGGTCCTAACTGACCCTCCATTAATTGGTCCCACTAACCCTCTGACCCCAAACTATCTGATTTTTATAACAAATATTTTAAATCACAAAATCTTGGGCAATTTTCTTATTAAATTTTTAAACTGAGAAGATTTGAACACCAACTTCATTTATGACAAAAAAAAATATATTTCAAAGTAGTTTAAAGACATTAGATAAATTGGATAAACAGGTAATTAGAACCTTGTTTAAGGTTTATGTTGATCCGATCCGATCTGTTTTTTGGGTTTAGGGTTTGATGATCGAAATGAAGATTGTGCAAACAGATTAAGGTTTAGCAAAATTAAAATTATCTGTTGTTGATCGGAATGCAGATTGTGCAAATAGTTTACTAGGCTTAGGGTTCATGTTGACCGTCTCTGTTTTGTGCGTTTAGGGTTTTTGTTGATCCACTCTGTTTTCATGGTTTGGGGTTTTGTTATTCAAAATATCGATTGTGCAAACCAATATTAGTTTCCATTCTAAAGATTTCATATATAATATAAATATACTGAGATTTCATACAAATAAATTCCAACAGATTTACATCTCTAATTCTAAAACAGAGCAAATGCAGCCGGACGATCTTCAAGGAAGCCTTGTTTCCATCTCCGCCATCAAGTCTAAATGTCTTTCAACTGCATCCATCCTCAAATGTGCCAGCTTTTCAGTCCTGGCATTGTATTTCTCCAGTTCTTCAAGCTGAAAGTCACCATCTGGTAGCGAAATGGACTCGGTGGCTCGAAAAGCACTTGCCTCAGGAAAATCCTACCTTGATTCATAGAATCCCTCTCCGCCATCAACATTAAGTTGTACTGGTCTAGCAACCCGATAATCTTCAGTTGCATATAGTTTTTTATCACAGTTTTGAAAGCTTCCATTTTTTTATAATTTTTTATAAGCATGGTGGTGAGAAATAGTAGATGATCATGATTATATACTAGATCATAGGGTATGCCAAAAGTCTTATGTCTAATCACTACCAGAGACTAGAATGCATTTGAGTATGCCAAATGTTTGATTTTCTTTCACCCATTTTTCAAGATTAAAGTGAAATAATTACTTTTACACGTCTCAAAGTTATCCACACGTTCAGAAAATAAAACTAAAACTAGTGTCACTTGATCTCATTTGACTGGAATTAACAAACAATTAAGTGAAATTTATATAAATTTTGAACATATTACAAAAACAAACTACAACCACATATTTGGTTTAAACACTTGACCCTCACAACCCCCTCTTCAAGAAGTTTTGTTGTATTCAGTGGCCCTACGGGCGATAATAACTGCCTCTTTGAGAACCTTAGCCTTAAGCTTGTTAAGTGTCTCAGGACTGGTTCTGTGTAAATCAACTTTTTGATTTACCAGGTTTGCGTCATCAGTTAATGCCTGGGTTGGTTGGTGGGAAAGAATATCATCCAGTTTCTAGAGATCGTCTCGTAATTGATGGGTAACTTCGTTGATCTGTGCATCAATGCTTTCCGTAACAGCCTCCATCTTATGCTTGCAGCAACAACCTCCATCTTATAGAGAATTTGGTGTGATGTTGCTGGGAGAAGGAGGTTGAATTTATAGAGAAATGGTGTGATGTAAGTGGGAGAGGTCAAATACAGTTAATGCATGGAAACTTAATGTTGGTTAGATATAGTAAATGAGTCTCAACTGCTTTATTTCCGGAAGAACATTCATTCCGGATGAATGTTAACAATCCGGAACAACTAACCAAAACTACTTAAAACTACTTATTTCCGGAAGAAAATTCATTAAGATATAGTAAATGGGTCTCAACTGTTTTAAACATGGACAAGACATTCATTCCGGATGAAAATACAAATAAAAATATAATAAATTCAACATAAATTAAAATATAGTTTGAAATTCAAAATTAAACGTTGTTTCATTGACTAGTTTTGTATCCTCACAATTATTCTTAAAAAGTTGGTAATCAAATGTCAGACCAGCACCAGCTTGAAATCGGATCCGATTTCACGTCGGTATTGGTCTAGCGCATTGTTCAACCGGGCCCACTTGCATCCTACTTCTTCATTCTCTTTGTATATCTTGTCGAGTGTTTTGATTTTCTGGTCCATGTCTATTTATTTCGATCTTAAGACGCCCATGTCACAGTACTTCTCAGAACGCCTCATAGCAATATGAAACTTTATGCTAACATCAACCCAAAAGAGTACTGTGTTTTCATCGTTTTCACTTAATTGATTGGTAAACATCGAATTAATTAATAATTAATTGGTAAACATCAAATAATTGGTAATAACTAATTAAAGAGAAAGAAACCTACTAGTTAGGGGAGGGCTTGTAGGCAATATATAGTCTCTATACTTTACCTCCATCCAGGCTCCGTACAACTCTATTTCTTCCTTCTCGATCCATTCTGCTTTCATCTTGATCGAAGAATATAAAATTGGTGGTCGAAATTAACTGTTGATATATCTTAAGTTGTTTATATACAGTGGTTTAAGGTTTGGAATTTTCAAATAAACAACGAAAAAGGGAAACTAGCCGTTAGAGTGGTTGAAGGTCTAAATTACCCCAACTGTAAAAGTCATTAAACCGCTTGGGTTTTTGAAATTAAAGGGTCTCAACTATTTTATTTCCTGAAGAACATCCATTCCGGGTGAATATTAATAATCCGGAACAACATACCAAAATATACAATATTACATAATTTATTTAAATATAGTTTTAACTGGGCCCACAAATTCTAAAAAAGACAGGTTATTGAGTGAATTCATTTAAAAATCTTAAATCACACACTAAATTTCTCCATTTACCCACTCCTCATTTTTCCACTGCTCATTAATCAACAGAATTATCACTCCGTCCTACTTCTCTGATAACTTATCCGTTCTTTCAAACCTTCTACGGTTTTTCTCTAAATTTGTCTGTGTATCTGTTAGATAACACAAACATAAGTCCTGGATGACAACCGATAGAACCATGAAATCATATTTCGATGGAGTTTCTTCATTCTTAAAGTTTGCAGTTACCAATTTGAAGGAGAACGAATTTCCATGTCCCTGTGCTAATTATGTAAACCATTACTCTCATCCTATTGACAATGTACAAATGCATCTGTACTCTAAGGGATTCGATTTGACTTATACAAGGTGGACTAAACATGGAGAGAAACACGAGCCCATGAGAGAGGAGCTTCACACGGAGTCATTTTTCTATTTCGGAATTCCATTTGATGCCTCAGAAACAATATAAATGGTCGAGGCTACTAAAGAAAATTTCACTGAGGATCATGAGAAGTTTCAAGAACTACTCATTGATGTTGAGACGCCCCTGTATGAAGGGTTTTGTACCTTCACAAAGTTATCTGCCTTGGTTCAACTACTGAACTTGAAGACTAAGCATGAAGCATCAAATAAGTTTTTTAATGAAATTTTAGTTTTGCTGAAAGAGATGCTACCTGAAGGTAATGAAATTGTGAAAAGAACATATGAGGCCAAAATGATTCTAAAGTCAATGGGTCCGGGGTACACCAAGATGCATGTGTGTATCCATGATTGTATTCTATACAGGAAGGAGAACAAGGACCTAACTGTATGTTCAACTTGTGGTGAGTCCAGTTGGAAGGTGGATGAGATGACTAAGAAACTATATGATAATACAATCATGGTAATGTGTATCTATGATTGTATTCTATACAGGAAGGAGAACAAGGACCTAACTGTATGTTCAACTTGTGGTGAGTCCAGTTGGAAGGTGGATGAGATGACTAAGAAACTATATGATAATACTTCTGCAAAGGTAATGTGGTATTTCCCCATCATTCCAAGATTGAAACGACTGTTTAAAGTGAAAACCGCATCGGAAGATCTAAGATGGCATGGTATGTTACGTCACCCATTCGATTCACCGGCATGGAAAGCCATAGATGACAGATATCCCAAAATCGCTAACGATCCTAGAAGTCTTTGTCTTGGCATTTTAACTCATTTGGTCGACGTGAATAGAGGCAACAGAATTCATAGTGTGTGGCCGGTTCAATCTGTCATTTACAACCTTCCACCATGGTTGTGTATGTACAGAAAGTTCATCATGCTTTCGTTATTAATATCGGGAGCGCCTGGAAACGATATTGATGTGTTTTTTGAACCATTGATTGATGACTTAGAACTGTTATTTGAGGCAGGTGTGGAAACATATGATGCATACGCAAGAACGGTTTACTATGTGTGTAGTTGTGTTATGGACGATTAATGATTACCCTGCACTTATTACACTTTGTGGTTGCCCGTACAGTGGATTCAATGGCAGTGTGGTATGTCGGAAACAAACTAAATGTTGTAGGCTTCCTTTCTCATCCAAGCAGTGTTATGCTGGTCACAGAAGATATCTACCACCTACGCATAACTTCCGAAAGCAAACAGAGGCCTTCAATGGTAAACAAAAGTTGGAAGTTGCTGCAGATCCAATGACTGGGGAACAGATATATGATGAAGTACGTTCGACATATCAGGAATGAATGGGGGAAAGGGATTAAGGTGTACAGATTAAGATTTCCCATAGATTAATAAGAGAAAAAGAAACAAAAAAGAGAAGCCACAATATTGGAAGAAATTAAATATATGGTTTCGAAGACTTAGATATTGGAGGCATAATAGCGTCCAACATTGCATTGATTTTATGCATATTGAAAATAATGTGGCTCAGAGTCTTGTTGGAACTCTGATCAACCTTCCCGGAAAGACAAAGGATGGACTGAATGCTAGAAAGGATCTGAACGTTTTGGGGTTAAGACCAGAGTTGTAGCCTAAAAAGAACAAGAACAACACAATACTTCCTGCAGCGTGTTACACGTTACAAAAAGATGAAAAGGAAAAGTTTTGTGACATGCTATGTAACTTGAAGGTTCCATAAGGCTATTGTTCTAACTTTTCTAGTTTGGTTAGTCTAAAGGACAAGAAAGTTGTGGGGCTCAAGTCACATGATTATCATATGCTGATGCAACAGTTTCTGCCAATTGCAATTCAGTTAATCATGCCTGAACCGACAAGATATGCTATTATCAGGCTTTGTTTTTTTTTCAAATCAATATGCAGCAAAGAGATCAATGTCGAAGACTTGATAAGTTGCAAGCAGATCTTTGTGAGATACTATGCCTGCTTGAGAAACATGTCCTGCCATCATTTTTTGATGTTATGCTTCATTTGACGGTGCACCTTACTAGGGAGTTAAAATTATGTGGGCCAATATGCTTTCGATGGATGTATCCATTTGAAATGTGTATGAAGGTTATTAAGGGCCACATGAGAAACAAAACTTATCCAAAAGGGTGCATTGCTGAGGAGAACATTGTAGAAGAAACGATTGAGTTTTTCAGCGAATACCAAAAAAACCATGACAACTATTGGTGTTCCATCAAATAAGCATAACAATGCGGATGGAAGTCCTGGGTCAGCTGGTAGATCAGTTGAAGTCTTTGCAGAGCTCTTGTCTAAGGCACATTTATTCGTGTTGCTAAATACGCTTGATATTGAGCCTTATATCGAGTAAGTAATTTAGATTATTAACCTTTTTTGATCTGTCTATAAACTCTTTATAGATAACTTACAATTCATGTACTTGTAGAGAACACGTGAAATTTTTGGAAAAGGAACATCCTGATAGTAGACTAAATGAGATGACGAAGAAGCATACCATAACATTTGGTAAATGGTTACACAAGGTTAGCTAAATTTTCTTATTGTTTTAATTCCGGATGAATTGTAACTTTCTGGAACAACTTACGTGAGTTGTCAGGAACAACTCTATGTTCTATCTGGATGAACTATAACCTTCCTGGTGAACTCAAACTATTTTCTTATTGTTTTGATTCAGGATGAAATGTAACTGTCCGGAACAACTTACTTGAGTTGTCCAGAACAACTCTACCTGGTATCCGGGTGAACTATAACCTTACTGGTGAGCTGAAACTATTTGCTTCTTTTTTTGTTAAATCTAGATGAACTGAAACTTTCCAGAACAACTTACCTGACTTGTCTAGAAAAATTTTATTTTCTTTTCGGAAGAACTATAACCTTCCTCATGAACTCTCCTGATGAACTATGAATTTCATGTTGAAAAGGAGATGGCGAGGTCCCCAGAAACTATATCAGAGACCATGAGGTGGATTTCACATGGTCCATACAGAAGCGTGATGAAATATGAAGTTTATGACATCAATGGCTATTCATTTCGTACAAGATCTCGAGAAGGTAAGGTTTATCAGAACATCTGGGTTGGTGTAGAGGGAACTGACATGCATATCTCTAAAGAGGTATTAACCTATAGACAAAAACCTTACTATGGGGTCTTAAAAGAGATATGGCTGCCAGATTACCGTATTAAAAGCATCCCTCTGTTTATGTGCGACTGGGTTGAGAATACATGTGGGGTCAAAAAAGATAGTCTTGGTTACACTTTGGTCAACCTTAAAAGACTAGGTCACAAGGAGGACCCGTTCATTTTCACGTCACAAGTACGATAGTTGTTTTACGTCAACGACCAGCTGGATAAAAAATTGTCTATTGTCTTTATGAAACCTCCCAGAAATTACAGATATTCTAATGAAGACGATGGCAATGAGGAATATAGTACGGTAGTTTTTCCTCACAACGATAATGGCATTGCCACCCGTAGATCCACATGCCAATGTTTACTATAGACTTGGTTGTATTGGAATAATTTTACGCAATACCGATTAATTTATCATTGTAATGTTTTTGAATTTTGGCAAATTAAAGTCTCAACAATATTTGGTATTTTTTTTCTTAATGTATTTTGGAATAATATGGACCTTAGTTTTGAGTTAAGTGTTTCGCTTCTCTTGATTGTGCCAGGTCTCCTCTCTTTGACCAAACCATAGTCAATAAAAGTCAAAATTAAGTAAACAAAATCAATTGCTGCTTTAACACACACAATTATATATATAATCCAAAAGGTCTGATACCATTAATACATAGATCTATTAAATTACAACTTAAAAACTACTAACTTAAAAGGGAGAAGAAGCGGATAAAGACAAATCCCTCTTTGCTTTCTCACATGGTGCACTAGATAGATTGTCTGAATCATCATAACGGCTACTTGTTGCTTATCAAGTGAAAAGAGAGAACAAGTCCCTCTTTGTTTTCTCACTTACACTTGCTTCTGATCAACTGAAAAGGGAGATGAAGCGGTCGGTGAAAACCCGGGCTTATGGGGCCAAAAGGGAGAGAAGCACATGAAGAAAAATCAGGTTCGTGAGGCCAAAATATGTGACAGATCCCTCTTTGCTTTCTCATATGCACTAGAGAGAATTTGTCTGAATCATCATATCGGCTACTTGTTGTCGATCAAGTGAAAAGGGAGAAGAAGGGAGATAAGCACCTGAAGAAAATTATACAAGCGCTGCAAACCTCAACATGTGGCCCTTGCCACTGATTGTTATAAAATTATACAATAACTTAAAACTTTCTCTCTGTAAAGCATTTGTATGAACCATTAGAGACTCCTCGTCTCCATGGTTTCCTCAATAACTTACAACCTGCTCCAAGGATAGACAGAGTGCAATCTTCCCCTGCATAAGAGAAAATTATCAAATATGAGACGCAAATTTCAATCGAATTTCAGTGGTGAAGATGATAACTTACCGTATTTCACATTCGGAGGAAGCCAATGCCATATTTTTAGTCGGCGATGATGGACGAAAAACAGAGAGAGAGACTGGGAGAAAAGGCGCATGGTGGAGATGATGATGAAAATTGATACAAGGTTAATTATATATCGATACTCGATGGTTGTGGTAGATGAAGATTAGACCGAAAAGTAAATGCAAAAGTAAATGATTACAAGCGTCGTCAACGGTTGGTCTTCTTTTAGACACCCATTGTTTATTATACCGTGACCATTTATCATAATTTGCCACACAGAATATGTTTAATATAAGTGACCATATATTGGATCAAACATGATAAACATATAACCATCATATATTCGATTCTAATTAATAATATCATAACAAGATAAATATAAAAAAATTGTTCATAATTTGTTCATAAACATATATATCAATTAACTAGCCGTGTGCCCGCGCGTTGCGGCGGCGACTGTGTATAGCGTGTTATTCGTCTTCTGTTCGCTTGTTATGACGGCACGACAAATTACATCTGGCTATACGTTTCTTTAGCGTGATGCGGTCCGGTGTCAACTTATAATGCGGTATGCACGTTCATTTGCGGCAACGGTTTATAAAGCGTTATCCGTCTTCTGTCCGTACGTTGCGGCGACACAACAATTTACAATGTAGTATTCGTTTATGTTGGTGCAATGCAGTGAGGCGACAATCAACTAACGCGATATTGTGATTAGTTAGATTATTTCCTTTGTACGTGCTCCCAATAAAGATAATTTCAACATATTATCGTGAACAATTATAGAACTTTCATATGTTTAAAAATAAGTCCATGATAAATAAAGATCACCCATTGTGCTTAAAAGGAAAACAGACAAATCAAGGATTACTACTAAGTTAGTACCCTTCTAACATTAGTTGATTACAACAAGCATCTCCTGGTAGATGCTTGCAGACTTGTATCTTTACATAAGTGCAACAAGCATTCTGCTCAACCGTTGGTCCGAAATCTCAATTACTTTCATCTTAAGATGCGTCGAATAAGATGTGATATTACCTATTATAAAATTTGTAACACCCCAAATTACTTGCAGACTTGTATCTTTACATGCAGGTTTCATTCACTACAATCACTCTAATTTCATAGTTTCATATTTTTAAGAAAGATCCACATTATCCTCCTAATATGACTAATTTAGACTACAACAGTCATAGTGTCTAGCCAACCATTTCCTAATATTCCTAATTTGGACATACATTAATCAGTTACACTTGTCTTTTATACATGTAAAGCATCCATTTCCACTTTTACGTAAAAGCATGAGACATAAGACTGGTTTCTTGAAATAGACATCTGATTGTAGTCACTTGAACCCGCACACAATAGATTTATAAAAGAAGCATGATTATTTTGACCCACTAAGAGATTAATAAAAATGGTTGGGTTTACCGAGCATATTTTGTCCACTTTTCTATTAATAAAATATAGGTGAGATATGATTACAAAAACAATATTATTACAAAAGTATTCTTAATCTTTGATTAGAACGATTTAGGAGGTTGTGTACATTAAAAACAAACTATGGTGACTTCTAACTTTTTACCTGTTACCATTTTAGTATCATAGCTTTAGATTAAACTCAGCATAAATCAATTATTGAGAGACAAAAAAGAAAGTTATAGTTAGAAAGGCCTAGCATAAAAAAACTAAAAAAATAGCAAACAAAAACTCAAGAATCTGTGATCAAAAGATTCAAATTGAAAAATAATGTATCGAGTCTCCATGTGTCATAAATTCTATAAATATCTTATTATGGAAAGTAATTTCAGCAGCTTTGATAAATTACATGCTCTTCGAAAAAAATTCAGAAAACCAAAGCTCAAACAATTTAAGCAGATTTTATTTGGAAACAGCACTTGGCTAAGTTACCTGCTCCTGTTGTGGCCTGTGCGAGTAGCCAATTCATGTTTAGCGGCTCATAACTCCGACTGGATTTCCTTTAACCGTTGCTGGAGAATTCGGCAGTTTGTATAAGCAGAGGAAGAAGATGACAGATTCAACCCACAGATGCTTATATACATGTAAAAATAAAGCTGCAAGTATAGCAATTTGGTCAAACTAATGATTTAAATATACCTTCTCATAATCAAAAGCAGTGACATACTCCAAGAGATATAACTCCTTGTTTAGCTTAGGCCTCCTGTGTGTAGATATAACTACTTGTTTGGTGGCATACTCGAAAAAAAAACCTCAGAAGTATTATTAGATGACAAATTAAACATTTTTTTATAGTAGCAGGGATTGAAGAATGTTCATATTCTAAATGTCAAATGAAGAAGGATTATGAACCGTGTTTGCTACAATTCCATACGCTGTCAAATTAAAAGCAAATTCTGGGTTATATATTTTTATTAAAAATAAATGGATAATTAACTAATGTAAATTTTAATAATCATATTTGATTCGCTAATTGTTTATAATAAAGTTAATATTGAACAAAAGCTATTATTTAAAGCAACCTATCCTAGCTCGTTTCAAAACAGATCAAAATTTAACCACTTTGACTGCGAGGCTTGAATCGCCCATTTGCCCCCATCTAATAAGACAACAAATAGGATTAAAATAACACTAACCATTTTCTGCAAGCGATCTTGAACTCAAGCATTACAGGTTCTGGTGCGAATTGTACCTGCATTTATTAAACATAAAACGTCACGTACGATCTTCCTCGAATACATAATACGTTACGTACGATCTTCCTATGATTTCATGAGGCGGAATGATTCCCCCTGCATCTCCTTCCTCGCCACTTTATAGATAAAACAAAATTATTCACAGAATGCCTCACCACTGGCAACTGTTCAAGAGGGTCATTCAAAACATGGTTACGCATATAGTAAAACCATTTCATGCGGAATTTGACAACGATCAGATAATAAACAGAAGCCAAAAAGCATTACCAATCAAATCCTAGTCAAGTGTGAGGGTCCACAGTGCTTAGGAAAAACAAATAAAGTTCATGAAAACCCTACAAAAAACATGTGTAGATATGATAAGCCATGAATGCATATTATAATTATTTGTGCTGCATAATCTGTTACAGTTGATTCATCAGAAACTGAATTCTTAGAGATAAATGCAACTACAAAGATACTAAAACTAAAAACACGAAAACCCAAACCTCAAGTAGAAGAAGCCAAATAAAAAATACAAATGCAACTAAAGATAGTACCTACAGCTACAAGCAAATCACCATGGAAGCATTCAACAAAGTATACTGATACATAAGAAAATAATGTATAATTTTGGTTATGCTACACAACGTTAATCCATACGAACAATTTAATATGTGAAGATAAATTATCTTACAAATGCTTGCATAAAGAGAAAGGAACTGAAAACCTGGATGCTACCTTCTCTTAGGCATATTGTTGCTTATACATACCATGATCTACATTCTCCAGATGAGAAATTTCATTGGGTCACAACAATTTAAAAAAAATACCACGTTCTTGATATAGTAAATGCAATCACAAAATAGACATTAGTTTGCGTTTGGTCACAACAATAAAAAAAACACATATAAGCCTGTCTTTTAGAGCCTCAAAGCTGGTTCTAGAACGCAAGAGGCGCTAAGCAACATTACCTGTGATGTTGAAGACTCTGAAATGAACACAATCGACCCGATAATCTGTGCATAGACCTGTTGATTGTTCATAATAAGCGAGGGAAGATGCACCGTACATATAAGGATGAATTAGAATGAGAGGAGACAGCCACCGTATGCTTGAACCTGCTGCGTCGTTCAAAAAAACCTACAAAAACATATCAAATATGAAATAAGGTAATATGGTAAATCTGATGCTACAGACGATTACCCAGAGGAAAAAAAAGTAATTGACAAACACCCAAACAGGTTGATTTTCAGGTACGAATAAGATACAACCTAACAGGTTTAGGAGTACAAAAACTCACATGATCAAAATAAAATACACTTGCTAGTCTTACTCTTTAAATAAGCCATTTAAGAAACCGAGCATCAGATAATGATAAAAAACTAACCAGATCTATCATAAGCTAGATGTTCCACAACCCAACTCATCAACAATAATCAATGATTTATCAATGGCACCTTGTAGAACCGATGTTGTCTCAAGCATTTCTTGCATAGAGGTAGAAACTACACACAACTAAAAACCAAATAAAAGTTATAATAGTAATGGTGGTTTTCTACTAATAGAGAACTGCATATAAAAATAACAGAGCCTTACAGACTAAATTATTAATTTACTGAGCAAACAGTTAATATTACATAATTTCCAACTACTTGAAAGTCTTACCTCAACACCATGACTCATCTCTTGTATACCATCTAGGAGTTGTAGATACTGAGGCAAGCCCTTGAATGCCTGTACAGTGAACCAATCTAGCTATAATGTCAAGAAAAGAACACGTATCTACAACAAAAACAAAGAGTGAAGGACCCAAACAACAATCTTCCTAAAATGTCAAGAAAACAAGCCAATTTTTGTTCCCAATCAGATTATAAACTTGAATTTAAACACAAAGTATCAATTTAAACATCCTTGTTTTAGAGTTCCAACAACCTGAAATCAGAATCCAAAAACCGAACCATAATCCATAAAGTTTCAATAATATTTCGAGACCTGTGATAATAAAGTTTGTACCTAGAGGGTGTACAGATCTGATAGAATCAAGGTGGCGGACCGTCGATTGTTCATCAGTCGTTGAATCGCAAATCTCAGTAGTCAATGTACAGATCTGACGGATGAACGTCATCGTTAGAACCACAAATGAGATAAATTAGCTTATCATAGATGGATGAGTGAGCGTTGCAAAAAACTAATTAGGTTTTGGATATAACAACATACCTTAAGATTAGATAGCAGTCGAAGAACAACGAAGATGCGTAATCGATGTAGCAGGAATCAGTAATTGGGTTTGATGGCTGCACAAATCACTAATCGGTCCAGCCTCTTTCTCATCCTCATGACATCGATCTTGTTGGTGTGTGATGGCTGCGCAAATGACCTGTGTGGAGGTTGCGTTCAATTGAAAAAAGGGTTTTATATCTAGGGTTTTTCAAAAATTTTGTTTCGGACATGGAGATGTAGGTTTGAGGAACTTGGATTTTTCATGCATCAAAGTGTGGTACATCATGCTCAAACACTTGTACGCGTCTTAAAATTAAGACACCTTACTTTCTCTCTCCAATATGTATTATATATAGTATATAGATATATAGATAGTCCTTATAACTATCATTGCAATCTTCAGATATGTATCCTAAACTTGCATCGTCATCATCATCATCATCATAATCACCTTCTTCAGTTCGACCACTGTTCATAGGATCTTGAAACCAATCGGCAACTGTATCCTTCACCTTTTGTTGAACATCATTCCCAGAATCATTGTCATCTTTGTTAATCAGGGGAATTTCACTCAATTGTTTGAGAAAATTCACGTCATAACATCCAACAATTTCATCCAAAGAAATAATTTTATTCTTTTATTTATTCATATATTTCACTTAAATCTTGTTAGTAGAAGTTAAAAACTCCCAAGATTGGGCAATTTCATCTTCTCCGGTTTCATCTTCTTCGGATACAAGTTCATTGAATTTTGTATCAAGGACACGAAATAATTTCATTGCCTCAACAAAGTACTTAAAACAATTAGGAATATTCTGCGTATGGAGTTGCCTCAGAATGTTCTCATCGTTTTTTTAAGAACATATTTATGTGATTTGAAGAATCTTTTTCTCCCATTACTGAAAACAATAAAAACGATTATGCTTCACATACCAGTATTTAAGGGAGCGTTGATTATCTATTTGATGTGCGCCTGTATTGATATTGTAGAGAATTTGAGATTGAGAAATGGATGACGGTAAAGGAAAATAACAACGATGATGAAATATATAGGGTACAGTACGTCTGCAGATTTGAACGCCCGAATAGATGTAAACGAAAAAAGCGTGTTTTAGAGGGAAACAAATCGTTTCCTTTCGCCACACCTTTATTATTGTTGATACACGGTTCCTGATCGTCATGTGAAGTATCAAATACAAGACAAAGCGTACAAGGATGCTGAGGTCCGAACTCAGGCCGAACCTGAAGTTCGGACATGGCCGAACGTGTGGCCGAACCTGAGGTTCGGCCAGTCGTATTTCAGCATGTATAAATAGTTCATCTTGTATAGAATAGAGAAGGCTTCCGTGTCATATTCTCTAAGTGTACTCTGTGGTTCTCTGTGGTTAATACAAAGCTCATTTGTATTTACTCTTTGTCTTTTACACGTTTACATTGATTTCATCACGACTAAGTAGAAGATCCGTACGCTCACGCACTTTCAAGTGGTATCAGAGCATTAGGTTTGCTCTACTAGTCGGAAATCAGTGTTTTTCAGAGTTTTGAGTTCAAATTCACGTTTTTGCGAAAATGTCAATCATTTTTGAGTTCGTTTGATCGTTTCGAGTGTGTTTTTCGTCAAAAATCTGTTTATAGATCGTTTTTATCGAGTTTGCTTGAATTCCTATCGAAAATTCCAGTCAAAAACGTTGAAAATCGAGAGAATGAGGTCGAGAGAAATCTGTCTCGTTTGAGGTTCGGACAAGCTCGGCATAACCGCTCCGAACTCGGGGTTCGGACGGAGCTCGGTCATTTTTTAAGTTCGGTGAGAGATCGGTCTAGGCTCGGACAGAGTTCGGTGGTCATTCGGAGCAAGTTCGGACTTATTTCTGTTTTGTTCGACCGAAAGTCAGGTTCGGAGGACGTTCGGGGTTGCTAAAGTTCAGACAACGTTCAGAGATAGTTCGGAGAAGGTTCGGACGAGGTTCGGAGTGAACAGTAATCAGTCTTTCGAAAATGTCCGATTTTCAAGCGTTTGCGGCTATTCAGAATTCAGTTCAGGCAACGATGCAAATAATGATTAACTATGATAATTAAATTGGAACAAGTCAGAAAGTTCCCAAATTACTTAAATTGGAAGATTATCATAGTTGGGTGACACAATTTGAAGCGTTTGTTTCTGCAAATGATATCGATATGTGGTTATCGTATTCTGAACAATATACATATCCTAAGGGTGAGGATGGGGAGCCAATTCTTCAAAGGAAGCTTTCTGGTGAACAAAAGAAAGCACATCAAGCTGAGAAAAAGGCTTATGGAACTTTAACAATGGATTTGCCTACTGATTTACTACATCAATTTTCAAGTAACTATACCGCAAAAAGCTTGTGGGATGCTCTAGAAAAGAGATGTGAAGGCAATGATCAGTATAAGAAAAGTCGACAAAAAGTGTTAAAGAAAGAATTTGATAGCTTCAAGCATTATCAAAATGAATCAATTCCAAATCTGATTGCAAGATTTGCACATTTAATGAGTGAAATGAAATTGGTGAATCTTACAAAAGATGAAACAGATAAGAAAGAAAATATTATGGAAGCTCTACTAGAGAAGTGGGAAAATTATGTGATGATGATTACTAATGATAAGGATTATCCAAGGTTATCGTTTAATGATTTGATTCAACGAATCCAAGCTAGGGATATGGAGTTAAAAGTGAACAAGTCACTTCCTGAGCAAATTCAGAATCCTGCAGTGTATTATGGCAATAATGATTCAACTTTGAATGCTGGAAAGTCTAATATTCTTAGTTCTGCACCCCCTACAGCATTTCTGATAGGTAAGTCTGACACTCCAAGTTATTCATCTGCTGGTTGTAATGTGTCAATTCCTAGTTCTTCGACTCAAAGTGCATTGTCTGTTCAAATTGTTGATGATTATAATGCGTTAATGTCTGCATTGGTATCTTCATACTTTGGTGTTATCACCGGTGCTGTGAGTAATGCTGAGTTAGCAAATGAAGATTATGATCAGATTGATTATGATCATTTGGAGGAAATGGATCTTAATTGGCAATATGCTATGTTGATTCGTAGAACGAATAAGTTTTTTAATAGAACTGGTAAGAAGAGACTTAATCAGGAAGGAAAGATTGGATTGGACAAATCTAAGGTAAAATGTTATAAGTGTTCAGTTTATGGTCACTTTGCTCGAGAATGTCCAAGTTCTACAGAAAGTAAATTGAAGACTGGTCAGCATGCACATTTAGTTTTTCATCCATCAAATAAAGCTGAGAAGGTTGAGAAGAAATATGCTGCTCTTGTTTATGATTGGACCAATACTTTTCCATATTCAAGTGAATTTGCATGGAATGCAGATACTGAAGCTAAGAAGAATCATACTCCAATTTCAATTGCTTTAACTGTTCGTCATGATGATGATGATAGTCTTCTGACTGATTCTGATTCTTATTCAAGTGCATCTTTGGTTCACGAAGATCAACCTAAAGTTTCTGATAGTTCAAAGGTTGAAGAATTTAAATGTTTTAAATGTCAAAAATTGATCCAGGAGATTGCAAGTTTTGAACAAAGTCGTCAAATTTCAACTGAAGAAATTGTGGTGTTAAAGAAAGAATTGGAGGATTTTCAAAAGAAATATTATGAGTTGGTTCATATTCATGAAGATGTTTTAAAGGAAAAAGCTCAATTGGCTGAAGATTGTGAGAAAGCCAAAGCTGAAGCATTAGATGCCGCTCAAGATTTTGAGAATTTATTTGAGAAGAGTTATCCGGTTCAGCAAAAATATGAAGAAGCTACGGCTCTTATTGCTAAAACTGTTGTTACCGTTGAGAAGCTTCAAAATAAGATCTCTATGCTTCAAGATGAGAATGTTCTTTATAGAGATAAGAATGAAGTGTTAACAAAAGATGTTGAGATCTACAAACAAAAGAGAGAAAATGTGCTTGAAGAATTATATGCTGAATGTGAGATCAGAAAGTTACAGACTTATGAATATGATGATCTCAATGCAAAATTCATCAAGTCACAACAAGAGGTGTTTGAAGGTCAACAGAAAATTAATGACTTGAAATTAGAGATTTTGGAATTGAAAAGACAAGTTAAGAATTGCAATTTGTCACCGACATTGCTTAACTTCTTATACAAGCAGGATCAGAGTTCGGAAAGTTCTAAGAAGGATGATGTTCACTTGGTTCCTCAACCAGTGGATTTAGTTGAAGTTACTGCTGCTCAGATTGATCCAAAAGATGAATTGCATGATTATTCCAAGTTTTCCACTCCATCCAAGAAGAACAAGTCCAAGTCTAAGAAGAAGGAGAAGTCTTTTGGTGAAGCTCTAACATTTGTTTCAAAATCTGTTTTGTTAGAAAATGAACAGGTTTTTGATAAGGTTGCTTCAAGTTCGTCATCTGCAACCGAAGAAGAAAAAGTTTTAATTGAAAAGAACAAGCTGAAGGATATCAAGGCTAAATTCACTAGTGAAGCTAAGTCAAGAGAAGCTTCAGGTTCTTCTTCAAGTTCGTCAAAGGTTTCAGGCTCTAAGCACAAAGGCTTGGGTTATGTTATGAAGGAAGTTTCGGTTGTTGCTAAGAAACCAGTGAAAGTTGACAAGACTGCTAAAGCCAAAGTTGCAAAGAAATCACCATTTCCAAAAGAATTTTCTTATTATTCTGGAAGGTCATCGTCTTCAAGGAGTCCATCTCCTAGGTATGACTCTTCTGATGGTTTTTTTGATACTTTTGATTCTGAACATTCATCTGGTTTTTCAAAATCAAAACAATTTTCAAATCATTTTCGAGAATGACTTTGTTATGTATGTCGTCAACCAGGACATTTGGCTACTGATTGTCCGACGACTGCATATATCCACCAAACTGCAAAATATGTGGATAATAAAGGTCAAATTTTTGATAAACCATGGTCCCCTAAGCTTAAGTCAACTCGTAAATCGTCTTGGTCTAAATCAAGTTCGTCGGTTGAGTCTGATTCAGGTTCTGATCAAAAATTGAAAATTTTACAAATGTGGAAACCGAAAGTTGTTTCCAAGGCCAACACGGACTTTGTGGAAGACACCGGGCGACCCGACGCTGTTGCATCGGGTCGATCCCAATGCGACTAATGATTTATTTGGTGTCAGCAGATATTTCAGGAAGACCTTTCGGTGATTGGGAAATTGCTGACTGTGGAATATCTGTTTTACTTAAACTGACTTTCCAACTCACTTTTGTTTTCACAAAGCTAAACTGCAAGTTTCGTGTTGGTTGATCAATTTTTCTTGTTTTTACTCCGTCTCATTTTGAGGGGGAGTTTGCTTTTGCAAAAATACAAAAATAGTGTGTTGTTTTTCAAATCGTAAAAATAAAAATCTATAAATAGAGTTGTCATTTTTAGGGGGAGAAATTTGGAAAAGACAAAAACAATGAAATATACAAAAATCCAAAAACATTGAAAAATGAGAAATTGTATCCGACATGTTTGGGAAATGATGGTACATTGGCTGACATTGTCTGACTCATGGATAAAGTAGATGAACAAGCCATAAGACCATTTGATCGATGTGTAAGGTAGGCTCGGCAAATCAGAAAGTATACAAATGTGATATACACTAAATCTGACGCTTGACCTAGTGGACAACATCTTGATGCATATCTCATGATATATCAAGAAAAAGATATGTGAAAAATAAAATGAGAAGTCACTATGTATACATGTGTTCATTTTGCAAAGATTTAAACTTGTTTGATTTTCTTTATTTTGTCAAACGATCGGACTTTCTCTGCGTGTCGAAAGACCGACCTGATCGTTGTTCGTTTGACGTTCTGCTTTATTTTCTTTGGTGTTTCGTATAACTCATCGGACTTTCTCTGCGTGTACGGGAGTACCGACCTGATTGTTGTTGAGTTATACAATTTCAACTTGTTTTATTTTCTTATTTTGTTAAATTCGAGGTCTTATCTGCGTATCGAAAGATCGACCTTAAGGTAGACGATTTAACGTTATTATTTCTTTTTGCATGGAACAAAGTTGATTATATCATGGTTATAATCATTAGGTGATTCAAATCACAAATGAGATCACAAAATGTGATAAGCAAAACATATCTGAGTATGTCTGATAGTGTGGGGTACACTGGTCAATGCAAATCTAATTAATACTTTCACATATCCAAATGTTATGAGTATGATTTTTCCAGAGTTTAAAGTTGGACAAATTATATCTGCAATCGGCATGACTTATGTGCTTCAATAATTGAAATTGAAATGTAGTTCAGCATGTTATGACCAATATGATCCCAAGTCGTGATCTTTCTCGCAAAAGACAAAAATAGTGTCTAATTCAGTATTGTTTTACTTTTGTTATCACAAAATATCAAAAAGATTTTAGGTGTGTTTTGATATAAAGTTTCTAAAAGTCAAAAAGATTTTGTTTCTCATTTGTTTTCGATTGATCAACACCAAATACGAGATCATTTTCAAAATCAATATATCTTGGAGTCTCGAAGAGACATTTTGCGCCAAGATTATTTATGTTGGCAGGTTTCTGAGTGGAAAAGAACATCACAACTTCAAGTCTTCTGAAGGTTGTTGATAAAGAGATTGCACACGATGCAATATCAAGTATTCAAGATTGAACTCATCGTCTAGATTGAGGAGGAGTTTGATTGAAGATACAAGATACAAGTTTTGATAAAAGGAGTTGATACTGCACATGCCGAGGGGGAGTTTGTTGATACACGGTTCCTGATTGTCATGTGAAGTATCGAATACAAGACAAAGCGTACAAGGATGCTGAGGTCCGAACTCAGGCCGAACCTGAAGTTCGGACATGGCCGAACGTGTGGCCGAACCTCAGTCGTATTTCAGCATGTATAAATAGTTCATCTTGTATAGAATAGAGAAGGCTTTCGTGTCATATTCTCTAAGTGTACTCTGTGGTTCTCTGTGGTTAATACAAAGCTCATTTGTATTTACTCTTTGTCTTTTACACGTTTACATTGATTTCATCACGACTAAGTAGAAGATTCGTACGCTCACGCACTTTCAATTATTTTACCGTGACCACTACTTATCTTTAGCCACACATAAAATGTTTAACAGTCACCGTTAATATATGTAGCCATAGGTAATAGATCTTTGTCACTTACAACCTACTATTTAGTCACACAACCTAATATAAGTGGACATATGTACTAGCTTTTAGCCACATAACTAATTAAAAACAGTTTTGATTTTTTTTTAAATTACATTTAGCCACACATAATATAAGTGGCCATATGTACTTAACAGTTTTGATTTTTTTTTAATTTACTAACTTCAAAATCTACTATTCCGTCACACAACATTATATAACCGTGGCCAAAGGTATCATATATATTCGTATTTTTTCACATGAATAAAAAATCCGTGGCTATTTGGTGCATTTTACCACTCTTTTGTAAGTGTGACAAATAAATGTCACATATTTTTGTAAAACAGTGGCTAAATCCTCTGCACCTGATTGTTGTTGTCACATAAACAAAAAAAATATGCGGCTAAAAGGGTCCAAAGGCTATATATTTGGCCACGAGTATAAATATGTGTGGCTAAAACTAGTCTTTCTTACCTTTAGCCATGTTTTTTTAAAACAGTGGCTAGGCGTTTTCGAAAAACCGTGGCTAAAGTCATTTTTTGACGTAGTGTTTTGATTTGGCATGAAGTGTGGATGAATTATCTCCATAATAAAACTCAGGATTTTTAATTTGAGCAGGCGATGAATTTTTCACAAACATTCCTGATTCACGAGCTTGTAAATTTCCTGTCAATGTATGAAATGACCATCCAGAATACTCCTTATCATGAGTCAATAGCAACAATAATTTTTCCACTTATTTAGTAAAGCTTTCAAAAATTTCTCCTTCAACTCCTCATCATCTTTTGTAATCTTCACAACTTCAAGTTCACTAATTAGATGAGAAAATCTTGAAACCAAATTGGAAACATGTTCATTCGGATAATGTGTAAAATTATCAAATTTTTTCTACGAAACTTTCTTTTGACTCTTTCTATACTATTCATTCCCTTCACATCGATCTTGTAAAGCTTCCCATAAAGTTTTTGTTTTTGTGCAAGTTTTGTACTGATGCTAATAGTTATCTTGGTAATGTCATTGTAAGATTACTATAGGTTTTTTTTTCTTTTGCATAAACCCTCCTTTTTCGGAATCAAGATCACTTCACATTTTTTGTTCCCCATTTTACCGATGGATATTTATATTCTTCCTTAATTGGTATCCAAAGATCAACATCGAGAGCACAAATATATGATTCAAAGTGTTTGTTCTAGTTGTGATAATCTTCCAATTTTAACAGCTTAGGAATTGAACTTTCTGACTTGTACCTATTTCGTTATCATAGTTCATCAATGCTTGCATTTTTGCATAGCTGAAAACGCTTGAAAATCAATTATCTTGAAATTTATCAAATTTTGTACTAAGGAACCAAAACCAAACAATTTTAACGAACCTAAGTTTCTAACGAACCAAGAAGTCAACTCGCAAGTCAACGAACCAATATATTAACTGACGAACCGGCAACAGTCTACGAACCAACAATTTTAATGAACTAGTGAACAAACCATCAGTTCGCCGGAATAACCGTTGCGAACCTGAATGTAATAACCACAAACCGACTTTGAAGATTGCTTAAACGAGACAAAAGCGAACGAACCCGAATTTAAGAATATTTAGCGTGGTTCGGTCCCAATGCGGACCTACGTCCACGAGCTATGTTCACGAATTTTAATTTTAATTTGAGTATCCTTCTTCCTCCCATTCAAACACCGAAAGTGTAATTAATTTAGATTTTGTAAGGATGAGGTTGACTCACCCGCGCATTGCAGTGGGTCACTTCTTTTATGTTAGTTTTTTTTATTGCTTCTTTACTTGGTATTTTACGTTTTTATAAATCATGGACAACAAAAGATGTCCGATTCACCATATAAAATTGTTATTAAAACCTAAAAAGAGATAATAAAATCTTAAAAGAAAGAAAATAAAATAAAAGAAAAAAGATAAAACATAAAATAAGTTAGGAAAACTATTTTAAATGAGGATAGAAAATGGACCTCCTCCTTAGAGGAGGCATGATCTTCATAAGTTGATTAATTAAGATGTACATTAGTTTTAAAAAACATTGAATAAATATGAAGTATATTATACTAACAAGTTTTTGAAACCCGTGCATCGCACGACAGCATATGAATAAATAAATAAAAAATCAAATGAAAAACTAAATACATTATTTGAATACAAAATAAGACGAAACATATGATAAGTTGTATAAGAAAATTACATATTGAAAAATACAAATTTATAAAAAACATTTAATGTCCGGTTTTTCACGTTGTCATCCTCATCAAGTATTAAAAGTTTAAGCCCATCTCTGCTCTTCACCCTTGACAATGCGACGTAAAGCTGTCCGTGCCTGAAACATGGATTTTTGAGATACAAACCAACTTTTGAGAGTGACTGACCCTGACTCTTATTAACGGTCATTCCCAAACAACCGCAATTGGATACTGTCTCCTTTTAAATATAAACGGTATGTTTTTTATCTGAAGGGGACATAGTAATCCGTGGAATAAACGTGCGATGACCGATATTATTTCCAGATATAACTTCGGCTTCTATGACACGTTTTCCAAGTTACACGATTTAAAGTTGAGTGCCATTACAAATACCGTTTTTCTGATCAATATTTCGTAGCAGCATGACATGCGCACCAACTTTTGAAACCAATCTATGGTTAGGAAGACCGGAGAACTGTAACCCAATAAGAAAATCTGGAGAGTAAATATTATGATCAACGTTGTCTTGAACATCCTCACTTTGGCATAAGCAATCAGAACTCAAAATTTTTTTTCTTCATCTGAAATAATTTATAACAACGTGTTATTGATGTCGTAAACAATTTCATTGGTTGGTGCCAAAATCGCTCTTTCCTTCCAATAAGATGGATCTTTGTAATTTTCTATCATTGAAGGATATACGAAATCAATAAGTTGTTGGAAAGGATTAGTTGAATCTTTTATAAACAAATCATCTAGAATATCAATAATGGCATGACCGTCATTTTCACCACCAAGCTTACCTTCACCCAATCGTAACAGCCATTCAGCAAATGTCTTAATACTTTCAACATCACCTGATTGATCTCCGGTGGTAAGTCGCATGTTCTTTGTTAATTTTAAAACTTTACATTTGCTCCAAATGTATGAAGAACTTAATGAAGAACTGACAATATCTTCATCCGTTCCTCCAGGTACTACGGGTACTAAAGATATGAGACAGTATTAGACTAAAGCAATGATAAAACATATGGGGAAAATGAATATGGTGCTGTAAAACATCTAAGCTTAGATGCGAAACTCATCAAAACTACGTCGTTTCGATTAAAACTAATTAAAAGTCAAATTAAATATTCTTATTTTGGTAATTTATCTTCCTTAACGCCTCCATCAATGTCGTAAATTTGTTTGTTGCTCACGTTTGCTTATCTCTGTAATGGTATGAATAGTGTATGCTTTTTGTTTTGCGGTTCTCTACAGATCATTTTTTTAACATCCTCTACAGCTCCATTAAATTGTGTTTTCACTACAAAGCTCTCCTTGATTTCGTAACTTATTAGGTGGTTAGATAATAGGTATTGAAACCCTTTACATTTATTTTTTATAAGTACATCATTTGTAGAATGTAAACACATCGATGTAAATATACTATTATAAAGCTATTAGGTGGTTAGGTATTGAAACGTCATCCGATTGTAATTCGATTGTGAAAGAAATCGATGGGGAGTTTGATTTGTAATAACCAATGTCGGAGTTAGATGATTGTCGTTCGATTGTTGAAAAAGTCGATGATGGGCTGTAAATACGAAGTAGGGTTAACTAACAATATGGGTATAAGTATAATTATAAATGTAAATAAAAAATTAAACGATGAAGAATAGTCTATATACGGTCTGAAACATGGTAGTCGTTTTGCTCTTGATTTGATAATCGAAGTTGATGACATGATTTGCTCAACCGTTTATGTTTTTTCTCATCCAAAATAGCTTTTCTCTTCAAGCGATTTTCTTTTCCACTTTTTTTTTTTTTGAACGGCGATTTCATAAAGACAAAGCCAACCACCCTAGCAAGGCGCTAGGGCAGGCAGCAAGAAAACATTACAAAGGAATGTTAAAGTTACACCAATCGCTCCAACCACAAAGCCCTTTCTTACTCCTATTGGAAAACCAATGAAAACTAAGAGATTTAAGGTCCAAGAGCATCTTTTGCATCGCCGTTTTTTTCCGATTAAAGACCGCATCATTTCGAGTTCTCCAAATAATCCACACAGTTGTATGAATGATCCCTTGCACCACCTTCGCCTTCTCAGCCCCAAGCCTGGATCCCGACGACACATGAACCAAATCGTTAACCGAGAAACAAAAAAACTGCGGGATCTTGCACCATTTGACAACATAGTTCCAAACCTCCATGGCCACCCTACAGCCCGTGAAGAGGTGATCAACCGACTCATCCACCTCCGAACAAAGAGGACAAAGGGAGCCAGGAACATGAATATTTCTTCTCCTAAGACCATCCGCCGTAGCCAATCTACCATGATGAGCCCGCCACATCAGCAAATTAATTTTGGAAGGCACCCATTTGGGCCAAGCAATTGGGCCAGGAGACATAATGTTGGGATCTTCTAAACACCTGCGCAAAGAATGAACAGAAAAGGAACCGGAGGAATCTGCTTTCCAAATCCATTTGTTGTCCTCGCAGCAAATCACAGATTTGAGCTCAAAATTTCGGCCACTGAGAATTTGTTCAACCTTGGAAATGTTCTTCCAAACCCCGAAAAAATATTTGTTGCACGAGAGCCATCCATCGTTATTTCTCAGCCCATGGATACCCAAAATGATCCTCTTCCAAAAGGGATTTGATTCAGTGCAGAAACGCCAGAACCATTTAGCGAGAAGGGCGAGATTTATGTGCTCCAATGGGTCAAGACCGAGACCCCCTTTATTCTTTGACCTGCAAATGTGCTCCCTGCTTATCCAGTGGATCTTTTTCTCACTATCTGCTCCCCCCCCCCCCCACAAAAAATTGAATCTAATGCTTTCAAGAGAATTAATCACCTTCTTCGGGGCTTTGAACAAAGAAAAATAATACAGGGGCAAGCTGTCAAGAACCGATTTTATGATAATAAGCCTCCCCGCCATCGACAAGTGCTTAGCTTTCCATTTGGAAAGACGGCAACGAAGCAGATCGATAACCGGATTCCAAGCATGGATCCGGTTCATGTTTTCACCTACCAAGAGC
The DNA here is from genome assembly GCA_039602395.1 of Deinandra increscens subsp. villosa. Classification (NCBI taxonomy): domain Eukaryota; kingdom Viridiplantae; phylum Streptophyta; class Magnoliopsida; order Asterales; family Asteraceae; genus Deinandra; species Deinandra increscens. Next base: position 2,783,125 of record JBCNJP010000008.1, on the reverse strand, counting down.
CCCAAATATTTGAATGGGAGAGTACCCCCAATGCAACCACAGCCCTGAGCCAAAACCTCCACTTCTTCAATAGCAACATTAACACCGAACATCCCACATTTCTTGATATTAACCTTCAGCCCCGATGCAAGAAAAAAACCACGGAGAAGACGAATCAAATTCCTGATGTTAAGAGAGGACCAATGCCCGATGACAAGTGCGTCATCGGCATAAGTAAGGTGAGAAATGGTTGTATTAGAAGCCGGGAAATGAAGACCATGAAAAGCACCAATTGATTTAGCCTTGCTGAACATCGAGTTGAGAGCCTCCATAGCAATTAGAAACAAAAAAGGGGAGAGAGGGTCGCCTTGGCGCACCCCCCTTTGACATTGGAATTCAAACGTGGGGGACCCATTTAAGAGGACAGAAGCACGAGAGGCATTGAGGCAGCCTCTGATCCAACATCTCCAAAGCTCGGGAAAATTCATTTGTCTAAGAACGTCATCGATAAAATCCCAACTAATCGAATCAAACGCTTTCTCGAAATCAAGTTTAAAGATCATAACCGGAACTTTGGACTTTTTGGCCCACGAAATGACCTCATTCACAATTAAAGGCCCGTCAATAATGTTACGATTACGAATAAAGACCATCTGCGTTTCTGAAATAACTTTATCCAAAACACCTTTGAGCCTATTAGCCAACACCTTCGAGATAACTTTTTGGATGCAACCAATGAGGCTAATCGGCCGGAAATCCGAGAAACTCAAGGGGTCGTCGACTTTGGGGATTAAATGAAAGAAAGAAGAACCACAGCCGCTACCAAACGAGCAATCATAGTAAAAGAAATCCAGAATATCAACAAAGTCTTCTTCGAAAAGATCCCAAAATTTTTTGATAAAGGCAAAGTTAAAGCCGTCCGGCCCCGGAGCCTTGTCACTGCCACAGCTCCAAACAGCGTCTTTGATTTCCAGCCTGGTGAATTTTTGAGTGAGCACTCTACCATCGTCCATCGAGAGCTGTTGAAGATCAAAGCAATTGATTTTAGGCCTGTCCCCCAAGTCCTCCTTAAATTTGTCTCTAAAAAAACCTCCAGGCAGCCTTCTTAATGTCCAAAGGTTTGTCGATCCAAGAACCATTAAACTCGATTCCAGTAATTCTGCCCGCACCAATACGTTGGTTGATCAAGCCGTGAAAGAAAGAAGAATTCTCATCACCATCCAAAACCCATTTAGCCCGAGCCTTTTGCTTAAGATCGTCAATCAAATCAGAGGAAATCTGGGCCAAATTATTCTTGCAATCAGCCCAATCCCTGAGCTCGTCATCATTGAGGGATCTAACCTCCGACATTTCATCGTACCACTCGCAAACATTGTTAAGACTGGCAGCTTTCAAAGAAACAGCCTCTTTAGAAGTGCTGACCCAACCCTTGATAGCAACTTTGAGGAGCTTCAGTTTAGATAATAACCGCATATCCGGCCTTCCAACAAAATTGAAATTCCCCAAAGACTTCCTAACCACCTCCTCCAAGCAGGGATTCCTCAACCAAGAGGAATAAAAACGAAAGGGTATATGGCCAAAATCAACCGCAGAGCATTTGAATATCAAAGGGTAGTGGTCGGACCACATCCGGGGAAGAGCAACCAACGAGGCGCTAGGCCATCTGCAAAAGAACGAAGAACTCACCAAAACACGATCAATTTTGCTAAAATACTTACCGTTGCCACGAGAAAAAGTGAACTTTCTGCCCCCCATGCTGTACTCCATCAGATTGGCCTCATAAATGAACCGGTTGAATCGCTGAGCACCAGAATGAGAGAAAACCGAGTGGAGACGATCCTCCGGGAAACGCACTTCGTTGAAGTCCCCGGCCAGAATCCAAAGATCGTCGGAACCGATCAGAGACAGAAGCTTTTCCCAAAGCCTTCTCTTCGCCGAGGCCCCTTGTGGGGCATACACGTTAACAATACCCAATTTACCGGAGATACCGTTGGCGCAACCTTTCACCATAATGAAGTTTCTATCCTTAACCACCTCCTCAGACCTGAAAACCGAAGGATTCCAGGAACAGCAAAGCCCACCGGAACGGCCCGTAGCGTCTACCCACACATTGACGGAGCCATCTTTTCCCCACAGCTGTTTGAAAGGAATTCTGGAACCATCAGCGAATTGGGTTTCTTGAAGACAAATAAAATTAATTTTGTTGGAAGCTCTAATGGAATTGATCCAGCCTGGCTTAATGCACCCCCCCCCCCCCACACCACAAACGTTCACAGACATTAAGTCCATCAGATGAGATTTTCAACACCACTGTCCACAATAACCTTCGAGATCTCCACCTGATGCTTCTCCAAATTGAGACCGACACAAGCATTGAGCCGCAGAGTCTCAATAACCTCATCAGCCAACTTGATGTCTCGTAAGTCTTGCGAATTAAGTGCCTGAGTATCTTCGCCGGCCGGAGGTTCTGATCGAGACCCAGTATCACCATCGCCATCAACCTTAGCCCCAGCCCACGGTTTTCTTTTTTTGATACCACCCCCCTTGATTTTCCTGTTTGGGGGGGAAGTTTAGGTTTAGACTTGGGTCAGACGAAGAGCAAGAATGATCCATAGGTGAAGGCCCAGAACCAGGACTTCTAGAAGGCCTTCTTTTGAGGGAAGTTTCTAAGTGAGGCCCAACCAGATCAGGCCGGCCCAAGACAGACCCAGAGGGACTCAAACAGTCCGCCACCTTTCTCGGGAAAATAGGATTCTCCTCGGAGCTCACCCCAGCAATGTCGGCGCCGACCCCAACCCCCGAGGCGTCAGCGGCAGACTCTTCGACTCCAACCCCAGGATTTCCAGCAGTGGAATCAACACCGACAGCCCCCGTCGAGAAGCCGGAGCCACACTCAGGCTTCCCGGACAACCGAAGGACGAAATCCGGTGACCATTCCTCCAGGCATTCACCCACCTCGCAGCAAAACCTTTTGTCCTTCCAAACCACTGTGATTGACTCCTGAATCCTTTTTTGGCTACTGACTAAAACACCAACCTTGTTCATCGACAGGTCAAGATCTCCGGGATGTTGTTCATTTTTTGTTGTTCTAGAATTTTGATTCAGGGAAAACAGAGGTAGGGAAGATAATAAATTTGTTTTAATGAAGGAATGTTCATATGGTTATTGGTGATACTTAATGAAAAATTAGTTTAGTTTCTAAAATTTGGATGTTTGAAAAAAAGGCCAGTGATTAATAAATATAGATTGAAACAGATTCCGAAAATAAACATGATTGAGAAATATTTCAGAATTTTCAAAAATTTATGGTTTTTAAACTTATGACAAACTTGTGACCCTTTTGACCCTTTTGTTTAGGCGAGAATTCTATCTAAGAATAGATGTGGGTTTGACATGTGGCATTTTTTGAAACCAAGGGGGTGGGACTATCTTTTCTTTTATTATATAATTAAGATTAAGATTAAGATAAGATTAAATAAGATTAAGATAGGGTCATGTTAGGTACACCATGGTGTACCCAAGGTTAGGTACACCATGGTATAATTAAGGTATAATAATAATAAGTGTAGTATTTTATGTACTTTGAGAATTGTGTTTTATAATTTGTCAAATCATTTGACTTTATTCCCATACTAGTTTATTTATAAATTTTTATAAAACGAAAATTGTAATTTTATTAAAAATTTGTTTTAGAAATTTTTTTTTTTAAATAACTCTTTTAAATAGTTTATAAAAACGTTTTCTAAGTTTTTTTTAATGTTTTTTTAAAACGTTTTAATTGTTTAATATTTTTGAATTATTTGAATCGATTTCTTTAACATATGTTTATTTTTGTAAATTTGTTTTTAATTCTTTGTAAAAGACAAAAAAAAAGGTTTATATATGAAAGATAAGTTGAAGAAATGTATATAAAAACTTTTTTTTATTTAAAAAGGAACATGACTAAAACTTTTATGCTCTAGCATTTTTAAAGAATTAAGATTTTTTTTTTAAAATTGAAATTGTTCTATAAAGATGTTCCGTTTACCATAAAAGTTCTATAAACATGTTCTGTTTAAAAAAATGTTTTTATAATCACTTCTTCAACTTTTCTTTTATATATAAACCTTTTTTTTTGTCTTTTACGAAGAATAAAAAACACATTTTCCAAAATAAACGTATGTTAAAGAAAACGATTTAAATAATTCAAAAATATTAAACAAATAACATTAAAAATACGACGCAATCCAATATGAACGTAGAGGCTCAAACCCTACCTCCCCGGTTGATTTAGACCCGATGGGATTAACATAAATCTTGTTGTTGTTCCACATTAACGTAAATTATTTAAAATTTATTATTATTATTATTATTATTATTATTATTATTATTGTTGTTATTGTTATTATTATTATTAATATTGTTATTATTATTATCATTTTTATATTTTTATTATTTAGAAACCATACAAAAAGATACGACATATGTTATGAGTATGACTTTTATTTTGTTTATTCACGTATACGTACGTACGCCTACATACCGGTATAAAATACAATCTTATAATATATGTGACGTAGTACGATACGGTCGCCGTTTCAAATTATAATAAAATAAATATAAAATTTATGGTTATAATAACAATAATAATAACAATAATAATAATATTAATAATAATAATAATAATAATAATAATAATAATAATAGTTAGGTAATTATAATAATATAACAATTAAATATTATGTATGTAGTAAGGGCAAGGGGTATACCCCTCTTTAACCGGCGTTAAAGCCTATGTGGCAAATCTTGGCGGCGCCAAAACCATTTCCACCATGGCGTGATGATGGTGTGATACTTGGCGGCGTGAAGTTTATCACGGCGTGGAGGGGAGAAAGCTTGTGGCTTTGTCCAATCAAAAGATTACATGTATTTTTTATTTTATATTTTTATGTTTAACACCACAAACCATATCACACCATGTATACCCCTCCAATGTTATGTGGTGTTAAAAGTCCAGTCATCACCCTTTAACACATAAGGGTGAAAGTAATGGGATCGGGAGAGGGGGGATCGGGGGTCTTCGGTGGCTTCGGTGGTCTCGGGAACACCACTGCGTGGTGGTCGGGATCACCGATCGGGAGTGGGGCTGGGGTACCGACGCCGAGAAGAAAACAACACGGGGAGGTAGCCGTTGGAGTGGGCCCCCCCCCCCCCACCAACGGTTACTTCCCTTTTTTTTAAAAAAATTTAATTTTTTTTTTTAACTTTTTACCACCTCCCACCTATTTAAACCCCACCATTCAACCCCTTTTCACACCAAACTTCTACTTCTTCTCTCTAAATTTTATAAAAACTTCAACCTCTCTCAATATTTTATAAAATCTCCAACTTCCTTTTAATTTTTACCATGTCGAACTTCAACGATTTCTTTTCCAGCTACAACCCTTCCGATCAACAACCTCCCACCTCTCAACAAAACCCATTTGGAAGTGCCGGTTACGTACCGACGATGGCGGATTCCCCGGCCGGTTGGGAATTTGATTATCTTCGTACCGACGATTTTCCCCAATTCCAAAACACCCAAACCCACCAAACCGATTCACAAGAAGAAATTGTCATGGAAACTCAACCCACCCAACCCGCTCAAACAAAAAGGAAGAAGCATACCGTCAAACGAAATAAGAAGACGGGTCAAACGTCTCAACCCGACGACCGACAAAAAAGGGTTCCTACTCCTTGGACGGTCAAAGAAGAAGTGGCGTTGGCGAGATGTTGGGTCGATGTCTCGGAGAGTTCGATTGCGGGTAAAATATATATTTTATAACTTGTTTTTTTTTTTAAAGTTTACTAACATTTTTTAAAGTTTACTAACAAATTTTTTTTACTTTTTTTTAATTTTAGGAGACGCCCAAAGTAGGGAATCGTTTTGGAACAAAATTACCGCAAATTGGCATCAATTGTTACATTATCCTCCACCCAACTTCAAAGAGGGTTTTGAACATACCTTTGTTCGCACCAAGCATCAATTGTACTCGAAGTGGGGCGACATGAACAAGAAGGTCACCAAGTTCAACAACACCTACATCCACATTTTGGGTAATCGAAAGAGTGGGCAAAACGAAGAAGACGTTATGAGGGCGGCCCATCATCGATTCAAACTAGAAAACAAGGGCGCTTTCGACAAGTTGGAGGTTTGGGATGTGGTGAAAGTTTCTCAAAAATGGCGAGGGGCATTTACGGTGGACGATGGTTGCTATAGTGACGACCAAGGTGCTTCTAAAAGAAGCAAAACATCCGATTCATATCGGAGCTTCAACACCGATAGTCCATCGCAAGCCCAATCCATTCCTTTCGATCTCAACCTCGGTGTAGGTGGATCGTCTCCCAAGAGCCCAACCCAAGAACCACTTCCGATGGGTACCCAAAAGGCTAAACGCTTAGCAAAAGAAAAAGCAAAAGGAAAAGGAAAAGCGTCTTCGAGTGGAGCTTACCATGAAGAGTTTCAAACGTTTAACGAGTATCAACGGGAAAAGATCGAACTTCAACGACAAGCTCGAGAACAACGAACGAAAGAACTCGAAATACTTGAACGCGAGCAAATGTGTCGTGAGCTCGATAGGGTTGAAAAGGACCAAAGCGAGGAGGCTAAATCCATCGCTCAAAAAATTCGAGCCAAACTCTTCGCGTGTTATAAGTAGTTTTTTTTTTTAATTTGTAAGTTTAGGATTTAATAAGTAATTTTAGGATTAAATAAGTAATTTTAGGAGTTTTTTTTTTTGTAATGTTAGGATTTAATTTTTATTTATAAAATGTATTTGTTTTTATTAATATTTTATTTTAAATATTTTATTATAAAAAAGTGATTGGGGAAATGGGGAAATGGGGAAACCATTACTCACAAATTTGGGAAAAATGGGAAGAGGTGGGGAATGATGAGGTGGCACCAAAAATGGATTGGGGAAATGGGGAAATGGGGAATGTATTACTTTTACCCTAACACCACATGGGTATACCACATGCCCTAATCATTGTTAGACACACCACTCCATGCTAATCATTATTAGGTACACTATTAAATGCTAATCATTGTTAGGTACACCATGGTGTACCCAAGTTAGGTACACCATTGTGTCCCTAAGATTTCCCTTAAGATAAGATATTAAACAAAAGTCGGTCTAACATAACAAAATGATGAATGCCTCCATCTAAAACTAAGCTTCCGTCCTTCACTCATTTTCAAAATTATCGAATCGGAGTGTATAAACATAATACAATTAAATAATATGGAAATGGTTTAATGTTACATTGATGGAGCATATAAACGTTTTTGTAAAAGTAAATGTATGTATCTTTTAGATATATATATTCCTATTTTAGTTTATCGTGCCACATCGAAAAATGGAAATACAGCTGTGGGAGCCAGACCACTTTGGAAAGTTAAATAAAAATATCTTTTCATTTAAAATGAAAGTAAATTTAAAAAATAAATTGACAATGTATGGCTCATCAAGATGAAACCAACGACGATAACCGTACAACCAAAAAACACATCATCATCACCTTTGAGGCTCATTTTAGGTTAGAATCATCTATCGCCTTTAAGGCTCCGATCTGGTAAGCAGCTAAAATCCGGCCTACAACAACGATAAAGCCCTGTCGTGGACAAAGAATCACAGTCAAAATCAACAACAGTTGTTACGTATTTTACATCTGGGTTCGTTCAGAACCCTAAAACGAAGCCAAAAACGACAACAGTGGGTGGGTTTTTCGAATCTGGAACGCGTCGGCATCAAGAGGACTGTCGGTTCAACATAGAAGAAGCAACCAAGATAAGTGATCGTTTCTTCTCTTCTCTCAAAGGAAACAAATCACATATTTGATGATATTAGAGAAAGAAGAGAGAGATATGTGTGATGAATGATGAAGTAGACAAATAGAAAGGAGGTAGTGGGATATGAGAGAGAGAGGCTCTAAGGGTAAAAGTAATACATTCCCCATTTCCCCAATCCATTTTTGGTGCCACCTCATCATTCCCCACCCCTTCCCATTTTTCCCAAATTTGTGAGTAATGGTTTCCCCATTTCCCCATTTCCCCAATCACTTTTTTATAATAAAATATTTAAAATAAAATATTAATAAAAACAAATACATTTTATAAATAAAAATTAAATCCTAACATTACAAAAAAAAAAAACTCCTAAAATTACTTATTTAATCCTAAAATTACTTATTAAATCCTAAACTTACAAATTAAAAAAAAAAACTACTTATAACACGCGAAGAGTTTGGCTCGAATTTTTTGAGCGATGGATTTAGCCTCCTCGCTTTGGTCCTTTTCAACCCTATCGAGCTCACGACACATTTGCTCGCGTTCAAGTATTTCGAGTTCTTTCGTTCGTTGTTCTCGAGCTTGTCGTTGAAGTTCGATCTTTTCCCGTTGATACTCGTTAAACGTTTGAAACTCTTCATGGTAAGCTCCACTCGAAGACGCTTTTCCTTTTCCTTTTGCTTTTTCTTTTGCTAAGCGTTTAGCCTTTTGGGTACCCATCGGAAGTGGTTCTTGGGTTGGGCTCTTGGGAGACGATCCACCTACACCGAGGTTGAGATCGAAAGGAATGGATTGGGCTTGCGATGGACTATCGGTGTTGAAGCTCCGATTTTTTTTTGAACGGCGTTTGGAACTACTCCCCAAATCTCCAATACCCAAGTGAGCCTTCCTGAGACGGGATTGCAACCGTCCATACTGATTTTGACACTCCAGGCTTGGCTCACCCAGGAACACCATCAAGGAGGAAACTCACCACTTGAGAAAAACCCCCTTGAGTCAGGTTTGAACTTGAGACCTCAAGGTCCCCAAGCTCTAACCTTCATCCCCATACCATTGGGACAAATGCCCCTTGGTGAAGCTCCGATTTGAATCGGATGTTTTGCTTCTTTTAGAAGCACCTTGGTCGTCACTATAGCAACCATCGTCCACCGTAAATGCCCCTCGCCATTTTTGAGAAACTTTCACCACATCCCAAACCTCCAACTTGTCGAAAGCGCCCTTGTTTTCTAGTTTGAATCGATGATGGGCCGCCCTCATAACGTCTTCTTCGTTTTGCCCACTCTTTCGATTACCCAAAATGTGGATGTAGGTGTTGTTGAACTTGGTGACCTTCTTGTTCATGTCGCCCCACTTCGAGTACAATTGATGCTTGGTGCGAACAAAGGTATGTTCAAAACCCTCTTTGAAGTTGGGTGGAGGATAATGTAACAATTGATGCCAATTTGCGGTAATTTTGTTCCAAAACGATTCCCTACTTTGGGCGTCTCCTAAAATTAAAAAAAAGTAAAAAAAATTTGTTAGTAAACTTTAAAAAATGTTAGTAAACTTTAAAAAAAAAAACAAGTTATAAAATATATATTTTACCCGCAATCGAACTCTCCGAGACATCGACCCAACATCTCGCCAACGCCACTTCTTCTTTGACCGTCCAAGGAGTAGGAACCCTTTTTTGTCGGTCGTCGGGTTGAGACGTTTGACCCGTCTTCTTATTTCGTTTGACGGTATGCTTCTTCCTTTTTGTTTGAGCGGGTTGGGTGGGTTGAGTTTCCATGACAATTTCTTCTTGTGAATCGGTTTGGTGGGTTTGGGTGTTTTGGAATTGGGGAAAATCGTCGGTACGAAGATAATCAAATTCCCAACCGGCCGGGGAATCCGCCATCGTCGGTACGTAACCGGCACTTCCAAATGGGTTTTGTTGAGAGGTGGGAGGTTGTTGATCGGAAGGGTTGTAGCTGGAAAAGAAATCGTTGAAGTTCGACATGGTAAAAATTAAAAGGAAGTTGGAGATTTTATAAAATATTGAGAGAGGTTGAAGTTTTTATAAAATTTAGAGAGAAGAAGTAGAAGTTTGGTGTGAAAAGGGGTTGAATGGTGGGGTTTAAATAGGTGGGAGGTGGTAAAAAGTTAAAAAAAAAATTAAATTTTTTAAAAAAAAAGGGAAGTAACCGTTGGTGGGGGGGGGGGGGGGCCCACTCCAACGGCTACCTCCCCGTGTTGTTTTCTTCTCGGCGTCGGTACTCCAGCCCCACTCCCGATCGGTGATCCCGACCACCACGCAGTGGTGTTCCCGAGACCACCGAAGCCACCGAAGACCCCCGATCCCCCCTCTCCCGATCCCATTACTTTCACCCTAACGAAATATGAAAGAGAAAGGAGGTGGTGGGATAGAGTGAATTGGATGAGGTGCTAGTATGTAATTGGCTGGAATATAGTGCTGTTAATTTTTTATTTAGCAAATGGGCTGAAGTACAGTAAAACCACACACATCACCAATTCATTTTATTAATATATATATAATTTTGTATTTGGACACGGACCTTTAATTTTTACTGTAACTAGAAGATAAAATTTAGTTAGATTTCATTTATAAGTAGTGTAGTCCTTCTCAGAAAAAGAAATGAGCTAAACGTCAAAAGAAACCGTTGATAAGTGATCGTGCGGGTCTCTTTCCAGAGAACATTGGCAGACCTGATCATGGGGTGAAACTCTTGGGGGGAGCTATTACTAAAAATATAGATTTTATCCAAGGTTTGGTAATCAAAAGAGCTTTCAGCGCTGTTGATCTGATCCGCCTCCTTCTCAAGTTGGGGGATCCGCAGAGTGAACTTCTTCTGCTGCACTTATATATGGGTATAGCTAAACTTTAGGTTAAGGACATGCCCTCCTTTACACGTGATGGGGGCCGCTTCCTTTTTTGATAAAGAACTGCGCACGACAATCGAGAATTTGGTGGTTTGCGGGGGGTCCTTCTCTGGGGATCTCCAATGGTGGCTTGTTTCCTTACCCATCAGGTTTGGGGGGCTTGGATTTTATTTTGCGGTTGAGGCTTCCTTGTTTGACTTTGTGGCATCAAGGGCGCAATCTTGGGTGCTTCAAGATCATAGTTTGAGGGAAAGTGGGATTTGTGGCATGGACTCTGAGTATGAGGGTGCGTTGGACCGTCTTCGGGATTTTACTCCAGGCTTCGACTTTAGCGGTTTCACTAACAAGGACACCCCCCCCCCAAGCCCAAAAAGTTTTGGCGAGTACCATTTTTGGAAAAATCATGTAGGAGATGGAAGTGAAGTTTGATATGACCGTAAAACAAAAAGCCGTCTTCCGATGTTTACAAGCGCCACATGCCCAAGATTTCCTTCAGGCTATCCCCATCGACGGGCTGGGCCAGCACATGTCCCCGGTGGAATATCGTGCTATTCTAAAATATCGCCTTATGATTCCCATTTTCCCGACAGATGAGAGGTGCCCCGTTTGTCGCAAGGCGTGTTTAGATCCGTTTGGGGAGCATGCTGTCCATTGCAAAGAACTCCCGGGTTTTAAATATCGACACGATTTGGGTAGGGATGTTCTATTTGACATATTCAAGCGCACAGGGATTTCGACGAAGAAGGAAGCTCCAGTCAACTTCTTAACGGACCCGTCTGATGGACGATCGACCCTTAGACCGGCTGACATCTTGGTTTTTGGGTGGATAGGGGGAAGCATGCATGTCTAGATCTTACTGGGGTCTCCCCTCTCGTGGGCTTGGGGCCTGGGGAGTTTAAAGTGGGCTAGGCGGCTTCTAAGGCTGCGATGGGGAAAGTGAACAAGCACGAGAAAGCGTACATTGAAAATCAACATGTGTTTGTTCCTTTTTCCTTTGACACCTTTGGGTTCCTCGCTTCTGAGGCTGTGGAAACTCTGAGCATAGTTCAAAGGATCATGCATGGTAATGCGGTGACCTCTGGTGCTAGGGATGTTGTTTTCACGAGGCTCAGCTTTGCTATTCAGAAGGGGTTGGTGACGCAGATTGTTGCCCGCCTCCCTTGCCCGTCAGGATGATTGTCCACTTGTATTCGGTTTTTATAATTATGATTTATAAATGAACAAAAGTTGATAATTATATAGACAAGAAAGATAAGGCGGTGTTGATCCATTATTCCATACTACAAACGCCTATCACTTTCAAATATATGATAATGTGACCACACATAGACAAAAAAAGCACGTGCTCTATATTATTCTTATATACAATCAATATACATACATATCCTATATATATTATTAGAAGTTCGAAAGGGAGGATGGATCTTGTAAGTAAACCCCACCATAATCAACCTGGGCTGAAGGGGTATGATGAAATAGTCATCAAACCCTGGAAATATCGCAAAATCCGGGATTATGTTGTTTATATCATCACCTAGAGATGACATGACATCCATGGGCGTGTAATTATTTGAAACCTGCAAAAACTCATAATCAAGTGATGATGATGTATCTGGGACGTGTGAAGGTCTGTGCCCCCGGGAATGTTGGGAGGTTGATCGGGAAAGTTGAAGTTGGCGCTGTTTCCCCTTAGACAAAACTGGACAGCATCGAAAGCGCGAGCTGCTTTTTTGGGTGAATCGTAGGAGCCTAACCAGATTCTGTTGTGGCTGTTGGGCAGCCTGATCTCGGACACCCATTTCCCCCATTTCCGCCTCCGAACACCCCTGTAGTTTGTGTCTTTGTTGCCAGTCCGATTAGTACTATCATCCATAAGAGACAATATATATTGCAGTTTGAGTAGTTTGTATATATGTTTTTTTGATGGGTTGGTTAATTTGAGTATTTATAGTTTCCCCAAAATAAAAAGAAGCTAGCTAGAGACAAGCTAGTCAAAGGGGACGCGTTCATCTAGAAACAAGGGCGAACGCAAGATGGTATGTACATATGTACGTAATATGAATATAATTTGTGTTTCGGGTTACCGCGCTTTTTGGTCCACTTTCCATCACTCTATACTTTATTTCATGGGAAAAAGACGAAAATAACCACTTTGATCAAGTTTGAGACGAAAATAGCCTCATAATTTTTTTTAGCCAGCTTTTAGCCCTACCTTAATGGTCGCTAACGACCTCCATTTAAACCCAAAACGACCGTTCCCATGACCAACCACTGTGCGACATGTGTCATCCACGGTCATTAATACCTGAAAATGGTCGTCGACGACGTCGTTTTCGGTCAAACGACCGCCGACAATTTTCGTCTCCAAGATTCCTGTCTGACACCTTTGTCCAGCGCGTCGACGACTATTACTTTAAAAAAATAATAAAAAATCATCTAGTTTTCTTATCCGAGGTCGTAACGACCGTGGTCGACAGCGACCACTGTTGCAGTCGTCCGACCGTTATTGGATTTAATTATTTTTTTCAAATTCAAATTGGTCCAAACACGGTCGAAACGACCACATATAAGGTCGAAACGACCGCTAAAATGTGACAATATTGAAAACTGAACGGAAAGCAGTGTTTTATCTTGGAAATTGAAACAAAAACACGGTCGAAACGACCACATATAAGGTCGAAACGACCGCTAAAATGTGACAACATAGAAAACTAAACTGATGGCGGTTGTTTCGACCTTATATGTGGTCGTTTCGACCGTGTTTGGACCAATTTGAATTTGAAAAAAAAATAATTAAATCCAATAACGGTCGGACGACTGCAACGGTGGTCGCCGTCGACCACGGTCGTTACGACCTCGGATAAGAAAACTAGATGATTTTTTATTATTTTTTTAAAGTAATGGTCGTCGAGGCACCCGACAACGATGTCAGACGACCGTTCTAGGATTCTTGGAGACGAAAATTGTCGGCGGTCGTTTGACGGAAAACGACGGTCACCGACAACCTTTTTGAGGTATTAACGACCGTGGATGATACATGGCGCACCGTGGTTGAGCATTGGTAGAGACATAGTTTATTTGAAGCACACGATTGAGAACCATGTCACGTATAATATGTAAGTCAATTTCAAGATGTTTGGTTCGTTGATGAAAAACTGGGTTGACAGCCAGATACGTGGCTCCAATGTTGTCACACCACAAAGTAGGAATACTAGGAATCGACACGCCCAGTTCAGTTAACAAAGCCATTATCCACCTTATTTCAGCAGCTGTGTGAGCAAGAGCACGATATTCAGCTTCTGTACTGGATCTTGCAACAGTATGTTGTTTCTTGGAACTCTAGCTGATCAGATTTGCACCGAGAAAAATGCAATAGCCTGTAGTAGACCTTCGATCATCAGGGCACCCAGCCCAGTCAGCATCACTATAGGCGGTAATCGAGAAGTTAGACGACCGTTGAATACGCAAGCCACAACTAATAGTGCCTTTAAGATACCTAAGAATACGTTTGACCACAATACAATGACGATCAGTTGGTGTTTGAAGAAATTGAGAAGCCTTCCTAACAGCATAGGCGATCTCAGGACGAGTCAAAACAAGATATTGGAGAGCTCCAACCGTGCTCCGATATTCTGTAGCATCATGTAGAGGTATGCCTGAATGTTTAGATAATTGTTGCCCAGAAGACACTGGAGTGGACAGAGGCTTGCACTGACTCAACCCTTTACGTTGTAGAAGCTCATGTAGATATCGTTGCTGTGAGAGGAGCAAAGTATCACCAGAGAAGGTAGCTTCAATCCCCAAGAAATTATTCAAGGTTCCCAAATCTTTTAGGGTAAATTGAGCATGAAGACGGCGAATAACCTCATCTACAAAGGCAGCGGAGTTTCCTGTGATAATGATATCATCAACATATACAAGCATGTAACAAATAGCAGAATCACGAGTGTAAATGAATAGAGATGTATCAGAGATACACTGTTTGAATCCAAATTCTAATAAGGTTGAAGATAGTTTGGAGAACCAAGCACGAGGAGCTTGTTTAAGACCGTAAATAGCCTTTTTTTTAGCAAACAAACATGGTTTAGATAAGCTGGATCTATAAAACCTGGTGGTTGAGTCATGTAGACGGTTTCAGACAGATCACCATTAAGAAAGGCATTATTGACATCGATTTGCTTGATACACCATTTGCGAGAAAAAGTGATAGACAGAACAAGACGAATAGTAGTTGGTTTTATGACAGGGCTAAAGGTTTCATAATAGTCATTCCTTCTGTCTGAAGGAAACCTCTGGCAACTAGCCAGGCCATGTAGCGACTAACTAGCCCATCACTATGTCTTTTAATTCGATACACCCATTTGCAACCAACAATATTAACATTCGGAGGTGGGGGAACAAGGACCCAAGTCTTGGCGGAATGGAGGGCATCAATTTCAGATTGCATAGCATCTTCCCACTCCTTAAGTGTTGGGCTTGTTTGTATGTGTGGGGTTCAATATAAGGAGGTGAGGACACATGTAGCATACCATAATCAGAAAAGGTTTTTACCTTTTGTGTATTATCCCTGGTGCGGGTGACTATGGGATGAAGGGATGGAGGAGGAGGTGGGGAAGGGGGAACATGAGACGTATTTTGCGTGGAGGAGCCAGGAGAAGATGTGGATGGTGTAGATGATAAGTGAGTATCGGAAAAACTAGGAAGAGACGAAGGTGTTGGAGTTGAAGGTGGTGTTGATGTGGTAGGTGAGTACGGGTTTTGTGAGGGTGGATTTGTAGTTTGAGATGACAAGGAAAAAGGATTAAAAGACGGGAAATGAGGATACGTGGTAGTAGACGTGTCGTCATCGATAGTGGAAGACGGTATAGAAAAAACATGTTCAAGAAATTTAACATGTCGAGAGGTATAAGTGTGATTTGTGTGTGGATCAAAACACAAGTATCCTTTATGGTTAGGAGCATAGCCAAGAAAAATGAAAGGGGTTGATTTTGAAGAAAGTTTGTCATCACGGGTGTCTCCAAGGTGTGGATAACATAGACATCCAAACATTTTTAAAAATGTATAGTCAGGTTTGTTTTTAAAGAGAAGTTCATATGGAGACATATGATTGAGATTTACAGAAGGTAATCTATTTAAAAGATAAGTGGCTGTGGAAAAGGCATCGAACCAATATGTTTTTGATAGTTTGGCATAGGATAGTGTGACACCTCGTCCAAAACAGGTCAAACCTCTCTCCGTTGACTTTTTAATTTAAATGTTCATACGTTTTAATTATATGATTAACTAAATTAGTTTCGATAATTAACTGATAACCGATTTAATCCCGCGTTTGTTTACCCGTAAAATATGAAAGTTTTCATATTTTAAAAATGAAATTTTAATAACAAGAAATTAAATATAAAAATTTGACTTTTTATATTTTAACAAACTGATATAAACTGTTTTACCTTAAAACGTTTAATGAATTTAAAATGTGATAAAAACATTTCGTTGTCAGGACTTAGCCAAACGAGGAACCCGTTAAACCTATTGGGCCCGGTTAGGCCCAATAAGCCCGAAACAATTCGAACGAACCCGAAACTTCACCCGGTGACTCAACCCGACTAACCGAATCACCGACCCAACCCGGAGGCCCAACCCGCGGCCCAAATGGACTTGGGCCGAACCTGGTACCTTGGAACCCCTCAGCCCATTCGAAGGAACCGGCCCAAATGGCCAAGCCGGACCCGGCCCGTCTCCTTTGCGGCCCAACTACAAACCGGCCCAGCCCCATCCGAATTCAATTGGGCTTCAGCCCAACCCCCTTCCAAATTCATATGGTCTTCGGCCCAAACCCCAAACCCAAATTATTTAAATGTTTGGCCCACGAGAATTTTTAAATAAAACCCACCAAGATTTTATAAAAGATTTTGGCCCATCAACCTACAAAACTTGCCATCTTTGTAGTTATTTATGCTTGGACCAAATTTATAAAAATTATGATTTTTATAAACCACTAACCCTTCATATTTTATAAAATAGCCTTCACCCTTTATAAAATATATGGAGAGTTTATAAAAATTAATCACCTACAAAGTGACTAGTTTGTGAAAAAAAGGAGCTCCACACCCAAGCATCCAACACACCTCAAACTCTCTCCACTCCTCCCTTTCCCATCTTTCGGCCGACCACCCCACAGCCCCCCTGCCGTCGCACCTAGCCACCGCCGGCCACCTCCACAGCCGCCGCTGCTGCCGCCAGAGCCACCCACCACCGCCGGATCCCTCCTCCTTCCTCTCGGTTCTAACCTCACCCATTGTGAGTGTTTCTAACCTCAATCTCCCATGTTTTCCTTTCATGTTTAACACCCAAATAATACCCAAGTCTTGACAATAATCAACCAACAATTACACTTTGTTTAATGTTAGAGCATATACCTATGCTATGATGTGTCTCGTGTATTGTATCTTCGATTAGAGTGAGTCTATGAGGTGTTGTGACAATATCATTGGTGACGTACCAAATGGTACGCCGGACCATATGGTACGCACGTACCAGATGGTAAACATTTTGGTACGTCCGCTGTTTGTCACTAAGTATAAATACTGTGTGTTAGAATGATATCTTAACTCTTCTGTCATCTTCACCTTCTGTGTGTGTATTCTAGAGAGAGAAACCAGAGAGAGTTCATTGTAATCTTCAAGTGATTCAATACAAATCTCTTATTTACATCCGTGTTTACTATGATTGATTGATACATGCAGTAGTAAGATCGTATCTAGGTTTTACAAGTGGTATAAGAGCATTTGGTTGCTCTACTGCTGTGTTTTGATCAATTTTTGGATTTTTAGAGAGAGAAAGTTTGGGTTTCTTACGTTCTTCATCAAATTCTTCCAATTCCAAGTGTTTTTAGAGCTAAAAATGATTTATGAGTGTTCCTAGAGTGTTTTTGCACCTTACTGAATCAAATTACAGTTCCAAAAGTCAAAATTCGCAAAAATCAATCGAAATCAGCTTCGTACGTCGCTGGTACGCTCGAAGAAAAAGTGGTACGACCCTTGTACGCAACTGGTACGTATGGCAATCTTCATCCAGAATCTGGTTCGTTGAAACTGGTACGCAAGGCAATCTTCAAGTTGGTCCGTGGCGGTTATTTTGTGGTCCGCCGAACCAAATCTGGTCCGCCGAACCAAATCTGGTACGCTGAGATAATCTGGTCCGTTTCTGGTCTGCAGGTTTATTTGGTTCGTTGGTTAATTTGGTCCAAAACTGGTTCGTTGAGTACAAATTTGGTTCGCTGAGATTGTTTTGGTACGCTGGTAGAATACATGTGTTTACTAAAACTGGCGTAACTTGAGAACCGTTAAGAGTTACAGAACCCAATACCAGCCAAAACGACCGTCTCGACGAGATCTAGAGTTTTACTTGCCAAAACGACCGTCTCGAAGCCTAGAATCCGCTTGGAAGACCTTTGTTTTTGAGTTCGAAGTTTTAAAGTATCATTTTCGGTGGAAAAAATGTCTGATTTTCAAGCTTTTGCGGCTATGCAAAGCACGGTACAAGCTATGCTCAATTTTGATAATGAAATAGGAATAAGTCAGAAAGTTCCTAAGCTGTTAAAGTTGGAGGATTATCAAAATTGGAAGAAAAGTTTTTCTGCATACATCAGCACAAATGATATTGATTTATGGATTCCGATTCGAAAGTTGTATGTACGTCCAACTGCAGATGGAGAGTATAAGGAAATTCAAGATTTTTTTAAGGATGAAAGAAAAAGTTATGAGCTTGAACAAAAAGTTTATGGTTATCTTGCCATGGCTTTACCTACTGAGCTGTTGCATCAATTCAGCACTTGCAAGAAAGCTAAACAGTTATGGGATGCTTTATCTGCTCGATATGAACGCAATGACCAATATAAGAAAAGTAGACAAAAAGTGTTGAACAAAGAATTTGAAAATTTTCAACAATATGAAAAAGAAAATATTTCTACTCTTGTTTCAAGGTTTTCACATCTTAGTGAGATGAAAGTGGTTAAAATTGAAAAGACCGAGGATGAATTGAAAGAGAAATTGATGGAAGCATTACCGTAAAAGTGGGAAAATTATGTGTTATTGCTTACTCATGATAAATAATATTCTGCATTATCATTTCATGATTTAACCGGAAAGCTTCATGCTAGAGAGATGAAAATGATAACCTCAAACAAGTCAACTGCTCAATTCCAAAATCCGGAATTGTATCATGGTCAAAATTCTGCAAGTATCAATGCAAAGTCTAATTCATTTGGTGTTGATTCATCAAATCCACCTCAAACAGCTTTTGTTGCTGATCATGGTTCAGGAAATTCTGGAAATTCATCAAGAGGATGTAACTTCGCTATTCCAAATCATTCAAGTCAGACTTCATTTTCAGCAAAAACACCAGATGAGCACTTGGCATTAATTTCAGCCTTGTTATCTTCATATTATGGATTGCTGAATGGTGGTTTGACAACATCTAATTTGATTGAAGAAGATTTTTATCAGATTGATCCTGATAATCTTGAGCAAATGGATATCAATTGGCAACTGGCAAGGTTAGCTCAAAGAGTTAAAAGATTCAAAAAGAAGACAGGATTTCAAAGTTTAAATCTAGATGGCAAAGTTGGTATAGATAAATCAAAGGCAAAATGCTTCAAATGTTCTAATTTTGGACATTTTGCTCGTGAATGTTCAAAAACAAATGCATCTTCATCCAAGCCTCCAACAGCTTTAGTTTCTCAAGTTGATAAACAATATAACTGGGGACGAACTTCTGATGATTCTCAACCCCTTGCTTTAAATGCTATTACTTCTGCATCAAAACCCTAGCATGTAGATTATGATTGGGCTGCTGATGAACCTGATGAGTCTGCATTTCGGGCTCTGATTGCTCAAGTTGTTCATAGTGATGATGAAGTAGAAGTAACTGATTCTGAATCTGAAATAAGTGGTTCTGGAAATAGTGGCTATGAATCTGTTTGTGAGTTTTGTTCTCAGAAAGACAAGAAAATTCAAGGATTGATAAAGGAAAATGGGTTGTTGATTGAGAAAAATACAAGAAGGATAGAAGAATGGGAAATGAACAACAAAAGTTAGAAGATGTAATTCAAGAATTCTCTTCTCAGAAAGAAAAGTTTTCAGATTTTCAAGCAGAGTTTGTTGAGAAAGAATCAAAGTTTCAAAGTGTTACACAGGAGTTTGAACAGAAAATTACAAAGTTATCTGAAGAAAATACTGCATTAGTTCAAGAAGTGAAGAAATGGAAAGATGATGCTGCGGATACAACAAATGATTTTCAAAATCTTTTTGACAAATCAAAGTCCAGACTTGATACTCTTACTAAACTTTCTGATGATCAAGCTACTAAGATTCAATCCTATCAACTTGATATGGAGAAGTTACTAGATGAGAAGAGGGAGTTGGTTAGAGTAAACAAGTTGCAAAATGCAAATTTAGATATTCAGAACAGAAATGAAGATAAGCTGCTGAAGGAGTTGTGGGCTGGACTAGATGAGTTACGATTGCAAAAGTATGAAACTAATAAAGTGGCAAAGAAGCTGATCGCAACAAAAAAAGAGTTGGCTGAAGCTCAACAAAATATTTCTGATCTGAAAGTCGAAGTCATTGATTCAAAACGTCTTTTGAACAATGTTACTAATTCACAATCTTTTACAAGTTTCTTGGTTAAAGATGACAACTTTGAGAAGATGTTCAATAAAACTGTGTCACCACCAGGGAGTCTCAAAGAAGGACTTCATGATTTGAAAGACAAGGTCGAGACTGGTGATTATTCTGAGTTTGTTGGTTCCAAATCGGTTGAAGAACAAAAAGAGAACAAAGGCAAAGATGCTGAAAATTCTGAAGTTACAAAGGTTGTGTCTGGTTCTTCATCTAATGGCAAAGAGAAATCTGCAAGTTCAACAATTGATATAGTTGAAACTATTGTTGATGCTCCCAAGGATATTACCAAGATCAAGGCAGAGTTCTCTCGTCTTGCAAAGACCGGGCATAAAACATCTGGTTCAGAAGAGAAGGTTTCTAGAAAACATACAAGTTTGGGATTTCAAAAGAAACAGGTTAAAGTGAATGTTTCAAAGGTTCAACAACAACAAAATTTGAAGAAAGTAAATCTGAAGCAAGTCAAGAAGGATGTGTTTGAGGCTGACAAAGTTCAACCTGAGAGATTTTATAAACTCAAAGGTTCAGATCAGATATTCTCTGATAAGGAGTTTCCACTTCACTATGTGGATTCTCAGAAAGTTGCTGAGGTCTTTATCAAAACTGATGCTGCTCCAAAGACCAAGAAGAAACAATCAGCTAAATATTCTTCTGGAAATTCAAATTCTTCTCCAAAGAGCTCGAATTCGAAATGGGTTCATGATCATCGATATCAGGTATTCGATTCTTTTTATGATCATTTTAGAGATGAATATTTTTGTGAAGCTTTGCAGATTCCCAAACGCCGAAATATCAACAATCACTTGTGTTACAATTGCCGACAAAAAGGGCATATGGCACAAGAATGTCCGGTTTCTACTGCTTCTAGTTCAAGAAAAGGAAAGGTTCCATGTGTTGGTAAAGCTGCCAAACAACGATTCATTGATGAATATAGCAGAGTATTTGATGAATATCCACAACCTACATTTTTCAAAACTCACGGAATATTTATTCCTCGTTTTCAAAATGTTCCATATGTAGGTTGTTCGTCACAATCGACTGTGACTGGTTCATCAGTTACTGATTTACCAAAACAACAAATTTGGAAACCTAAAGTGGTTTCAAAAGGAAACCAAGATACTGGCCGACTAGAAGCGATTCGCTTCGGGTCATTTATAAACTAATGTGTTTGACCAGTGTGCAGGTACTTTTAGAAGACCTATCGGTGATTGAAAAGTTGCTGATGGAGAAGTACTCTGCTGATTTAAGTTAACTTTCTAGAAATATCAAATTTCAAAAACTGATTTTTTTGAAAGCTAAAACTGCAAGGTATCCATGTCGAAAGGTCAATTTTTCTTTCTTTTATGCATTTAGTATGTAGTTTAGGGGGAGAAAATTGTAAACTAAACAATAGTGTCTTTGTGTTTTTGTTAAAATGAAAATCCAAAAATAGAGTTTTCATTTTAAGGGGGAGAAAAACGGAAAAATACAAAAACATTGAAAAATGAGAAATTGATCCGACATGATTGGGAAATGATGGTACGTTGGCTTACGTGTCTGGCTCATGGATAAAATAGATGAAAAAGCCATAAGATCATTGTTTGATGTGCTTGGTAGGCTCGACATTAAATCAGAAAGTATACAGATGTGATAAACACTTTAAATACTAATGCTTGACCAAGTGGAAAACATCCTGATGCGTATTTCATGATATATCAAGCAAAAGATATGTGAAAAAGAAAAATGAGAAGTCACTGTGTATACATGTGTTCATTTTGCAAAGATTTAAACTTGTTTGATTTTCTTTATTTTGTCAAACGATCGGACTTTCTCTGCGTATCGAAAGATCGACCTGATTGTTGTTCGTTTGACGTTCTGCTTTATTTTCTTTGGTGTTTCGTATAACTCATCGGACTTTCTCTACGTGTACGGGAATACCGACCTGATTTTTGTTGAGTTATACAATTTCAACTTGTTTTATTTTCTTATTTTGTTAAATTTGAGGCCTTATCTGCGTATCGAGAGATCAACCTTAAGGTAGACGATTTAACGTTCTTACTTCTTTTTACATGGAACACAGTTGACTAAATCATAAGTACAATCATTATGTGATTAAATTACAAATGAAATCACAAAGTGTAATATAAAAAGAAAATACATATCTGAGTATGTCTGATAGTGTGGGGTACACTGGTCAAAGCAAATCTAATCAATACTAATAACATATCCAGATGTTATGAGTATGATTGTGCCTGATTTTAAGATGGACAAATTTTACCAGTAATCGGCATGACTTATGTGCTGAAGTAATTGAAATTGAAGTGTAGTTCAGCATGTCATGTTCAATATGATCCCAAGTTGTGATCTTTCTCGCAAAAGACAAAAATAATGTCTGATTCGGTATTGCATTTATGTTTCATATCTAAAAAGTCCAAAAAGATTGTAGGTGTGCTTTAGCATAAACTTATAAAAATCAAAAAGATTTTTGATGTGTTTTGATATAAAGTTTCAAAAAGCCAAAAAGATTTTATTTCTTATTTGTTTTCGGCCAATCGACATGTGATACGAAATCAAATTTCAAAAATCCTATCTTGGATTCTCGAAGAGAAGTTTTGTGCCAAGATTAAATTAAGTTTTCAAAAGAAAAAGGAAATCGCGTTTCTGTCTTCTGAAATTGCAGGTTATGTGTGTCAAGACTCAAGCATGGTGAAAGGGGGAGTTTGAAGTATCTTTCACAAGTGGATCTTGAAGACCAAAGATAACTCAAGAGTGATCCAGCCATGCAAGCTCTATTTCTGGCAAGATTTCAAGTTGAAGATCGGATGCAGCAATGTTGAAGATTAAAGACTGAAGTTTAGTTAGAATATAGATACAATACACGTTAAGGGGGAGTTTGTTAGAGCATATACTTATGTTATGATGTGTCTCGTGTATTGTATCTAGATTAGAGTGAGTCTGTGAGGTGTTGTGACAATATCATTGGTGACGTACCAAATGGTACGCCGGACCATATGGTACGCACGTACCAGATGGTAAACCATTTGGTACGTCGGCTGTTTGTCACTAAGTACAAATACTGTGTGTTAGAATGATAGCTTAACTCTTCTGTCATTCTTCACCTTCTGTGTGTGTATTCTAGAGAGAGAAACCAGAGAGAGTTCATTGTAATCTTCAAGTGATTCAATACAAATCTCTTATTTACATCCGTGTTTACTATGATTGATTGATACACGCAGTAGTAAGATCGTATCTCGGTTTTACATTTAATCATCATCTAATCTCTCTTTGGTGTTCTAAGTATTTCCTTTGGTGTTCTAGGAGCTTACAATTGCCAAGAAAATGGGTGAAACACTTGAAGAAATCATAGGAAAGTATTCAAGTGCACCCAAAGATCATCATGTTTGCTTATATGCATTTCTTGTACATTTTGAATCCAAGAACCAAACCCTACATGGAATCATCCATAAAACTCACTTGATGAGTTAGATGTTCTTGGATCATCATAATAAAGTATATGAATTGGTCCTAACACTTGAAAAGTGTTAGTTGAATTTAAATGGATAACAAAAGTAACTAAATAATAAACATGGAACATTTAAAATGGATTTTTATGTTTATTTATTGTCCTAACACAAATGTGTTAGTTGATTGTTATTTATTTAGATTGTCCTAACACAAAAGTGTTAGTTGATTGTTAATGTCCTAACACAAATGTGTTAGTTGATTGTTACTCATTTAAATGGTCCTAACACTATATGTGTTAGTTGATTTAATTTTGAATCATATTATGTTAATAATTAGACCCATCACATATTAAGACTAATGCTAATTAAAATAAAATTCCTAACAAGATTTAAGGATTTAGGTATAAGTTACATATGTAACTTATGACAAAGAATTGGCTAGATAACTTGTAATAAGTAAAAAGGAACAAAAAGAATGTTACTTGTTTTAGTAAATATAACACATTAAATGTGTTATAAAAGTTTCCAAGACAAAAAGAATTTTACTAGATTCTATTACTAAAATTGGCAAAAATATAATTTATGTCAAATGATTAATTTGACATAAATTCTTAGATTTATTACATGTTTTAACCAATTAAATACATGATATAAAAATTGAGGTTTTTCTATTAAAAGACATTTGTAAAAGGGAAATGTTTTATAAAAGATCTTTATAAAAATAATCAAAAAGCCAAGCAATTGACTTTAATTATTTTTATGAGTTTTAAGTATTACTTTGATGAATCAAAGTAATCAAAATAAGAATACGTTGCGTAGTAATAAAACCGGGACCATACGGCGATATACGTGAAAACGTAAATGTTTGAAATCTCAAACCAATTACTTATCATGTTTATTAAAACAATGCAAAAGTTTATAATAAATAACTTTTATAAATCCAAGCGTCGCCAATTAGTGTTTTTAGAACAACGTTTTAAAAAGAAATGAATATTTCATACAAATGAAATATTAAACGATTTCGAGATATTAAATGATTAGATGTTGTGACTTGAAAAATATATCTTTCAAATGATTCATGTTTTAAAAATAGAATGAACTTTAAATAATTATTCTTTGGCTAATAATTATTTATAAAGTCTTAAACTATGACTTAATTAAAGTTCCCCTAGGAATGTTAATCATAATTATTTAAAAATAATTATAACTTGCATGATTAACAAACCAAACACATAATTATTTAATTAAATATAATTATACAACCTTATGAAAATAATAATAAACATTATTATTTTTAACTCGATGTTCAATACTTGATTTAAGTCATTAAATGATAATTCCTTAATTATATTTATTGAACATAAATATAAATCATTCACGAAAGTATTTATTTAATAAATACAAGCTAACGGGTTTTCAAACGAATACAAATGGGATTAAAATGTCAAGACTTGACCGGTATCACTTGGGTGACTTATGTTACTCAATTGATTGTAGACCTTATGCAAATGCCTATTTATTTATTTAGGACGTTACTTGCTACCGTTCCTGCACCATTTATTACCACCTACCTGCTAATCCAGTGAGTTTCACGACCCCTTTTCTTTTAACTGTTTTATACTTTGGGGGAGAAATCATGAAATCTGACAAATGCTTTTACTTCATATTATGGTTTATCTGTTAGCCGTATGAATACTTGTTCTCTTACTGATTGCCCAAACATGGTACATTATCGATATAAACGTTTGTACAACTGTATCCCACCATTAATTGATTTCAATTAGTTCTGTACGAAACGATAACTAGTGAATAGATCTATTTGGGTTGACAACCCTGTCCTAACTGGTAGCTCCAGTTCCGACTCCGGATTGTCTGGGGGTACACGTCAGTTATTCTACTCTGTTCAGGATCTCTCAAGCGAGATACTATGGGTGGGTAAACCGTTAGTATTTGAAATCAAGGTTCAGGTGAGTTCATACAACCAAAACGGTAAACCAATGTAATATTCAAGTATACTGAAATTGTTTTACCAACTTTAAACGTAGAGTCATAAACCTGTGAACCTCAACAACTTTATGTTGACCTTTTAAACTCATGATTTCTTAGGTAATTGAGGCAAACAATGGAAGACATGCAAATGGGGCTTCATCATGCTATCGGACCTGCTTACGGAGTCATAGTCCCAACTATCCCAATAAAATGTTTTTAATTTTAATTTAAGACTTTATGATTTTCAAATGTAAGACATTATCGTTTCCACTACTCTTTCCGCTGCAATGAAATGATGTGATGTTTTATGAAATTTGCAATTATTAGAAGTCGTTCTATGTATCCGCGACTATGATTACATTCTCGCTCACACCCAAATCCGTTGACCGGGGTGTGACAAATAGTAATGTGCGGGCAGGTCAGAGAGATGGCGATTATTTCGTTCGGCAACTCCGTTTTTCTGGGGAGTGTAGGGACACGTGACACGATAAGTTATGCCTGAGTCGGAAAAAAATTGGCTGATTTGACCTTGAGTTAGTTCAGGGGCTCCATCACATTGAAGGTGTTTAATAGTGGTGGAAAATAAATTGTCCACAACGTTTTTTAAGTGTCTAAAAGATTCAATGGCTTGTGAACGATATGTGAGAGGGTACATCCACGTAAAACGACTAAAGTCATCTATGAAAATGATGAAATACCGATATCCTAATCGAGACGTGAAAGGGGAAGGACCCCAAATATCACAATGAACAATATAGTTGGTGGACTTTAGGTGGCATGTGATGTATTACTTCCCCCTTTAGAGTCTGAAAAAATAAACCAAGATGTGAGAAAACAATAGATATTGGGTTGTCACGAACAAGCTGGGGAATAGATACGAGATGTTTGGTTAATCCTGGAACGATTAAAACATTTTTAAGGTGTAACGTGTGATGTTTAAAATTAAGAGTAGAATCTCCTATATGGGTAATTTTTAAGGCCATACCATTTCCAACAATCACGTTTTCATGACCATTGTAGCGAGTAGCATTTCTGACTTTAGACATATTAGAGGTTATATGAGTCTTGGCTCCGGAGTCAAGGACCCAAGCATCAACTTCCGAACATAAATCAGAAAAATTATCCATGTTAGCCACAAGACCAAAGTGTTGAGGATTAGTCTGCTTAGAGGCCTGCTTGGAGGCCCACTGAGCATAATGAGCTGGCCCAAATTGCTCCTGATTTTCGTATGCACCTTGAGAGAAATTGTTTGGATAGGGACCACCAAAATAAGAAAAATCTTCACCTTTGTTGACAAAATTTCGTGACCCATGTGGGGTCCATGAACCTTCACTATAACCTGCATAATTATTAGTTGAATTAATATTAGGGTTTTCAAGATAACAGTTTGGAGCACCTCTAATTACACCAGCCGTCAGCCCTTGCTGACCACCAGATGCGCCACCACCACGGTCAAAACCAGAGGCGCCAGTGCCGCCGCCACCGGAGTAACCAGAGGCGCCACCTCCACCGCCACCGGAGTTCTGATTTCCACGCCTATATCCTTGCCCACCGGAGTTCTGATAGCCACGCGAGTTTCCTTGGTTACCACGGTTATAACCAGGTGAGCCACCACCATCGCCTTTGTTAAAATTTCGATTCTGAAAATTCCAATTGGGATTATTTTGCTGATATCGAAAATAGCAGCTGTGAGCCTCATGCCCGGTTTTCCTATAGATTTGACAACGGTTGGTACCATTGTTGGTAGCTGTCATGGCAACCACAGGTGTAGACACAGGATTCGAACTCTGTTGAGCGAGTTTTTGTTCATGAATAAGAAGTTTCGATCTTAACAGGATGAAAGTGGGTTGCTTTTTAAGAAGTTCGATCCCAACAGCAAAAGTATTAAAGTTAGAATTCAAACCTTGTAGAACTTGCATAACCAACATTTCATCATCCACAGGATCACCGATTTGATGACCCATCAGTCGTTTGGCGCTGTCGCATTAGGCAGAGACAGATTTGTTCTCTTGTTTTAGTAATTGAAATAGAGTTCTCAGATGAGTCCTTTTTGCAAAAACTTGCTCAAAGAAGGTTTCTTTAATGATATGCCAGAGTTCAGAAGCAGTTTTTGTGTTTATGACAAGGTGGGCGATCGATGGATTTAGAGTAACATTGATACCTGAGCATACAAAGCCATCATCTCGTTCCCAATCTGCATCAACAGTAGTGTCAGACGAGGTAGCCTCATCTCATGGATCTAAGTGCTTGAGCAGGCCCATGGTTTTCAGAACGGTAGTGACTTGATGTTTCCAGGTTAAGTAGTTCTCATGATTTAGCTTAACACTGACATAGTTGGTGATGTTTGTGATACTAAGAAAACGATATGTGTATTTTTCTTTGTTATCTTTAGGTTTGTCACCCATGATTTTGGAGAGAAGTTCGAAGGAAGAAAGGGACAAAACTATAGGGGATCTGATACCATGAAAAGGAAAGATAATGTAAAGTATTGTTTCTTATTATTTGAAAGAGGAGATTACACTGATATATATAGCTAAACAAAGAGATATTAAACAGACTATAGGATCTGAAAGATTGCCATAACTAAGTATAATAAAGTTGAATTTTTGTCTTGCAATATGAAGAGTCTCAAGAACACATTAACACTTTGGTTTCGGATCTTTAATTAATAACAAAAACTCAAGTTATCCTTTGATTTTTTTCCTATTGTGATATAGTCAACAAAACTGATACCAACTTTGAATATCTATCTAGATCGATGTAGTTATGCTTTCATTTCATTGAGTATAAAGCCTAGGTTTGAATGTTTTGGATCTTTAGAAAACTCAGATGAAGCCTTTGCTTTATTTTAATTGTGATATAATCAACAAAACTCGAAGAAGTTTTGAGGTTCTATCCGGTATCAAGTGTAGTTGTACTTTCATTAAGTATAAACTATGGGATTCTCATATTTTTTTTCTCACTTTTATTATTAATTGATAAAATATCTACAGAAAACCAACAATTATCCAGAAAACTAAAAAACCAACATTTTTTTCTCTATAACTTCTTCATATATTAATAATTTTTAAAAAGAATTCACCAAAAAGTCTATAATTTTATTAAAACTACTTAAAAATAAAAAAAAACTTAACTTAAATATGGACGTGGTTTATGCGAATAATGTAAAAAACAAAGAATTGGCATTCATAAACCAATTTTATATTATTGTTGTATAGTGCATTATTAATTTCAAGCTAAAATCCGAATTTTATTTTATTTTTTAAAAAAGCTCGAAAACGTTTTTAAAGTTTTTTCTTTTTCCAGTATTTTTTAAAATTATGAAAGAAACATATAAAAAAAGTTAAAAAAAAAATATTTTTTTTCTTAGCTTTTTGTTTTTTTGCAGCGTGCTACAAAGAGAAAGAGAGCACAGGTATGCGATGGTCAGGCCACGGGTGCCGCTGTGGGTTCGCCTTCTGTCACGTTGAGGCAGGCCAGTCGCCGTGCAGTTTGTCGTGCTAGGAATGCATGTGTAGGTGACGCAGGGCTGGCTTCTGTTGCTATCCATATGACGACATCGAGGATGCTAACAACAAATGTGAGTTTTGTGGCGCTAGCTTCTGGTATGCTCAACGTGTTCGTGGTACTCCTTAGGTGATAGCCTTAGGTATAACATGTGTTGTAGAAAAGGCCGTGTGCGTTTATGAACTCCGGTCCAGCCTCCGACGCGTTTAAGGGAGCTTTATGAGAGCCGCGCGTTAATGGAAAATATCCGTCACTATAATTCCAAGTTTGCAATGACATCCTTTGGTGCGTCTGTAGATGGCTCGGTAAATGATGGCTCGGGCCCATATGTTTTTAAGGTGTCCAGCCAGATTTCACACACCCTTGGTTCGCTATGCCCCGCTCCTGATGAAAAACCTTCTTTCTTACAGCTCTATGTTCATGACACAATGAACGAATTAAGTAACAGGATGGAACCATTTACAAAGGACGGTCGGAACAGGCTTCGCCCTGATGTTGTTGCTATTCTTATTAGCGTTCTAGATGAGTGTAATGAGTTGGTGAGGCTTTTTATAACGGCTCGGATCTCTGTGCTTCCTCTTCTATACCCGATTTTTATGTGTGCCTTTACAATGGTGCTGATACACATCCATGCGCGCCTCCTTCAAGTGGTACCCTTGGTGCGAATATATATGACGCTGAGCCTGATGCTAGGGACTTCGACATAATAATACGTGACAAGTCTGGTGTCCCGCAGATTTTTAATAACCTGCATCCGTCTTACATGTCGCTACAATATCCGCTACTTTTTCCTTTTGGCGAGCCTGGATGGTCTCCTTCGCTGCGAATTACATCTGCAGACCAAACCGAAGACAAGCGTTTAAAAATGAATATGTTCTACAGCTACCAGATCAAAGATATGCCCAGGCACTACACACTGTTGCTTGAGGCAGGCCGCCTTTTCCAACAATATCTGGTTGATGCTTATATCTCGGTAGAACGTAACCGCCTCGATTACATCCTGGCTAATCAAAGCACCCTTCGTAGCTAGTTTCTGAGCGGGATATATGATGCGATATCTAGGGGCGACACGGAGGGACATAGCATCGGCAAAAGGATCTTGCTTCCTTCATCCTTCACCGGTGGTCCTAGATACATGTACAAGCATTATCAGAATGCACTGGCCATTTGTAGGGTCCATGGCAACCCACAATATTTTATAACGTTCACATGCAATACTAAGTGGCCAGAAATCGAGAGGCACATGGCTGCCTTTCCTCGACTCACGGCACAGGACAGGCCGGATGTTATAGCACAGTGTCACACCCCGGTCAACGGATTGGGTGTGAGCGAGACGGAATCATAGTCGCAGATATACAAAACAACTTCTACTAAATTCAAACGTCATTTAAAACCTAATACCATTCATGTTGCAGCAGAAAGTTGTGGTGAAATGATAATGTCTTACATTTGAATAAAATTCTTAGTTTGATATTGAAATCACAAATCAGTTTATTTAAGATAGGTCGGGACTACGACTCCAGTGAAGCAGGGTCGAAAGTTTCAGTGAAGCCCCATTTGCACGTCTTCCATGATAAGTTTAGATACCTGAGAAATCATGATTTTAAAAGGTCAACATAAAGTTCGTGAGGTTCACAGGTTTATCTCTATGGTAAGTTGGTAAAAACAGTTTACAGTATGTTGGTAAAGTAGTTTACGGTATACTTAAATGTTACGTTGGTTTACTGTCGTGGTTGTAAGATCTCCCATGAATCAAAAATTCGAATACTAACGGATTACCCACTCATGGCATTCTATCCCAAGAATACCGAACATGCTAGAATAACTGACGTGTACCCCTTGACAATATACGAAGTCAGGATTGGACCTACCAAACCAGGCAAGGTTGTCAACCCAAATAGATCTATTCACTAGCTATCGTTTCGAGCAGAACTAATCGAATTCAATTAATAGTGGGATTCAGTTGTACTAACGTTGATAACGATAAAGTACCAGTTTTTTGGGATACAGAATGGAACATGTAGTCATACGGCTAACAGGTAAACCATAACATTAAGTAAAAAGCATTTTATCAGTTCATGATTTCTCCCCCATAAGTGTAAAACGGTTGTAAAGAAAAGGGGCCGTGAAACTCACTTGATTCAGTGATGATGATGGATTACCGAGTGGCAACTCGCAAGTAAAGTCCTAATAAAACATAAGACAATATGCATAAGGGTCCACATAATCATTTGAGTAACGAACATTACCCAAATGATACTGGTCAAGTCTTGACGTATAATCCCGTTTGTAGCGTTTGAAAACCCGTTAGTTAATCAGTTTACGAAATCAGTAAATGCGAAAGTTCACATATAAAGGCATTTATGTAAATTGAATACAAATAAGGAAAATTGGATTTTAATAATCCAAGTTATACTCAATTGGCCAATAATAATCCCTATTACGAAAATTCCCCACAATAATCCCAATTATCAAGGTATTGGATTATAATGAACCGCCGTTAGTTTTTTACTAACTCCGTAAGTTTTTGCTGACTGGACTGGTGATGTGGCATGCTACGTGGCTTATTTAAAAAAGTTATTAAAATTGAAGGACCATTCTTGTATTTTCCATAAAGTTGAGTGAGCAAAAAAAACCCATAAAAAAAACCAAACTTGTCTCGATTTGTCTCATGAGACCCACAGGTCACCACCATAAATGATTGAAGAACCAGTCACCGGTCACCACCACGACCACTCGAAGCTACCACCGTCTGCCACCACGACCACTCTAAGCTACCATCGTCTGCCTCCGTCTCCGCCGTGCATTGAGTGTTAATTTCAAGATTTAGTGATTGCTAGAGTGAATCGTAAAAAATCGCAGTCGTCTTCCTCGAGCTCGGTTTTGTTCAACAATGGCGGAAATCTCAAAATCTTTGCAATCACATCTGCCACCATCGCCACCGCAGACAACGACCTCTTCCTCTCGCATCTCTCTTTCAAATCAGATACATAACCCCTCTTCTTTATCGTGCCAATTTGGGGGTTCGACGATGCTGATAAAATTAAGGGGTTTTGAGAATGGAGATGATGATGATAAAATTGGTCGTCGGTCCACGGTGGGGATGGTCCGACGATGTTTCGGTTGTGGTGGTGGTGGCTTCACGGATTTTAGAATGACAACGGGATTCGTGAGGAAAAGCTTTATATAAAGGTCGCTGGAGCGCCATCGTAGAGATAACTTGAAGAATGTTGACAGAATGTGATGGTGGGTGAGGATGGTGACAGAACGTGATGGTGGAGGAGCATTTTGTTTGAAGGTTCGCTGGTGGTGGTTGAGGATTGTGAGAGAACGTGACGGTGAGTGAGGACCAATTGGGGGTGATGGGTGGTGGTCAGCATGTGGAGATTAACCGAAGAAGAAGATGGTGTTTTTTAAGTAATGTTCAGATTAGTCCCTCCATTTAAATAAATTATAAGAATAGTATTTTTTTCTTAAATTTGACTTAAAACGCCACGTAGGATGCCATATAAGCAGCCACATCAGCAACAACTAACAGAGTTAGTAAAAAACTAACGGCGGTTCATTATAATCCAATACTTTGATAATTGGGATTATTGTGGGGAATTTTTATAATTGGGATTATTATCGGCCAATTAGGCATAACTTGGATTATTACAATCCAATTTTCCAAAAATGAACATGCGATAACGTATCATGAAGGCCAGTTCAATCAAGTCTTGAATATTGTTTTAAATAATAGTAATTATTATTATTTTTAGGTTCGCTCGATCGATTGAATAATAGATCTTGTTTAAGTTATAGTATTTATATAACTAGGGTTCATAATTATTCTAACATGTCGAAATAACTTTATTAAATTATTACAATTTAGAGATTAAATGATTAAACACAAGTAGGTAAATATTAAAGGTTATTTAATATTTAAGTCATGTTAAGGAAAATTAGGGTTTTAATTGGATATAAATATAATTATTATTAATATAATTATATTATCAAACTAAAATGAGTTTAACTCAAATTAGGGTTTCTAAAATTCACAAGGATAATTATTTGTCGAAAATAATTATTTACGATTCGTTACGTCGTAAGACGTTTTAAATTGTTTTAAAGATTTCCTTTCAAGTTCAAACGTATAAAAATAAAACATTTGATCTGGTTAAAATGTTTTGATTATTTTTATTTATTTTAAAATAATCAAAAATATTTAAAATATGTTTTTTTTCATAATTTCTATAAGTCTTTTGATTTCATTTTTATAAAATCATTTTTAAATAACTTTATTTACCAAATAAAGCTAAGGGTTTTAATACAAGACTTTTTATAGAATTATCCATTTCTGTATAAAATCCAAATTTATAACTTTTGTGTCAAATGTCAAAAACATGATCTTTTATCGTCTTGATATAAAATATATCTATATATATATTATCCATTTATTTTTATTAAATCCAAACAAGTCTTTTAATTCTTGTGTTCTTAGAAATTATATTTTTATAAAATGTGACCATTTTATATAATAAATCTCATGATGACATTTTATGGTTTAAATTATCCAAGAAATTTTTATAAAATTTCTAAACTTTGTTATTTAACCATAAAATTTATTTAAAGGTTTTAAGCCATGATTTTATGTCCAAAGATTTAGTGAACACATCTAACGTCCATATTAGTCCAAATGTGTCACTAACACCATATTTAGTCCATGATAATTGTTATTAGCATACATTAATCTATAAACAAGATGATTCATAATTAAAATCACAAATAAACATTTTAGCCATTTATAATTATATTAGAACATGAAAGTAACAAAAACTAACCATGCAATATATATTAAACATTATGTAATCACCAAATGATTTAAATCAAACCATCAACTTAGTAATATATCCATAGGTTTTTATTTCATACAAACACTAATATTTTAGTGCTAGAAACATAACAAGATAATCACATTTTCAAACCTTACAACCTTAAGGTTTAAGAAAAACAAAGAAAAAGATAGAAAGAGTTTACGTGTTTATGATTGTTAGAAAAATATCAAGTTTTTTTAACGGTTAGTTGTCAAGGCTCAGGGAATCATTCGGGACGTTAATAACGTATAAAAATTTAAACGAAAACGGTTTAGAGGACTCACAATGCGAGAGGGATTTGAACCGAAAGGAAACGAGAAAGGTAGTGGCGTCGGTTGGTGGTGCAGCAATGGCGGCGTGTAGCAGTAACACGAGATGTTGGTGGCGGTTTGTAGGGTTGCAGAGAGAAAGAAAAGAGGAAGGAAAAAGGTGGCGGGTAGTGGTGGTTCACGGCCGCCCATAGTGGTGGTAGCAGCACCCAACCGCGGCAGCAGGGCCGCAGAGCAGCAGCTGTAGTCCAGTGGTAGCAGACGGGAGGAGGAGAGACAGCACCCAGCGACGGTGGTGGCTGGATTGTTTCTCCGGTAGAAAAGAGAAGAGAAGAAGAGGGAGGGTGATGATGGTTGCTGTTGGTGGTGGTGCCCGGCACTGGTGGTGGTACAGCAGCAGAGAAGAAGAGGGAGGGTGGCGATGGTTGCTTTAGCTCCGGCGGACAACAGCAGAGGCTGTGGCGGAGGCAGCAGCAGCAGAATCCGGCAACTGGCAGCAGATCGCAGCAGGGTGGTGGCTGTGGTGGTTGCCGGTTGCGCACAAGGTGAAAAGGGAATGAAGAAGAGCAAAGTGGCGGTGGTGTTGGGTTGTCTTGCTCACCTAAAAAAAAAGAATAAGAAAAGAGGAGTGTGGATGTGTTTTACGGTGGTGGTTGCAGGTGGTTGATGGTGGTGGCTAAGGGTGATGTTCTTGACACAAAAAAAGGAGAAGGAAGGGTTGTGATGCTCTCGACAGAAAATATGAGAAGAAGGAGAGAGGGTCTTGAGTGTAGTGTGTAGGAGTTGGTAGGTTGGGTTGGTGGTGGGTTGAGTGCCCAAGTCTCCCTTTACTATTGAGTCATGATGAGCTATGGTAGGTTAGTGATGTGGGTCAAGAATTCTTCACAAGTCACAAGTAAAAGATCACCAACCCAAGTTACTAGTTAGTTTTTATAAAATGTTAATGTGTAGGTGATTGTTTTTATAAATAGGCTTATCATGTTTTATAAAAGTATGTTGTATTGTAATGCTTATAAAACATAAGGTTATTTGAGAAGAAATACTCCACAACTTTCGTATTTAAACAATGTATAAAGAGTATACAAGTTCATGACAAATTTTTATAAAAATATAATAAGTGGTATCAAGTTTTATAAAAATTGATGCAAGTTTGATGGAGCAATATAATTATAAAAATAACCCATTTGGGTTTGGGCTTGATATTGGGCCTGAACATTTAAAAGAAAATGAAATTGGGTTGGTTTGTTGGTTATGGGCCGTACGGGTCCAAACGGGGCACCGGTTCGAGGCCCGGGCCCGTTGTGTATCGGTAGAGTTTACACATCGCCACGATCAATCAGTTTATCATGATTATGTAACGGGTCAATGTTTCGGGTTCGGTGTCATTATTTTTGGCTCATTGGGCCTATTGGGCCAAGTTGGGCCCAATTGGGTGTTCGGTTGAGGTTTGGCTTAAGTCTTGATAACGATTTCGGTTTGTGATGTTTTTATTTCGCAAAAACAATTGTTCGAGTCGGTTATAACAGTTTTTCAAAAATCAGTTATAGTTTTCAGTTTTGTACACAGGTTACGGTTTACATTTTCAGTTTTGTCAGTTCGCAACAGTTTTAAGCTCGATCATACGGATTGTTTAAAACCGAATAGTTTTAAACATACGATCACTTATCAGTTTTCCGTGTCGGTTATATAACGTACGAAACCAGTTCACGTTCCAGATAAAATATAAAAATACATTTTATATTTATTTTTCTTGTTATTGAAATTCCATGATTAAACCATGGAATCTCTATGAAATTTACGGGTATACGCATCTAGTACAAACATGGGATTAGGTTTACCTCATCAGTTAACGGTCAGGTACAGTAATTAATAGTTTAAACAGTAATCAGATCGGTTAATGCACATTAATACTTAATTAAAAGTCAAAGTAAAGAGGTTTGACCTAGGGTTTTTGGAGGGTTTTTGGACGAGGTGTCAAACACAGGTGTTTTAGATGAAAGTAAACGCGTTCATAGCTTTTCTTAGAAGCGAGAGGCCTTATGGCGTTGTTGCAGCAGGTGCTGTTCTTTGCTCTATTTCGCGCCTCTGCATATTCAATGTATCTTTTCTTCTACCGACTGACATGAAGTGTTTGCAACGCAGATCTCTATACCATTGAGTTCCAAAAGAGGGGCTTGCCCTATTGTCATACGTTGCTTTGGGTCACTCAACTGCATAGGATAAGAACTCCCCAACAGCTTGATGAATTCATTTGCGCTGAGGTGCCCGATGAGTCGGAGGAGCCTGTCCTTTACAAAATGATTTCGGAATCAATGATTCATGGCCCATGTGGCCTGGCAAGGACTAATTCTCCATATATGAGTAATGGTAACTGTTCCAAGAATTATCCAAGAGCATATGAGCCAGAGACCAGATTTGATAGTAACGACAAAGTGCACTATAGAAGAAGTCGCGGAGGTCCTTCTGTGGATAAAGGGGGTGTGTTGGTGGACTGCGGTTTTGTAGTGTCGTATAACAAGCACATGTGTACACGTTTCCAGGCACACATCAACGTGGAGTATTGTGGCTGGAGTATGATGATCAAGTATCTATTTAAATACATCTCAAAGGGTGTTGATCGCATAAGATATAACGTTACATCAAAAAAAAAAATCAGGACGCTGCTTCCTCATCTAAGACAAAGGTGAAGGATGATGAGATACAGAACTTCGTTGATGGTCATTTCATATGCCCACACGAGGCGTCTTGGCCCATTCTTAACTTTCCCATTCATCAGCGAGTCCCTGCCGTGCAGGCTCTTGCTGTTCTCCTTGAGGGAAAACATAATGTCACCTTTAGGGATAGGAGTCTGTTAGCAAACTTAGTGAGTGATGCTGCCGGTAGAAGGAAAGCATTAACTGAATGGCTACATGCAAACACCGTTGACCAAAGTGGTTGTGGGCTTAAATACATAGACTATCTTTCGGAGTATAAGTGAGTCTGCTCAGACAAATGTTGGGTTAGGCATGCTTCAAACCAAGAGCCATCAATAGGCCGTTTAGTTTACATCCATCCAAGCAGTGGAGAATTATTTTACCTACGACTTTTGCTGAATCACCAGAGGGGGTGTAGTTCGTTTGCTGACATAAGAACTGTTGCAGATGTAGAGTATTCAACTTATCGTGGTGCATGTGAAACATTACGGTTGATTGGTGATGATAGAGAATGGACTGAGGCGTTTGTTGAGGCCACAAAATGGGCAAACTCTACACAGCTCAGACACCTTTTTACGCATATGATACTGTTCTGTGAGGTCGCTAACCCAATGCGTTTATTGAACGACCATTGGAGGTCTATGAGTGACGACTTTAATTTGGCCATTAGTAAAGATACGAACGTCGGTTTGGGGTCCGTTCCTGACATTGCATTGCAGCAGTCTGTTTTTTACGAGTTAGAGAAGCTTCTGAACTCGAATTCCACGTATTCATCACTCGTAAAGTATGGGCTGCCAATGCCTGAGGGTCTTTATTTAAATATGCTACGGAACCGTTTATTGATGGAAGAAAAATGCTACAACAGGGAAGCCTTAAGACATGAGAACGAGCGTTTGTGTGTCAACCTAAATCTGAAATAGTCGGAGATATATGAGTCAGTGATTTCTGCATACAAAAGTAAAACACAGATTCTGCATTTTGTGTATGGTCATGGGGGTACCGGTAAAACCTATTTATGATCGGCGATTATTAGTGCCATAAGAGCTGGTGGTGATGTTGTGTTGGCTGTTGCGGCGTCTGGTATTGCGGGTCTTTTGTTACCATGTGGAAGAACAGCTCACTCAAGGTTCAAAATTCCAATAAATCTCAAGGAAGAGTCATTGTGCTCTATTACTAAAAATTCTCAGGCTGCGCATATTCTCATTCACACATCGCTTATAATCTGGGATGAGGCTCCGATGAGTGATCGTAAGTGTTTTGAAGCATTGGACAGGACACTAAGGGACATTCTAGACGAGCCAAACATGCCTTTTGGTGGAAAATCTGTCTTGCTTGGTGGCGATTTCAGGCAAACATTACCGGTACAGAAACGCGCGTGCAAATCAAAATTCGTTTCATCCTCTCTGCAAGGTCATGTTTATGGCAATATTTTAA
Source organism: Deinandra increscens subsp. villosa (assembly GCA_039602395.1). Taxonomy (NCBI): domain Eukaryota; kingdom Viridiplantae; phylum Streptophyta; class Magnoliopsida; order Asterales; family Asteraceae; genus Deinandra; species Deinandra increscens. The sequence goes on along the minus strand of JBCNJP010000008.1, from coordinate 2,744,609 downwards.
AACTGTCAGGCTCACTGAGAACTTGCATCTTCATCGTGCTCAAATGACAGCCGTTGAAAAGAGCGACGCCCGGAGGTTTGCAGAGTGGTTGCTCACAGTTGGGGATGGAAGTGTTAGTGAGCCTGCGGGAGCATCCACTATAGATTCCAAACAAATTGAAGTACCTGAGGAGTTTATCATGCCTTACAGTAAGGACGCCTTGGGTCGCTGATTGGTTTTATTTACGACGATGACACACTGAGGTTCCCAACCTCTGAAAACCTATGTGACAAGGCGATTGTCTGTTCGGAGAAAGTCACAGCTAATGACATCAACAAGAGGGTGCTGGGAATGACTCCTGGTAGTAGCCGAACTTATTTAAGCACAGACTCACTCACCCCACGTGCAAATGAAAGAGGTGATATAGAGATACTATATCCACCTGAGTGCCTTAACGCTTTAGATTTCCAAGGGGTTCCTGCCCATGTGCTCGAGTTAAAACCCAATACGCCTGTTATGCTTCTTTGAAATATAAACCAGGCATGTGGTCTTTGTAATGGTACAAGGCTGCTGGTCACGCAGTTGCTGGATCACGTTATAGAGGCTGATATCATTACAGGCTCCGCTGTGGGTCGACGAGTGTATATACCACGGATCGCATTTGTTCATGATGACAAGGAGATTCCTTTCATCTTTAGGAGGAGGCAGTTCCCGATTAGAGTGTGTTACGCGATGAAAATCAACAAAAGCCAGGGGCAGTCTCTCAATAAGATAGAGGTTTACTTGCCTGAGCATTGGGCATGGTCAATTATATGTAGCTCTTTCAAGGGCTATATCTCTTGCTTCATTGAAAGTCCTGATAACACCGCAGGAAGGCTACCGTCTTAACACAACCAAAAACATTGTCTTCTCAGACCTTTTAGATGAAATCAATTCAATGGAAATGTTATAGGTGTCCTATTAGTCCTCTCGGCTATTTAATTACTTTCTGTATATCAACGGGTTTCTTGGATCTATCACAGGGAGCGGGCAACACAGCTGATGAAGATTTCTGAGGTGGCTTTTGGTGGGCTAACACTGCCCATGAAAGTAAGATTTCTGAAAAAGTGGAAGCCGTATCATCTGAAGCCAATGTTCTCATACCTGCTCATTGACCGCCATGTATATTAAACATTTATGTAGATTACTTTGCTGTGATCTTATATGTATTAATTTCCAGGCGTTATTTTTATATGGTGGTGCAATCGAGGCTCTGTTTGACGCCTCTGAGGAAACAGATCTTAATAGCATGGTTAGTATCCTGCGGTGTTACCGTATTGAAGGCTATAAGTGGGCGCGGCCAATGGCTAAGATGAGGGTGACCACACACTCTTCGGCGTTACAGGTGGACCGTTCCACAGTGTTCACACCTATTGATGATAACAACGACATCCCACACTTTTACTATAGTTTCTTGGAGTATGATAGGCTAAGGGAAAGGCATAACAACAATGAGCTTATGTCAGGTAATTGAATGTAAAAGATGCTTTTACAAAATACGAATGCTAAATATTTCGAAGTTCAGCAGACTACATTGGAAGGGTAGATCGTGTCACACAGGTAGAGACAGAAACGAAGGGTACGCTAACAAAAGTGTGGCTGGAAGATAGCAGGTGTTCTTTCGATCTGATTGTTTTGCTGTCATGGTTCTCCTCTCATTGCTTATAGATTCGTTTCTTTGTCCATGTCACGTTTGTTAACACAGCAACCAAAAGATCGAAGTGACGCTCTGGGAGGAAATCGGAGCACGTGTTGACCTACATGCGATAATGGCAACGGACCACATTGTCATATTCGCGATGTCGTCATTAAGAGTCACTGATCATCATGGTGAGCTTTTGTAGTCTAAATGCACTTTTTACCGCTGTGTTTTTGTTATACTAACTATCATGGGAGGTGCAGGGGTGCTGCAGTTGCAGTCCACATCTGCAACACGAGTGGCTATTGATCCGCACCTCGAGCTGGCGAGGTCATTGGCTGCAAGGTAATTCCCATGGCATAAAGATGCTGTCGTGTTCCATAGCTTTGAAAACTAAATATGGACGGGTTTTTAGAGTCTCATATAAGCCCATCGGCCACTTTGACAATGTGTCGCCTAATAAGACGGTTGCATCAGATCATCCTAACACATGCTTTATTAAATAACCTGTAGTTTTAATCCACCGGATATGGCAGACGCGGATGTCGGTGCGCAGCCACCAAAGCTTACTTTCATCGAAAAGCCATCAGAGAGGGGCAGGAGGACCATGGCAAGTTTGTTAACTGAGGACCCGGCTAGGCTTGCTGTAACTACACCTGCTCACTACTATGTTACATAATTATATAACCTCCTGCCATACCATATTGCCAGTAATATTACATATTGTTGTGTTGATACATCTGAATGCAAAATGCAGGCAAACGTCTACACATGTGAGGCGTACCTAACGGCTCTCGAGGAAAGCCGTATGTGGTACTACACTGCCTGCCCAAAGTGCAATATATGTAAGACCTAAACTAAGATAAGAAAACATGTGCAGGACCAGCCTTTTGTGCTTCTAAAACGTTTTTTTTGGCTTAGGTACTATGTGACTTGGACGCTTACTAACCAAATAGGTTCGGAAACAGTCGCAATATTTGGTAAGGCTGTTGTGTTGATGGTAGGTATCTCTTTCCATGACATGATCCATGAGCGTGGTTTCAATGACGCGGAGAAAATGTGACAGTTGTTGCATTTAATTAAGGGTGTGACAAAGATCTACGAGCTGGAGAAAGGACGTAATGACAAGGACAGTCTAAGGTTTGCGGTGAACAGGGTGTTTGATGCTACATCCCGTTAGCCTCTTGCAACAAAAACCCCTGCCATACGAGACACTGTGTCGGGTCCTTCTGAAGAATCCTCGAGCAAGCAGCCCATTGCCACAAGGACAAGGAGGAAGTTGGTGCTTCATGTTGATAAGACACATCAGCCCGCACCTATTTAGAAAGTTTTACCATTTATTCTGAATGATGGCCACAGATGCTGATGGTGACACCGAAGACAGTAATGCACGTAAGAAGAGGGCACTGGAGGAGCAGCTCGAGGATGAATCGGATTAGAAGAACGCCTAGGGAACCATCTTTTGTATGTGTAAGATGCTAGCAGCCATGTATTTTGTTTCAGGGGTACATGTCTTGGGAAAAGCTGGTTTACGAAAGACCATTATTTTTGTGAAGCCCGGTGTACATAGCAGCGCGTATGACCTACGTAGTAAAGACGGGTGGTCCTTTAAAGTGGTATTTTGATGCATGTAAAACTTATGCAGCCCTTTGTCTTAGACATTGGTTAGGTAGTTTCTAATGATCTCAAGTTCGTTGCTTTATCGATGCCATGTTTCTTTATATGTAAGAATGCTATGTTTATGTAATGTAATTAGCAGGCTGCTATATCGTATCTACTTCTTAAGTATGCCCATTACTTTACTACAATAATTTAGCCTCATTCCGTTCTGAAACACTTTTTACGACCTCATATAATGAATGTGTGTTTTAATGATTGTGTCTTGGTCATCAAGATACTTTTGGGCAAGGCTTTAAAATTTGTCACTAGAAAGGTTTTAGATCACGTGTCATTTGAGTTATAATCTTTTTTCACAACTTTGTATCTTTGTTTAATGGGATGACTGTTTTTCTACATAACGCGTGTTGCGACGGAATCATTCCGTAGTCATTCCATTTATAAATATATATGAATACCGTCAACGTATATATGTATACATACACACACTAACATTTACTCATTCCATTTGTCGCTTGGATTTAAAAAACCGGATCTCAAATTCTATTTTTTTTTCAACCCTTTATTTTTAAAACTTAAACTAGAACTCAGGTCATTTATTATTTAATAACTAGAGTGCAGTCCCGTGCGATGCACGACCGGGGGGAATTTAAACCGATCCTAACATGTTCAGTATGGTTGTATATGTGACATGCTTGTGTGCACACCAGTCCTTGGCAAAAAGTCTAGGAGTTTAAGTAAAAGAGGTCTCTAACAGTTGTTTGGCATTAGCAATACTCCTATATTCATTGTATTTGCTAAAGACAACACATACTATGCATATGTAATTACAAAAAAAAAAGTTATAGTTCAACTGTGTAGAAGTAGCATAGAAATAGTTTAAGTTTATCAGAGTAGACCGGTTTCATGAAAGCAAGCCAACAAATAGTAACAAACATCAAATTGGGCAGTTTCATCCGTTGGGCACATTCCTCGTGAAGTTGGTGCACAATGCCTAACCAGTAAAAGTTCAATGTTTCAAGGATACTTAAGTCATTGTCCCAATAAAAAGTTTACAATGACCATTCCAAACTCATTCAAACTATTAGAAATACTAAACATCCAATATCTTTATTTCATACGTGTCCCGAAACCAAACAGTTGTTATAGACTTAAACAATTACAGCTTTTGACACTCCTATCCATAGTGCTAAATCTTTCACACAAAGTGAGTCTCTAACTAAAACTCCTATTAATTCAGTAACAGAAAAGCATTCCACATAGTTAAAGTGAATAGTTGAAATATTTTTCAGCTCGTTCAAGATCCCTGTGATGGTAATGTTCCTTGTACACGGGATGCTTGTGTTTAAAATTCTTGTTGTGTTAGTAGAACATAAATGTAGTTAAAGTTACTTGACATAATAAAAACAAAGTCACTATGAGATAAAATAATATATCAAGATATGGAATATTACATTTTGTGCAATGTGACATGTTTCTACAATATTTTTTTACATCAGCCCCATCATTGTTTACAAAGGAATTCAATCCTAAAAGTAATCTTCTCACATATTCAACGACAATCAAAAACAAAATTTGTAGTGTCCAAGTGATCAAACCTCAATATAGTTATGTAATCCACTCATCTTTCAAGTTCATAATTCATAATCTATTATATTTGGTAATATTCACTTCAAATCCAAACATGCTGTCATTATAACAGGTAAGTTAAAAAAGAGCTCACCAGCATGGATGGTTTAGGCCCAACAACATAATTACCGAAAGATCAACAAAGATAGGCTTACACTAATTGTTTTTTTTTTGTGTAACCTTCACATATACTTCAACAACAAATGATTTTTCATGTTTCTGCTTACTCTTTAACAGAACTGGAGCACAAAAAAAGATTCAATTTTAGTCTGTTAAACACTTGAAATCTTAAGGATAATTAGGATATGTGATGAATTGAATATTACCTTGCTAAATGGTTACCAAAACAGTCGGTAATGTGGGGTTGTGAGGGTCATAGGACGGATGAAACATGCAGCAAACAATTTATTTCATAGTGGTATTTGATCGAATTGTGTTCTATTTTTTTGCTTTATCGCCTCCCACCATACCAGCAACAAAATTTAGGCCTTGTTTGTTTTTTATAAGAGGTTAACATCTGAATCTGAATACCACTGCTGAATGATAAGAGGTGGTCTAAATGTCTGAAATCTGAATAATTTTAACTGTTTGTTTTTATAATGTCTGAATACTTATGATTGTATAGTTACCATCTTTTGGCCAAACATTTAAAATATTATAACTTATATATTGTCAATATTGTTTGCATATGAAAATTATGCATAAATAATCTCAATAAACTTTTTACATGTTTAAGTTAAAAAATATATGATTAATATATGATAGTATTTGTTTATAGCTCCATAAAAAAATATATGTTAACATATCTCCAATTTGATTCTGTAAAGTATGGTCTACATTTTCTTTTATTTTATATTTTGTTTTATCTATTTCCTTTTTTTTATCTTTATTAAATCTCTTCCTAATATCATGTTTTTATTTGAGGTAAATTTTCAATTGTAAGGAATTTGGAATTAATGATAATTAATTTTCGTTGCTGGTATCATATGGAGAAAGGATGTTCAGTCAAGACATCACAAATCCATACGCCTCTTTCTTTCAAGAAACCCTAAATACCTTCTCATCATCTGTTGCTGTCCTCCATCTTTCGTTCCTGCTGATCTCAATTTAAGGCTCCTAATTTACTTCGTGATCGATGCTTTCCCTCTCTTCAATCAGATCACCGATTTACTTGATTTCGGGTGTTCACCATCATCGATCTAGGGTTTCTTAGAGATATGCGAGAAAGGGGCGGGTAAATTGAGAGAAGAGATGTATGGCTAGTAGATGATTCTTGGCGTGTAAACCCTCAATGATTTCTGTATGGTTGGCTCTGCCTTGCGTGAAGGAATCATATATCTTCTCTCTTTTAGATCGATTCAGATTCTCTCTATATATATAAGAAAAGATGATCTTTAACACTTTGAGTCTCTGAGAGATTGGATTGCCGGCACCCTTACCGTCCTGGCTCTCTCTCTCAAACATACATGCATCACCTGTGGTTTTCGTGGCAGCGGTGTGGCGGTGTGGCGGTTTACTGCAGCCGTGGCTATGTCGCTGTGGCATGGCAGTTTACTGTAGCCGTGGCGGTTTATTTATTACCATCGCAGCTCTTGGTTTCTCGCAGCCGTGCCTCCGCCGTTGCTCAGGTAATTGCACCAATCTTTATATGTTTTATATCGTGCACTTTGAGAATCAGTGAAGAACAATAGGCCCTTCTTTGATTTTGGTTTCTCAAGTTCAAGACTGAAGGTAAATAGTTGCAATTCTTTGTGTATATAACTGATTTATTTCTTTTTTGTTTCAACTCTTTTTTTGTGAAATGATGTGTTGTTTCTGCCAATCAACCTGTCTGTATCATTATCTTCAAAGGTATGATTTTATTACACATTTTCTCTATACAATTAGTGTGCTTTAAATGCGGAGGGTGGCGGTGAAGGAAGATGGTGGCGCTGCTGTCATTTTCGTAGGGTCATCATCGGTCATATCCGGATGAACTGTAGCGGTGGCTCTGCTAGGGTTTTCTTCGTGTCTGAGCAACTCTCTGCGTCTTCCGATTCCCTGTGTGAAACCGCGGCATGGTGGTCGCCAGCCTTGCATCGCTCTGGCTACAGTGTGTCATCGTCGGTGGGTTGCCGCCGTTGTGCCCTTCCCTTCCCTTGACTATTGTTGCTCTGGGCTAACACATGTCTGATTCATTGAGCTCTTTTTTATGACATATTTAATATTTTAAAGGAAGTTTGTGTATTTGATTTGGCTTTGATTTTGGTCATGAGACTGTTATTTCTTCATTCAGTGTTTATGGGTTTAGTTGTATTGCCTTCTTTCATCTTTTTTTTAATCTCTTAGCATGGATATGCAAGCTCTTTGATGAAATATATTCTTCTTAATTGAACTGGATATTACTCACTTTTATAACTTTGTTGTTCTTACTTGGTGCCATATGATAATACTTTTCAATTTACATTCTTATACAGATTCATAATCTTCATCTATGGAGGTGAATTTTCGTTTAAGTTGCCACATATTAATCAACAGTTATTGGTTTAATGCCTACTATTATAGTAACTATTTATGTTTTTATTGTTTTCTTCGTGTTGCAGGGTTGTCTGCATCTGCTGGTATGTATCATTTGACTATCTATTTTTTGTGTATGAGGTTTGTATATTATATGTTATATTCGTTTCCTTCTAATTTTTCATTACTAAAACTGCTACGGGGTCATAGTTAGGTACAAAATCTGGTCCCTGTTTTACTAAAGCTTTACAATATGTGATTGGGTGACAATGTGATTTAGGCATTGTTTGGTTTTTATTTATACATATATTTTCCACCCGTCACAAGGCGCGGGTCGATTTACTCGTATTGCAACATTTTCAATAGAAGCAGTTTGTTAACATTTATCATTGCCATTGTATTAAAAACACATTTTGGTACAGACTGCAGTTGACTCTTTAGCATCTTGCCTAAAGACTACATATTATATCTCAAAGATGGTGAAAATACGAAGTATATGGTATATGTTTTCATAGTTTTTTAAATCTTAAATCTTTTTGGATCTTAAGTTACAGGTTTGTTTTCCATAGTGCATGCATAATTCTTAATTGTTATATAAACCCAAAGAATAATAAATATGATTTGTATTCAGGTTGTAATGTCATTTCATGAATGTGGAGGTAATGTTGGTGATGATGTTCATATTCCATTACCTAACTGGATAAAAGAAATTGGTCAAGGCAACCCCGATATTTATTTCACAGACAGAGATGGAAGGAGAAAACCTGAAAGCCTTACTTGGGGAATTGATACCTGCCTATTTCCTGTAAGTTCCTGTTTTTATAAACGTAAGGACCTGCCAAAAAGGAAGGAAGGGTTACAACATATACCTGCATTAAAGCCGAAGTCTTACTTTAGTGGATAGTCTCTGTTGGTACATTTTTTTCCCAACGGATGCTAACAAAGAGCCATTTCCACATTTCTTTTCTTTGTTAGCCTCCGCTGGTACATTTTTTCCCAACGGATGCTAACAAATGCTATTTCCATATTTCTTTTCCACCAACCGACCGCATGCAAGCGTAGGCCAATTAGCAAAACATGATCCAAATTTTTAATACAAAGGTCGTTACATAATAAAATACAACTTACACGATATAAGGGGGAGATACACGGAGTGGATAGGGGGGGGGGGTAAGCAAATGAGGTTTGCATGGGTTTATATAGGATTAGAAAAGATGGCATCAATCAATTTAACATGAGTTGCAAGAAGGCTAAAGGATGATGCTTTTATTATGAAAATTATGATGATTAATATGAGATTTATTGGTTAGGAGTTGCAAGAAGTTGGATAGTTTAAGAAGACCGATGGTTTTCAAATTGATTATTTTATTTATTGTTATATGACGTTTATTAATAACCATATTCATTTATTTTTTATGATGATGTATGATGATGATGATGGTGTTATTTTAACATGGTGTATATGTATTTATGACACCATGTTTAACCATGCAATACATTATGCTTTGTTTGTTGTACATCGTATTTATGATTTCACATTTATGAAGGTGCAAAATAGTGCCATTGCTTAACTTTTATATATATAGATTATATTTTTATAATAAAATCCATAACATTTATAATTATATTCTATATATATTATAAAATATCTTATTTAATTAAAACAAAACTATATTGTAATAATAATAACTTATCTAGGTATACCTTCAAAATATGTTTGTTTCTTACTTGCTAACAGGTAAAACCTCTACACTGCCTATTTAATCAAGGCCCAGGCATACTCACGAACGGAAAAGTTAACGGCGTATCAAAAAAGGTATATACTATTCCTCACGTTGACATTTAATAAAGAGATGTGTCTTGCTTATACACGCCATGTCACCCATGCTCTGTATACCCCCATGCTTTCTCTGAATGAGAAAATGCGAGAGCATATGATCGTCTACTCAATCTAGCTATAACGGAGATGAAAACGTAATTATAATGATTGTTTTATTGATCTAGAGAAGAACAATTACAATCAGAATCACAGAGAATGACCACAGAGAATACACCACAGAAACACACTTTTAAGAATATCTCTCACGCTCAGAACCCCGATTACAAAGAACAAACTCGCTATATATAAGCACTGGCCAAACCTTGTCCGAACTCTGAGTTCGGCAGGTCCGAACTTCAGGTTCGGACCAGGTTCGGCCTTACAACCTTAGGCTTGAACTTGTTCTTTGACTTGATGTATCTCGATACTTCACACGACGCACATATCAGGTATCAACAGAATGTGTAGTGTTCCTTAGGTTAAGAAATTCAGGATTCGTACACTAAAAACTGTGGGCGTCTATATCTCGCTTCAGGATAACAAGCGAAGGATAGGATTTGTAGGCATTTGTTCGCTCTGCACATTTGGTGAGTTACCTTCTCTCTCGTGCCATCCATTCGATTTGTATTCCTCATATCCTTAGAATCTTAGATTTCTTTTCTTACATGCATTTCTTTGATCATACATCCGATGAGTTACTGCTCTAATTTTCTTTTTTGGTATATGGATGTCAAAATTGGGCCTCTGAATGCTAGGTTTACTTTGATTAGTCGGTGATCAGGGTTTGGTAGTTGCTTGCATTGACAAGATTTAAACTCTGTTATTACTTTTGTAATCATTAGACATGTTCTAATGGTCCCTTGCTGTAACACCCCAACGACGGCTGAATTTATGTCGCGGCGCTAAGATTGTCCAGATGCTCACAACTCTATTAAAGTTGTTATATATTTAACCATGCCATTTTCATTCAACAACCAAACATAGTCAAAGATAACATCCAACAAAACATAAAGTTCATACAACTCATAATAGTTCTAGTTTTATTTAAAAGGTCTACTAAGTCCCATGCATAATCCTATGGCGTCGATAACAATCATCAACAGCAACACCTGCAACAATAAGGTCAACTACAAGAGTTGGTGTTTAACCACAGGTTTGAATATCTATATAATTTGAATAAAAGCGATTCATGTGTCAAGCGTAAATTTCTAAATCATGATCAACATGTATAAGTGATGTGCACCAAACATAGAAAAGTAAGAGAGCAATCACCCGGCGCCACACGTGAGGCAGGCCAGGTGGGTTGTCAGCCAATAGATCTATCATTGTTGCCATGGCTCGATGGTTAATGGTACACATGTGATTAGAGACTAGCGACTAGAGATTAGAGTCCACAACAAACAAATCACAAGTATCACATAATCAGAGAATCACACATAGAGCACATAGAATCGCATGTTTGATTTTTGTAATAAAGCGATTAGAGATTTAAATATCGGTACATGTTGCACCCCAAAACATTAAAATAAAAGAGGGGCTATGATCACTCACCTGATGGTGAAGCAAACGAGTGAGAAACTGAGATAGCGGCGTTAAATCAAACCCGGAGATCACCTTAATGATTGAACGTGGTAGTGGAACACCGATAAACCAAAAATAAATAAATAAGTAAATAATTAGATAAAGCGAGCGACTCGAAACGACACGATAGGCATGATCGGATCCGCAACATGGTGATTTATTTGAGTGATAATGTGGAGGTTTAAATAATTAAATGGGTCAAACCTAAATCTAGGTCATATAATTGGGAAACAATTATCTATTTATCTTGAAAGTTTTACGATGTCTCAAATATTGCTTATTTTCTATAAAATCATTCAAACCATATTTAGACCCCAAAAATTAATTATAGGCTGATCTAAACACATAGATATGTCATATAAAATTTTAAGTCTTGATTCAAATGTTAACCCAACAATTTACCCAAAATTAATTATTTTTTATCACAAAATCTCTAGTTAATTTGATCTCAAATCATAAATCAACTACGGTTTCTCTTTTAGCATGCACAACTTCCTTAACATAATTTTTATGATGTCTTATAACCTAGATCTAAGTATTTCACATCATCCAAACAACCATGGATCTATAGATCTAAACATATATACATTTATTTTTCAAGAAAACTCATCAAAATGCATTTTTCATAAACAAAACCCTAGATCTAAAGGTAAGATTATGATCTTTACTAGATCTAAACCTAGATCTATGTTCAAGTTCAAGCTTTTCATACTTTTAAACAAGATTTAAGTAGAGGCGGTCAAGAAACCCTAAGATCTATGATGATCCATGAAGAAAGATTAGGAAAAAGTGAGTTTTTGTCATAAAAATCAAGTATTTAGGTCATAAATTATAGATCTAACAAGTATGATGATCTCACATGCTTAAACATGCATAAAATTGGGATCTTTATTCAGCCATAACAAGAAATAAGTTGATCTGTCAAGATCTAGTCAAGAAAACCATAAAAAGTTTATAAAAATTGTTGAAAAACTAATAAAAATCAAATCTTTTTATGTAAAATCACTAGATCTATGATCTAAGATCTAGATCTAGGTTTAAAAGATGATAAAGGAAGGATCTTGACTAGATCTTAAAGAGAAAAATAAGAGGGTAGAAGCTAGAAACGAGAAAAGACGCACCGAGAGGCGAAAACCGACACTTTTGGATGCTTAAAACCTCCAAACGTGGCCCCCAAATCTTCAAGAGTCTCCCTCAAGGTTAATTACAACCGTTCTATGGGTTTTAGAGTGATTAGGGTTGAGAAAATGGAGGCTAGATGGAGAATAAGTGCTTAAATAGGCGATTTTTAGGGCAAACATCCGTTTTTTCGCGACTGTGGTCGGTGGGCGTATCGCGCACCACCACCTTTAAACCCTCGCGATACGCGTCGCCCATCAGGGGTGCCGGCATATCGTTTTGCTTCCCGTTTTCGTGTCTTAGCTCCGATTTGACCCCCGTTTTCACCCGAATTCATCATTTTAATTCTATTATCATGTTAACCACCATCAATCCTCTCAATTTGATATATTATATGACCCATAATGATAATCATTTGATAAATTAACATACGAAATGCATTTTTGGTCGGTTTTGTCGTTTTTATCGATTTTAAGCAAATCACCAACGTTTTGCGATCCGATCAGGTGCGTGATGAGTCGTGATATGTTTTATGATTATAAAACTCATAAATATGATAAAAATTGATATACAAACTCAAAAATGTGATCTCCCGGTTTAAATCGAAATCGCGCGGGATTTACTGAACTTTCACCGTTTTCGTCCTAGACCTTGAATTCACACCAACCTTCACTTGTATTCACTTGTGTGCTTAACTAGTATCACACCCAAGTGTTATACATGTTTAGATTGATCAAATTCCCGGTTAAAACGTAATTAGCGTCGTGTTCGCGTAAAATTCAAAATAAGGACAAATCAACTCAGTAAGCATAATAATGAATCAAATCACATCAAATGAGGTATAAAACATCATAGAAAACATAACTCTTCATTTATTATCGATCACGGGATTGGTTACATGGATTCGGGTCGGATTTGACAAATCGGAAAAACCCAAAATGTTACACTTGCACATAGGATTGCTTGCCTATTCATACCTAACAAACCTGGTATGATTCTGCTTAGCCTTTCATACTTTGTCTGTTTTATATATAATCAAAGCTTTTGGTATGCACTCTGTTGTTCATTAGTAGTTTTTGTAGTGTAATTTAGTCCTTTTTCTAAACCATAATGATTTAAGTTCTATAACGGAAACTTTGGTTACACTTATAATGTGCTTTTTGTGACTTTTATCAGATGATATTATCTAAATTTGTGAATTCATTCCACTTAATATTATTTAAACTTTGGTTATAATTATATGTGCTTTTTGTGACTTCTACTAGATGATATTAACTAAATATGCTAATTCATTCCACTTAATTTTATTTAGTGTCATAAGTGTAGACAGGCAATGGCTCCACCACGGAGGATAAGTGAGCTACAGTATGACAGCGACGTTGTCTCGATCCAGATTAGGGTCCTGCACATGTGGACACCCACGCATTCAGGCCCGACGATGACGTATTTATTGGTAGACAAATATGTAAGGTCAAGATAAACAAAACACAGGTGCTTGGGGGTATCTGTTTCACCTGCTATGTATTTGATCTAATATAGCCCACGCATATGCGAAACAGGGTGATGCAATTCAGGCGATGTTCCACAGGGATGAGGCCGTACATCTAGATCAGAAGCTGGGGATCATGCGATGCTACACACTGACCAGCTACACATGCACATTCGCCCCAACTTTCAACCGGGTTGCTCCGCACACAACGACGCTTGACATCGATAGGAACCTAGAAGCGGTGCCTTTAGCGGATGACTTCACCATTCCATGGAAATATTTTAACTTCCCGCCATCGGACCAACTCACTAACCGCCTCCTTAACAATAAACAGCTCACAGGTATACATGCATATGAATTTAGTTAAAATCTAGGCCGACATTAACAACTCTTATGGTTACATAACAGATTACATAGGCAAGGTAAATGCCCTTGAACTAGCTGAGATTGAGGGGTCCAACACTGTTCTGAGAGTGACATTGCAGGCACCTGGGTGAGAAACATCATATACCAGATCATTGAAACCAATGTATGCTAACTTTATGTTTCGTGTGCCAGAGCCAAACCCGTGTTCATGGTACTTTCGGAAAGCATCCACACCAATATAAACCTTGACAACATTACTGGACCTAATCGCGAGGTCATTATGGCAGCAATGGCATTAAAAGTTGTTCCTCACGCACGTCAGGCATCTTTATGCATCGTTGATTCAAAATTCTTCTAAGGTTTATATTTTTGTAAATTTCCCTTTATGACAGGTGGTCTGAGGCTACAGTCTACTGCTGGAACAAGGGTATTCGTTAACCCAGGGCTGCCTATTGCTAAGGACATGGCTAAGGCGTAACTATTTTGATATTATTTTCGCATTATATATGTGTGTCATAGTTTGCAGCTCTTTTACATTTTTATTACCATAAAAAACCAGGTTTAGGGCTTAAAAAAATGGTGCACCGGTCAATAGACTTACCCTATTCATTACAGAATGATTTTACCCTTTCGCTGATGTATGTGTTTCACGTAGAATCATACCTACATGCTTTCCTGCACAATAAATGCGTTCTCGGAGATAGAACCATGGTACTCTATTTCGTGTATGGCATGTCTATGCACGCTCTATCAGAAAGGCATGGTGTATTCCTGCAAAGAACATGGTGATCTCTATGTAGCATACAGGTATGACAGTTGATACATAGTAGATCCATGCTTATACCAATAACTACTAGTTTAATCAATTATTATTATGATACTAAACAGTTACAAGGCCATCTGCACTGTTGAGGATGAGATCAGTACAGCCAGTGTCACTGTCTTTGACGAAGGTATGCTTGGGATGATTGGCCTGAGATGCTATGACATGATAAGCATCAAAGGGTTTGTAGATGCCAAAGTTTTACCGGATCCTATAAGGGCGCTGATAGGTATGCAGTGGCCTTTTGTAGTCAAGAAAGGCGGGAGACGCTAAGGTAGCTTCTTAAGGTTTGTATCAAACGATGTTAAACCGATGGCTGTCACAGCGCTGAACAGAGGAGGTCTGCGCTTGACAGATTGCAGCTTTAGCAATGCAAGAGGAGATCTTTCCAGCCAGCAAGGTAAGCATATTCTTAGCAGGTTCACGTGTCAAGAGGCACCATGATGCATCCGCTTCACTATGGGTCATAGCATATAATGTTTCTTATATATGTTAAATGCAGGGACAAGCAAACATGCTGCTTCGGCGGACATGGATAGCCAGGCACAATGGGACTCTGCGATGGATACCACAGATAATGACTCTTCGATG
Source organism: Deinandra increscens subsp. villosa (assembly GCA_039602395.1). Classification (NCBI taxonomy): domain Eukaryota; kingdom Viridiplantae; phylum Streptophyta; class Magnoliopsida; order Asterales; family Asteraceae; genus Deinandra; species Deinandra increscens. The sequence continues at coordinate 2,729,422 of JBCNJP010000008.1, read as the reverse complement.
GATACCACATGAAATGTTAGCGTGCCAAAGGACGATGAGGCAGCAACTGCTTCTGATCCAGAGGCAGCAGAAAAATCTGCACACGAGGCACCGGTACTGGAGGAAAGCACTGCCGGAACTTCAAAAAACAATAGAAAACTGATGGTTCTAATGTATAGGCAAGGTTGGAGGTAGGTTGTTGGTCTTTTGGTGACAAAACAATTCTGGTAGGGATGAAGGTTATTATGTAAATTAAACCTATGTCCGATCTAGCTATTTCACATCCTAGGGTTATCTACCTATGTAATCAGATGCTACATGACCATGCGATGGTCATGCCAGGGACAACTTTTGCTAATATATATGATGTTCTTGGTATGGTATACAATTGATCCTCTATTTGTATAATACTATCAATTCATGAAAAAACCATTAAATGTTTGCGTTGATAGCTACTCGAAGGTTAAATGTTTATAGTGGCTTATTTAGAATTCCCCCCCCTCCCCCCGATGCGCGGCATCACGCGCTAGCCGACCACTAGTATGGTCACGTGGATACAACCTCATATAAGAACTTGTTGGTATATTCAGTGGCGGACCCAAGATCTTATTTCTGGGGGGTCATTTTTTTCAATGATCTTTTTATATCAATATCGACCATACATTTTTCGGGTCGGGTCGGGTAAAATAATATTGTATGATATCATAACAAAAATAAAGCATGTATCAACTATCTAGTACTAAATTTCAAGTTTCATTCATGTATCAACTATCAAGTATCAATTTCAAGTTTATAATCAAAATAGAAAGCATGTATCAACTATCTAGTACTAAATTTCAAGTTTCATTCATGTATCAACTATCAAGTATCAATTTCAAGTTTATAATCAATTATACAAAATAATATATATACTAACCCATGAATTTGGTTGAAGGCCCTTGGAACAATTTAAAAATCCTCAAGAGTCAAGATATACACCCAAAGTCGTCAAATATTCATCAATTTTTTTTTTGAAACAGCAACATTTAATAAAACCATTCACTAGCCAGAGCTCGCAAATGCAGAGATTATACAACATAGTCCAGAAACAAAATGCAAAACAGAAAAAGAAGAAACATCATTCCTAGTATAACACCCCTTTCAAACTATAACCAAAGAACGCAAAGCAACACCCCAACCAAAAGAAACAACATGCTGATCCCTTGCTCCATGTTCCATCCTACTCATATCAGATAGAAGCAACCACCCTTCATCCATACAGCTATCCATCTTTAAGATCCTTGTGCATAATCCAAACCAATTCAGTTTCCTATTGTACTTCTTTTTAGCAATTTCAGCCCTCCTTTTGGTCTAGCTTCACAAGCATTAAGCATCTACCACAAACCAACCTTTTTTAATGTATAGTCCACTTCGAAATCAAAAAAGAACACTACCATCACACCCAAAGCTCATGAAGCCCTCGAGACCAGCCCTTCTACCCATTTACCAATAACCAAAATGTCAATCTATATCCCCCTAACCCATCATCCCAACCCAACACATCCAACAAAATCAAGAAATAATTGTAAACCCTTGTTTATTTAATTCCAATATATAAAAACAACAATAACATGATCTAAATTACCTCAAGGCTCAAATAGTAGCTACATATTCAAAATCCAATACTAAAAACAGGTAATGAAAAGCTAAAACAACAAGAATAATAAGAATCTTGAATCAAAGAAAGTTGGGTGAATTCTTAAGAGTGTAAGAAATCATGGAAGTTGGGTGATTTCTTACCTTTTTGGGATCTAAAGCCAAGAAATTTGTGTAGAAATTATTGGGTTTTGATCCCAGAAATCTGCAAGCAATCAAGTTAATGAAGCGAGCACAAGGGAGAGACTGAGAGAGAGGAGTCGATGACTAGGAAGGAGAGCCGGAAAGGGCCGAGAGACGGAGAGGCGGAGAGGCGGGGGAGGCGGAGAGTGCTGCTCGCTACTGGCTGCGTTCTATGCGACTAGGGCACTTTTACACATTATCCCTTTATTCCCATTTCCAAGTTAAAAAAAAAAGAAAAAAAAGAAAAAAGCATGCTTAAACCGGGAATTGAACTTGGGAAAGCTTAAACTAAAACTCGTGGTGCCCCCATTGGGTTGTATTATATTTTGTTAATAAAATAGGGATTACTTATATTTATTTATGGGGGTCATTGGGATTTTCGTCTAATAACGTTCTACTAGCGGTACAAAACCGATGGGGGTCGCTTGACCCCCCCTCCACGTAAGTCCGTCACTGGGTATATTGTATATACTGCGTGCATATGTACATACACATACCAACACACTTACATGCACACACATATGTACATAAAATATCAATATGAATAAGCTTAATATACGTTCATATATGTATACATTACACTTTTATATGTATATAAACATGCATACCGCACGTAACAATATAAAATTATTATTGTTATATTAATAATAATAATTATTATAATAATAATACTAATTATAATTATTATAACAATACTAATTATCATTATCATTATTATTATTATTATTATTATTATTATTATTATTACATATAAATAAATAATACAAATAAAATATAAAAAATCCTTCAGGGTGACATAAATAGCTAGAGGTGAGATATAGAACTCCTTATATGAGATTCAGCTCACATGTTCAACCGAGTGGTCTCCTACTAGGAGAAATTAAAGGTGACGCTAAGGTCTCGGAGTGACCTAAAGGGCTCACATCTTACCATCCAGGCTCCTCAAAAGTCTCTGTGTGACCTATATTATCGCATCTCCTACACCGTTACGTGCATACACACACATACAAACACATACTAATACTTTATCAAACCACACACATATATACATACATACAAGATATATACATACATATGGTCACATGGATACAACCTCATATAAGAATTCCATTGGTATATTGTATGTACTACATGCATATGTACATACACATACATGCACACACATATGTACATACAATATTAATATGAATAAGCTTAATATACATTCATATATGCATACATTACAATTTTAGATGTATATAATCATTCATACCGCACATACACATATAAAATTATTATTGTTATATTAATTATTATTATTATTATTATTATTATTATTATTATTATAATTATAATACTAATTATAATTATACATATTATTATTATTATTATTATTATTATTACATATAAATAAATAATACAAATAAAATATGAAAAAACCTTCAGGGTGACGTTAAAGGGTTAAAGGTGACATATAGGACTTCTTATAAGAGATTCATCTCTCCAACCGAGATGTCACCTACTAGGAGAAATTAAAGGTCATTATTCAGACACTCTAGATTCTTACGTCTATCACCCTAGATTCTTGTGTTTGTCATTATTCTGACACTCCGATGCTGAAGTGCAGACCCAGGGGCGGACTTACATTATAGGGAGGGGTTGCCGCCGCTACCCCTGAACTCGCCCCCGGATGTGGTATTTTTTTTTTGTTTTTTTAACGTTTTAGGTATTTCGTTACCCCTGATACGATTTTTTCGTAACCCCTAACAACGGCAGACCTACAGGAGGGTCAAGAGGATCCATTGACTATCCGGTCGGCCAGGGGCGGATTTACTTAAGCTTAAGAGGGGGTGAGGCCCCCACTCAGATTCATCTTTAAAGGCTTCTTTTAATGTTGGATTTATAATAAATGAAGAGAACGAGGAAGTCTAAATATGTTAATAATTAAATTGAGGATTTTTAGTGATGCTGTTATGAAAATACAGAGAAACATAATGAAGAAGAAGAAAGGGGACGAAGAAGATGAACTTGGGAACATAACCTGATGTTTAACTTTTAGACAATGGTAATTTATAAGTTAAAAAGAAATGTCATATTAAACCTTTATGTTAACTACATTTACAAACTAAACCTTATAGTCTGATTTAATTGTAAAAAACCATATACTCCAAACGCATGTATCTTGCGTAACTAATTAAATTTCATTCTCACAGATAAATAAATGTTTAAACGATGGATTAGTAAATTAACATGTTTGATTATTACTAAGTGTAATTAAAAGATGAAGTAACATTATTCATATTATTAAGGGATGATATGTTAAGTATTATTTATACTAAGAACAAACTATTTTTATGCCATTCATATGAAGCGATTTTTAACCTAACTCGTTTTGACCGGTGTTGATACATGGTTCCTGATCGTCATGTGAAGTATCGAGAACAAGACGGAACGTGCAAGTTTAGGTCTGGCCGAACCTTGGCCGAACTCAAGGTTCGGAGCCGCCGAAGCTTGGCCGAACCTGAGGTTCGGCCAGTCGTGTTTTCAGCCTATAAATATGTTCGTCTTGTATAGAATTAGATAGCTTCCGTGTCATAACTTTCTCTAAGTGTACTCTGTGGTCTCTGTGGTTAATACAAGTCTCAGTTGTATTTACTCTCTGTGTTTCTACTCATAATACATTGATTTCTATACGACTAAGTAGAAGATCCGTACGCTCACGAACTTTCAAGTGGTATCAGAGCATTTGGTTTGTTCTACTAGTCGGAGATCAGTGTTTTTCGAGTTATTGAGTTCAAATTCACATTTTTGATTTTCAAAACTCGTTTTTCATCTTCATTTCTCAAAATTATCGTTCAAAACATCATGATTCACGTCCAAAATGTTTGTGTTTGTTCGTTTTTAGTTGATTGAGTGTTTACAGCTCGAGAGGTGTCGATTTCAGTGAGTTTTTCCAAAATTTTCTGAAATTTCACGTTCGGCCGAACTCCACGTTCGGCGTAACTGCTCCGCACTTCAAGTTCGGAGGACTCTCAGTCATAACTGCTCCGAACTCCTGGTTCGGAGTTCGTTCGGACAAGGTTCGGAGGGTTTCGGAGTTAACCGGGTTCGGTGAGAGATCGGAGGAAGTTCGGAGGGTATATTAGGTTCGGACGAGGTTCGGAGTGAACAGTAATCTGTGTTTCGAGAATGTCCGACTTTCAAGCGTTCGCGGCTATTCAAAACTCAGTTCAAGCGACTATGCAAACGATGATGAACTATGATAATGAAATTGGAACAAGTCAGAAAGTTCCCAAATTGCTAAAATTGGAAGATTATCATAGTTGGGTTAAACGGTTTGAAGCATATGTCGATACAAATGACATTGATATGTGGTTAGCGTTCACTGAGCAATATATTTACCCTAAAGATGAAACTGGTGAACCTATACTTCAAAGAAAAATGTCTTTTGAACAAAAGAAAGCTTATCAAGCTGAGAAAAAGGCATATGGTACTTTAACGATGGCATTGCCTAAAGAGTTACTTCATCAATTTGCTGGTAATTACACATCAAAAAGTCTATGGGATGCTTTGGAGAAACGATGTGAAGGCAATTACCAATACAAGAAAAGTCGACAAAAGGTTTTGAAGAAAGAGTTTGACAGTTTTAAGCATTATCAGAATGAAACGATTCCCAATCTGATTGCAAGATTTGCTCATCTAATGAGTGAAATGCGTTTGGTGAATCTTACTAAAGACGAAGCTGATATGAAAGAGAAGATTTTGGAAGCTCTACCTGAAAAATGGGAGAATTATGTTATGATGATTACTCATGACAAGGATTTTCAAGGATTGTCTTTCAATGATTTAGTTCAAAGAATTCAGGCTAGAGATATGGAATTGATGGTGAACAAGTCTCTTCCTACACAAATTCAGAATCCTGCAGTGTATCATGGTGAAAATGATTCTACAATGAATGCTGGGAAATCGAATATTCTTAATTCTGCACCCCCGACAGCATTCTTGGCAGGTAAATCTGAACCTTCAAGCTATTCTTCTACTGGTTGTACTGTTTCTGTTCCGAGTTCTTCAAATCAAATTGCATTGTCTGCTCAAACTATCGATGATTATAATGCATTAATGTCTGCTTTGGTATCTTCATATTTTGGTGTTATCACGGGTGCTGTGAGTAATGCTGAGTTAGCAAATGAAGATTATGATCAGATTGATTATGATCATTTGGAGGAAATGGATCTAAATTGGCAGTATGCAATGCTGGTTCGACGAACGAAGAAATTTTTCAACAGAACTGGGAAGAAGAGATTGAATCAGGAGGGAAAGATTGGTTTGGATAAATCTAAGGTGAAATGTTACAAGTGTGCAAATTATGGTCACTTTGCTCGAGAATGTCCAAGTTCTGCAGATCATAAATTGAAAACTGGTCAACATGCACATTTAGTTTATCATTCACCAAATAAAGTTGAGAAGGTTGAGATGAAATCTGCTAATCTTGTTCATGATTGGACCAATACGTTTCCACATTCAAATGAGTTTGCATGGAATGCAGATACTGAAGCTAAAAGGAATAATTCTAAACCTGCACTTGCTTTGACTGTTCGTCATATTGATGATGATAGCATCTTAACTGATTCTGATTCTTATTCAAGTGTATCTTTGGTTCACGAAGAATTACCTAGAGTTTCTGAGAGTTCAACGGTTGAAGAGACTGAATGTCTTAAATGTAAGAAATTTCTTCAGGAGATTGCAAGTTTTGAACAAAGTCGTCAAATATCAACTGAAGAAATAGTGGTGTTAAAGCAAGAATTGGAAGATTTTCAAAAGAAGTATTATGAGTTGGTTCATGTTCATGAAGATGTTTTAAAAGAGAAAGCAACATTGACTGAAGAGTGTGAGAAAGCAAAAGCAGAAGCTTTAGATGCAGCTCAAGATTTTGAAAATCTGTTTGAGAAAAGTTATCCGGTTCAGAAAAAGTATGAAGAAGCTACAGCTCTTATTGCTACAACTGCTGTTACTGTTGAAAAGCTTCAGAACAAAATTTCTATGCTTCAAGATGAGAATACTCTATATCGTGATAAAAATGAAGTTTTGACAAAGGATGTTGAGATTTACAAGAAAAAGAGAGAAAGTGTTCTTGAAGAATTATTTGCTGAATGTGAGATCCGAAAGCTACAAACTTATGAATATGATGATCTCAATGCAAAATTCATCAAGTCACAGAAAGAAGTTTTTGATGCTCAACAAAAGATCAATGATTTAAAACTGGAGATTTTGGAGTTGAAGCGGCAAGTGAAGAATTGCAATTTATCCCCAACAATGCTAAATTTCTTATACAAGCAGGACCAGAGTTCAGATAGTTCTCAGAAGGCTGATGTTCACTTGGTTCCTCAACCAGTGGATTTAACTGAAGTTACTGCTGCTCAGCTTGATCCAAAAGATGAATTGCATGATTATTCCAAGTTTGCTACTCCACCCAAGAAGAATAAATCTAAGTCCAAAAAGAAGGACAAGCCTTTGGGTGAAGCTCCAAAATTTGTGTCAAAGTCTGTTTTGTTGGAGAATGAGAAGGTTTTTGATAAGGTTGCGTCAAGTTCTTCATCTGCAACCGAAGAAGAAAAAGTTTTGGTTGAGAAAAACAGGCTGAAGGATATTAAAGCCAAATTTACTAGTGAAGCTAAGGCGAGAGAAGCTTCGGGTTCTTCCTCGAGTACTTCAAAGGTTTCAGGCTCCAAACACAAAGGTGTGGGGTTTGTTGTGAAGGAAGAATTGATTCAAACTAAGAAGCCGGTGAAAGTTGCCAAGGCTCCTAAAGCAAAGAATGCAAAGAAATCACCATCTCAGAAGGAATTCACTTACTATTCTGGAAGATCATCATCTTCAAGGAGTCCATCTCCTAGGTATGATTCCTCTGATGATTTCTTTGACAATTTTGATTCTGAGCATTCATCTGGTTTTTCAAAATCAAAATCATTTTCAAACAATTTTCGAGAAAGACTTTGTTATGTATGTCGTCAACCAGGACATCTAGCTGCTGATTGTCCGACGACTGCATATATCCACAACACTGCCAAATATGTGGATAACAAAGGTCAAATTTTTGATGAACCATGGTCCCCAAAGATGAAATCAACTCGTAAATCGTCTTGGTCTAAACCAAGTACGTCGGTTGAGTCTGATTCAGGTTCTGATCAAAAATTGAAAATTTTACAAATTTGGAAACCAAAAGTTGTTTCCAAGGCCAATAATGACTATGTGGAAGACACCGGGCGACCCGACGATGTTACATCGGGTCGATCCCAGAGCAACTAATGTTTTATTTGGTGTCAACAGGTGTTTCAAGAAGACCTTTCCGTGATTGGATAAGTGATGATTGTGCAATAACTGTTCTAATTAATCTGCTTTTCAAAATTAATTGTGTTTTCAAAATGTCTTAAACTGCACGTATTCGTGTTGGTTGATCAGTTTTTCTTGGTTTTTCACTCCGTCTCATTCTGAGGGGGAGTTTGTTTTTGCAAAATGTCACACCCCGGTCAACGGTTTCGGGTGTGAGCGAGAATGGAATCATAGTCGAGGATACATAGAACACTTCTAATAATTTAAAAACTTCATAAAACATTAATTCGTTTCATTGCAGCGGAAAGAGTAGTGGAAACATTAATGTCTTACATATTTTGAAAACATAAGTCTTAAACGATTATTAAAAGCATAAAATGGTTAAGCTGGATAGTCGGGACTATGACTCCAAGGACAGGTCCGATAGCGTTTGTAAGCCCCATTTGCATGTCTTCAAGAAAGTCTCGTCAATTACCTAAGAAATCATGAACATAAAACGGGTCAACATAAAGTTGGTGAGGTTCACAGGTTTAGGACTCGATAGTTAAACAGTTGTAAACAGTTGTAAAACAGTTTCGGTATACTTAATTATTATCAGGGTTTATTGTTGTGGTTGTATGATCTCACCTGAACCTTGATTTCAAATACTAACGGTTTACCCACCCGGCATCTCTTGCCCAGAGATGTTAAACAGTGCAGAATAACTGACGTGTACCCCCAGACAATCCGGAGTCAGAACTGGAGCTACCAGTTAGGGTAGGGTTGTCAACCCAAATAGATCTATTCACTAGCTATCGTTTCGTATAGAACTAATTGAAATCAATTAATGATGGGATTTTCGGTTGTACAAACGTTTATAACGATAATGTACCAAGTTGGGCAATCAGTAAGAGAACAAGTAGTCATACGGCTAACAAGTAAACCATAATATTAAGTAAAAAGCATTTAATCAGTTTTCATGATTTCTCCCCCAAGTATAAAACAGTTAAAAGGAAAAGGGGCCATGAAACTCACAGATTCAGCAGATAATCGGAAAGTAAGCAGTGAAGGACGGTAGCACGTAACGCCCTAAATAATTTAATAACATATGCATAAGGTCTATGATCATTTGAGTAACATAAGTCACCCAAGTGATACCGGTCAAGTCTTGACGTTTTAAGTCCGTTTGTATTATTGAAAACTCGTTACTTGTATTTATTTAATTAAATACGTTCGTGGTTATTTATATTTATGTCCAATAAATATAAACAAATAATCATTTTTCAATAATTAAATCAAGTCCTGAACATTGAGTAAAAGAAGAAATAATAATGTTTATTATTATTTTCACAAGTTCGAATAATTATTTTTATTAAATAATTACTTATTCGATTTGTTAATCTTGCAAGTTATAATTATTTTAAATAATTACGATTAACAATTATTTGGTGAATAAAACAAGGTTTAAGTCTTTTGCAAACAATTATTTGTCAAAAATAATTATTAACGTTTGTTTTAAACATAAATCTTTAGGAAAAACATTTAAAGTCTTTAACATTTAATCATTTCCAAAGATTAATTAATATTTCAAGTTCATGAAATATCAATAGAAAACGTTGATAAGAATATTTATGACGACGCTTGGATTTATAACATTAGTTTATAAAACTTGACTTTTATTTAAAATCTCCAACGAACGTTGGTTCATTTTTGGATACTTTGTTTTTATCAAAGTAGCATTAAAAGTCCTTGTAGGTATTTTTAAACCAATGGTTTGTCTTGGTTTATTTTTATAAAAATCCTTTATGAAAACATTTATTTTCAAATGAAATCATTTTATAAAATGTCCATTTCTAGCAAGTTTTAAGAAAGGTTAAAACATGTAATAAATCCAAGTATTTATGTCAAATTAATCATTTGACATAAATATTATTCTTATCAAATCTAGTAATAAATTTTATTCTTTTTGTCCAATCATTTATTCATTTGTAACACATTAAATATGTTACTTGACTTATTTTAAGAAGTATATTCTTTTTGTTTTTAACATAGGTTACATATGTAACTTTTATTTAATCACTTTGATTTAAATAAGTCCATAAACTTGTTCATTATATCATTTCATTTTCTAGCATTTTTATAATAAAATCATAAGTTCTTATCTACTAACACTTTGTGTTAGGACAAAAGATTAAATAAAATGCAATCACTAACACATTTGTGTTAGGACAAGAAAATAAATACAATCACTAACACATTTGTGTTAGGACAAGGAAATATAAATAACAATCACTAACACATTTGTGTTAGGACAAAGAAATATAAATAACAATCACTAACACATTTGTGTTAGGACAAATAAATATAAACATGTATAGATTTGTTAGTTAACATTTTATATGAAGAGGCTTGGAGGTTTGTTTCAAACAACTAACTATGAAATCAAGATTTCATAAACACAAGACTCTTGGTGCACACTTGTTACTTTCTTTTGATTTCACAAATGTGTTTCACCACACTTGTTGGTTAACTTTAAGCATCTAAATGCACCAACAAGTGTTTGATCTTGTAAGAAAGAGGTAAAGAAAGAGAGTTTTGTTAGTTGATGAACAAACACAAGCATTCTTTGATTAGTTGTGGATTGTTGTCAAGACTTGTAGGCTTTCTTGGGTGGTAACCATGTAAGAAATATAGGAGAAAAAGGGGTTTAGAATACTCACAAAGATGTGAGAAGAAAACCGAGAAAGGGAGGTGGGGTGGCGGCGGTCCGGCGGGGCTGTGGTGGTCCGGCGGCGGCAGGGGGTGGCGCCGGTCGGCGGCAGTGGCGGAGGGCGGTGGTGGTGTGGCCGGTTAGGGAGAAAGAGAGGAGGAAGGGTGTGTTTGAGTGTTGAGGGACAAGGGAACAAGGGGTGTCTTAATCTCCTTTTTATAATCAAAAGTGGGATTATTAACCCATGGTTAATAATGTGTTGTCAACACCTCATGATCTCTAGCTTTTCTTAAGTGTAGGTGATTAATTTTTA
>JBCNJP010000008.1:2665405-2717814 GCA_039602395.1 Deinandra increscens subsp. villosa | reverse complement strand
CCTCAGCAGAATGGCGTCGCAGAACGACGCAATAGGACCCTAATTGAAGCTGATGGCACTATGCTGTGTGATTCAAAGCTACCAACCATGTTTTGGGCAGAGGCAGTCAACACTGCGTGCTATGTCCAGAATCGGGTGCTCATCAATAAGCGGCAGTAGAAAACCCCATATGAGCTGCTTTACCATGACAAGCCCAGAATTGGGCACCTTCGGGCGTTTGGATGTCTTTGTATAGTTTTAGTAAATTCTGACGTGCCTAAATTTGCTGCTAAATCGGATGAATGTTATTTTGTAGGTTACTCTACTAGCTCGGCTTACAGGGTGTTCAACAAATCAGCCGGGACTGTGATGGAATCCACGAATGTGGATTGGCTAGAAGAAAATCCATCTGATGGTGGAGTGAGTCCTCCTCAAGCTTTTGACTACAATCAATTCTTCCGCCCGTTGGGATTGGATCCTGTCATAGCTGAAGAACTCTTTGAAGATACAGTTTCAGGACCGTCAGTAACACACTCCATTACAAAGGCTCCAGTCACTGGCCCAGAAACAGAAACCACACCGCAAACACAGGGAGCTAATGTAGAAGATCCAGCTGCTTCTGAAAATGATGATAAAGCAGACGTCAACCCCGGGTCAGACACAGCTCAAACACAGGGATCTGAGGCAGAAGCTGCACCTGAAACAACCGATGCACCCGATCAATCAAATCTGCCCCCTGAAATTCCTGTTCAAGCTGTTGCCGAAACCAGGATCCATAAATATCACCCCATGGACAACATCATTGGTCTGTTAGCATCAGGGGTGGTAACACGAAGCCAGTCAGGGGACATCAATCATTGTATGTACTCCTGTTTCATCTCACAAATTGAGCCCCCCCCCCCCCAACATTACTATGGCCTTGACAGACCCTAGTTGGGTAGAGGCTATGCATGAAGAACTAAACCAATTCTCACGGCTTCAAGTTTGGAGGTTAGTAGAACGGCCTGCTGACAAAAAGGTCATCACTACTCGGTGGCTTTATAAGAACAAAAAGGATGACAATGGCATCATTGTCAGAAACAAGGCCAGGTTGGTGGTTCAAGGCCACAAACAGATTCAAGGAGTGGATTATGATGAAGTATATGCTCCAGTTGCCCGTTTAGAGGCAATAAGAGTTTTCTTAGCCTATGCATCCTACATGAATTTCACTGTCTATCAGTTGGACGTGAAAACAGCCTTTTTATATGCCGAAATGGATGAAGAAGTATATGTCACTCAACCTCCTGGCTTCATTGATGAGGAACACCCGTATCATGTGTTCAAGCTAGACAAGGCCTTGTATGGCTTACACCAGGCCCCTCGGTCTTGGTATAAGAATCTGACTGATCATTCTAGCACACGGGTACACAAGAGGCATAGTGGATCAGACACTTTTCAGAAAGGAGGTTGGGCATGACATAATCATGGTGCAAGTATATGTTGATGACATCATCTTCAGTTCTACCAATGAAGACTTGTGCAAAGAGTTTGAGAAGGTAATGCGCACAAAGTTTGAGATGAGTCAGATGGGCGAGATGGAGTTTTTCCTCGCCTTACAAGTAAAGCAAAGTGACAGTGGGATACTTATCCATTAGGCCAAATATGTCACAGAAATTTTGGAAAAGTACAAGATGATGGATGCAAAGCCTGTCTCCACACCCATGGCGGCAAGACCAGCACTTACCAGGGATCCAGACGGTCAACCGGTGAGCGAGCACATGTACCGGTCTATGATTGGGTCTTTGATGTACTTGACCGCCAGCCGTCCAGACATCATGCTAGCTGTGTGCCAATGCGCACGCTATCAGGCTAATCCTAAACTCTCTCATCTTTCTGCTGTTAAACGTATTTTTAAATATTTGAAGGGTCGGCCTCGACTAGGCCTCTGTTACCCTAAAGAGTCAGGATTTAATCTGTATGCTTTTTCTGACAGCGATTATGGCGGTAATGAGCTTGACAGGAAATCCACATCTGCGGGAGCTCAATTTTTAGGTGACATGTTGGTATCCTGGCAGAGCAAGAAGCAGCACACGGTGTCCCAGTCGATAGCCGAGGCAGAATATGTGGCTGCATCTGCTTGTTGTTCACAGGTGGTATGGTTGCAGCATCAGCTGGGAGATTACGGTTTGAATTTCTTCGATACTCCCATTTTTTGTGATAATAATGCTGCATTGCAAATTGTGAAAAATCATGTGCAGCACTCCAAAACCAAACACATTGATATCAAAACGCACTTCATTCGGGACTGCTATGAACGCAGGCTCATGCACTTAGAACGGGTGGTGTCGGATGACAATGTGGCGGATATGTTCACAAAACCCCTGCCAAGTGCCAATTTTGAAATGTGTCTCAAAGACCTCCGGATGATAGCCTTTGATGAGTAATCTGGCAACTAATTTGTGTTATTATTGTTTTTTTTTGTGTTTCTTAAAAAAAAAAAATAGTGTTTTTGTTATTAAAAAAATCTGAAAGCAAGGGGAAGATATGAAATATACATTTCCTCTAAAGTGTATGCTTTTAATTTTTTTTTTGTTAATGGTTTTGGTTGACCAGGCGGGGAAATGATATAAATTTCCAGGTGCTTGCTGACTGACACGTGTAAGGTGGAAGTGAAAAGCAGTGATTTATGGTCGATATGCTTGGTAGGCTCTGCTGACAATCAATCAAAATGTATGTTTTATCACAACACTTGAAGATAACGTATGATGCTTGAAAGGGAACACACACTTAGGTTAGTACAATGTATATTTGACTGTGCATCAGGAATCCTGAGACACACGCCCGGTTCTGAGTGTTGATGTCATGCTCAAAAATTCTCATTCCCTCTGCTTTGCGTAAGCAATGACCTGGGAATGTTGTACGTGAGTCAGGACTCCTCTGTTCTGCGAAAGCGGAGACCTGGAACCTCCCTGATCCACGTACGTTTAAGATCACATTGTATATATATGATAAACCAAAAAGATGCCAATGTGCACAATCAAAAGAGACCCTCAAGTGTCCAAAACCCTCAGCCTTTGTCACTGATGAGAGCATTATTAAAAATGTTTCAAAAAATTCAGTTGACTTTGTATATTATCCAACAAAACCTCCGTGATCTATTCTCTCTTTTCTCAACCCAGTCTGGAGCATGATATTGGGCTTAAGGAAAGGTGTCGTGAAAAATGTTGTACGGAAGCCAGATGTGCTTGATAGGATGTACAAACTTTACCTAGGACTTATGTGTGTGACCAGGATAGTTGTTCATAATTAATAAACCTGAAAATATAAATTAATGTGATGAAACTACTTGAGTAAGCGAAAGTGGCATGAGTTTAAAAAATGGACCAATTATACCGGCAATTGCCTGAACACGCGAAGTAACTGAAGCTGAAAAGGGTTCCTCAGTCACAGACTATCTGGTATGATCCCTAACAATGCCTCTTCACTCAAAACTCAGTTGGTTAAGATTTTTAGTTTATGTTATTTTTATTTTATCTTAATCTTTTGTTTATTTTGTGCTTATTTTTATTTAGTTTATTTTTTTTGGTTAAGTTGTCAAATGTTAAATCTCTCGGGCTTGAGTTTAGGGGAAGCCTTCAGGAATGAACGGGATTAAATTTGGATGTTTTGATATAAAAATTAAGCTTGTTAAGAGAAAACGAGGTTGTGTTAAAAGTTTGGGTCACAATTGATTTTGTTTAAAAAGTTTAAGGGGGTAAAATGAATTTTTTTTTAAAAATTTGAAACACAAAAAGGGGAGAGCCGGCTCTCCAACCGCCACTCTCCCCCTCGTCTCTCTCTCCTCTAAACCCTAAAAATCATCATCACCATCTCCGATCACCTCCACCACCTGCTCCCACCGCCATCGCACACCACACCTCACGCCACCACCCTGTGACCTTTCCACCACCATCCCCATTGAAATCCGACCACCACTGCCCCTCCGATTGTTCACAGCGCCGCCGCCACTGGTTCCCCTCAATCCGCTATCCTCCGCCACCGTCGCCACCATCCAGCACCTCCCCTCCAGTCGGAATCACCCCCTGATCACGTCCCCACTGTTGATTTCACTCCATGGCACCCCGTTTGAAGCGAGCAGCTCAACCCCCAAAAGATCGGATTGAGTAAGTTTTTTTTTTTAGAAAATTTCTTGTGATTTCTCGGTCGGAATGGAAGGAATAATGGTTTGGGTGCGGTGTTTGATTGAAATCATGAGTAAAACACACATGTATGCAAGTTTTAACTGAATTCCAGGTGTTAAATGAAGAAGACAGGACTTTTCGATCGAGCCAGGGGCTTTTCGATCAGCCCCCAGCACTTTTCGATCATGGTTATTGATGATCTGAGACTTCTCGATCGAAAGACCAGGCTTTTCGATCAAAAGCGATACTTTTCGATCGGAACATGGACTTTTCGATCAGGGATCTCGGTAACCGGTGACTTTCCGATCGGAGGGATGCTTTCCGATCGAAAACCCTGCTTTTCGATCGGAAAGGTACCAGATGATAGTTTCAATGGTTTTTCAGTTATTATTAAGCCGTTATGCTGTCCGTTTTTCGAGAAATCTGTAAAACTAATGAATTCTTGTTTTTTTTATGTTTATCTGTGTTTGTGAGTACAGGGACTTAAAATTTATCAAAGATCACAACACAGTAGCTTACCTGCTGGATCCACCAGCAGAGTATCGTGAGAAGTACCAATCGATGATTGCAGGAGTGAAGAAATGTTGTTTACACTATGCACTTACAGCAAACCCAGTTATCTGCAAACGTATGCAACGAGAATTTTGGAAGACAGCATACGTGTCTAATGATGGAAAGCAGATAATGGCAAAGATACAAGAAACAGAGGTGGTGTTGACTGAGGAGAATTTCAGACAAGCTCTCAGGCTTAAAGATGTTGCTGCAGATCCAATCACTCTGGATAAAGAAATGGTTTCTCAGTGTTTGAAGGAAATGGGTTATCACACAGTATCTCCTCCTACTATGAAGGCTCTCCTTCCACCATACTGGAGAATGCTGGCCCATTACTTGCAGAAATGTGTGATTGCCAAGAAGAGCTCAACAGATCAACTGAACCAAGTGCACACCCATGCTATGGTGTCACTAGTTAGAGGAGTTCGGCTCAACTGGTCTAGGTTGATTTTTGATGACGTTAAAGCAGTAGTGACCAGAGATAAGAAGTTTGTAGCGGTTCCAAGGTTCATCCAGTTAGCTCTGGATTCTAGATATCCGGCTTTGAGGAAGACCAATGACACACATGATACAAAACCTATGGGCATTGAGGTTTTCCTGATGATTAATCCAAAGAAGAAACTGACTGATCAGATACCATTTGGTAACAAATTTGGTGAATTTGCTGAGATAGCAAGAGAAGAGGTTCCTGTGCACAGAAATGCAGTCATAGATGAAGAACACAATGTGCCTGCCTCTAAGAAGCCTGTTACTGAAATCACAGATAGTTCAGATTGGGAAGATTTTGATTTAGAGGATGTGCAGACTGGTGCACTGAATTTTGAAGGTGAAGATAGTATCAATTATGACACATATCTTGATGACATCAATATTGAGGAAGTTGAGACTGAGACTGCTGAGACGCCGCTGATTAGAAAACGGAAAGCCACAGAGGATCCTTCCCTCAGTGCTTCTGTTACCGAAGAAATGACTGAGACTGAGACGATTGCTACACAACACCATAGAGAAGGCCCAAGTGACCCCAGAAGAAGAAGATTAGATCCTCGTGAGCCACCAGTCACGAGTACCAGTGCTGGTCAATCATCTTCTCAACCTACTACCCAAGAGAAGGGGAAAGCCGTGGAAACCCCTGCATACAGACTAGAAAAGGAACTTAGAGAAGAAATTGAAAGTCTGAAAGCCCAGAATGCAGCCCAAAGTGAGATAATTGGAGACTTGATTGATATCCAGAAGATTCACAACACTGAGTTGGAGAATCAGAAGAAGATAAACCGAGAGTTTACCAGACAATTTAGAGATCTTCATAAGCTGATCAGGCAGCTTAACTCGGATAAATCAAGCAGGTCTAACCCTAGCCAAGGTGATAAGGGTGATCTAGGTAACACAGAAGGAGGTTCAGGTGCATGTGATTCTTCACAATCACCAGCATTTGACTTTGAAGCAGATATCCCTGAGGGAACTCAAACAATATTACCCGAAGCCTCCATTGAAGATAAAGATACCAGGGATAGAGACTATATGACAGTAGCAGCTTCTGAGTTTGACGGAGGTTGGGAGGCTCAGACATTTGCTTATCCCCCAGAGCGGTATCTAGTCCAGCTGGGAGAGCATTATCATGATAAGAGAGGGATCAATGCTGATATTAAAGCCTGGATGTTTTATGGAGAGAAGAATATGTTCGTTGTACGAAGAAAGGGTCAATATCCGTTGGAATACTACTAGAGCTGGACCCAGCTTTACTCCTGGACAAATGTAGATCTGACTATGCTTTACCAGGCACCGTTTACAAATCCATCAAACAATGAGCAAGCTAAGTATTTTTACAAGAAACTGGAAATTGCAGTACGAAGCAAGTTCAAGAGATTTAAAGATTTTCCTCACAAGAAATCATATGTGAAGAAGTACAAAGGTGTGTTCAAATGGGATGGAAAGAAGAGTATCCCAGGAAAGGAGAGTGTAACAGCAAAGAAGTTTACAAATGTTATGTATCCACCAACAGAAAAGACAAAGACAATACCTCTGCCGATGAGACATCCTGAAGATTGCTTGCATGATTTTCAAACTTGGGCGTATAGTGATTACTCTGGTGAAGCCAAAATTCTGTGCAAATCAAAGGCAATAAATGTCATGGAAGTTCATGATCTGATGAGGTTTCACAAGAAGGACATAATGGTACTGGCCAAGCATTAAATTGAATGTAACCAAGAAACTGAAGAATATGCCAAGTGTTATACTAGAGTTGTAGCTGAGATTGTTGTAAAGAGCTGTGGTATGATCCAGCAATGGTGAATCTGTCGAAGAAGTTCAAAATGTGAATGCTGTCTAATGCTAAAGCCTAGGGGAAGATTGTAGAGTCTAGAATTTTATAAGGCTTTTGCATTAGAATTACTTGTGGGCTAGTTAAATGTAATTGGGCCATAATTATGTAAATGGTTTGTGTGGGTTGTAGGTTGGTCGAATTATGGGCCCTATAGTCCGAATTTTAGCTTGTTTAACAAGCATAAGCATCCCTATATAAGGATAGTTTATTTAGGAGATTAGGGTGGGTTGCTTCATTGTGTTTTGTGGATTTTGGTGTTCACGAAATTCTCCCTGAGAATTTCGATCAGTGTGTAAGCAATCAAGGTCAATAGTGAAGTGTTTTTCTTCAATCAGTTTGTGTTCTTATTCTTATTGTTATTGCTTTTTTATATTATTCTCGATTAATCTTGAATCACTCTAGTGTTTGGATTCCGCACACTCACTAGAGATCGTGATATCGTGTTTGGGTTCTTTTTGATCCTTACACTTGGGAACATAGCCCGATGTTTGACATTTAGACATTGGTAATTTAAAAGTTAAAAAGAAATGTCATAATAAACCTTTATGTTAACTATATTTACAAATTAAACCTTATAGTCTGATTTAACTATAAAAAAAATCATATACTCCAAAAGCATGCATGTTGCGTAACTAATTAAATTTAATTCTCATAGATAAATAAATGTTTAACTGATGAATTAGTAAATTAACTTTTAAGTGTTTTGTTTTTTAATTAATTTTTTAGTTTGTAGAATATTATTATGTTTGATTATTACTAAGTAAATTAAAAGATGAAGTAACATTATTCATATTATTAAGGTATGATATGTTAAGTATTATTTATACTAAGAACAAACTACTTTTATGCTATTCATATGAAGCGATTTTTGTCCTAACTCGTTTTGACTAGCACATTTTGAAACAAATATGACTTGATTGATTTTGATCCAACCTATTTTTCGCCCCCTCTCAATTAATTTTCTGAATCCGTCACTACGGCCGGCGAAACTTTTCTTACCACCTGTATATTAAACGAGGAAGCTTTCAGTTGAGCCGACAGCGACCTACCTGGTGTGGTGTGTGAAGAAAAGTTGAGAGATAGAAGAAGATGGTTAGTTTCAGGTTTTTACTAAATAGTCTATGTCAAAAAAGTTAAAGTGGACTGAATAGTTTTGCTGCCTCCGCACACTTTGAAAAAGACCATTCAATTTATTCTTGGTATGTGTTTCTATTATTATTTTTTATTTCTTTAAATAAACGATGATTTGTTGAGTTATTTATTTTTTAATTTGGTAAAACAAATAATATTATATATGTTTTTGTTTCCTTTTTAATTAATTACTTTATCATATATTTTTATTAGCCATTTATTAATTTGATTTTAAGATTTTAATTATATATAAATTTTATCATATACATAATATCTTTTCTTTTGTATTTTTATAATAAGATATATTTTTATTAATAATTTTATAATAGGAGATATAATAAACATATTTTCTGGATACGCCACATGCATACCGTACATACACATATAAAATTATTATTGTTATATTAATAATTATATTTATTATTATAGTAATAATACTAATTATAGTTATTATAATAACATTAATTATTATTATTATTAT
Source organism: Deinandra increscens subsp. villosa (assembly GCA_039602395.1). Classification (NCBI taxonomy): domain Eukaryota; kingdom Viridiplantae; phylum Streptophyta; class Magnoliopsida; order Asterales; family Asteraceae; genus Deinandra; species Deinandra increscens. The sequence continues at coordinate 2,709,191 of JBCNJP010000008.1, read as the reverse complement.
TATTATTATTATTATTATTACATATAAATAAATAAATAATACAAATGAAATATGAAGAACCTTCAGGGTGGCATAAAGGGTTGAATGTGACATATAGGACTCCTTATAAAGGATTCAGCTCTTCAACTTAGGAGAAATTAAATGCATTATTCTGACACTCCGATGCTGAAGTGCAGACCCAGGGGCAGACTTACATTAGAGGGAGGGGTAGCGGCTGCTACCCCTGAACTCGCCCCGGATGTGGTATTTTTTTGAACGTTTTAGGTATTTCATTACTCCTGATACGATTTTTTCGTAACCCCTAACACCGGCAGACCTACAAGAGGGTCAAGAGGATCCATTGACTATCTAGCCAGCCAGGGGCGGATTTACTTAAGCTTAAGAGGGGGCGAGGCCCCCTGTTGAGACATGGTCCTGATCGTCATGTGAAGTATCGAATACAAGACGAAGACATGCAAGTTTAGGTCTTGCCGAACCTTGGCCGAACCTGGAGTTCGGACATGGCCGAACAGGTCCGAACCTAAGGTTTAGACCAGCGGGGTTCAATGTCTATAAATAGTCGTCTTGTATTAGAATTCAAAAGCTTCTTGGTCATATCTTCTAAGTGTCTCTGTGTAAACTCTCTGTGGTTAATACAAATCTCATTTGTATTTACTCTTTGTGTTTTACTCGTTATACATTGATTTCAATACGACTAAGTAGAAGATCCACACGCTCAAGCAATTTCAAGTGGTATCAGAGAATTTGGTTTGCTCTACTGGTCGGAAATCTTTGTTTCTCGTAGTATTGACTCAAATTTCTCGTAGTGTGCTTCACGTCAAAAATTCATTCCTAATTCGTTTCTATCGAGTTTGCTTGAATTCCTGTCGAAAATTCTAGTAAAAAACACTGAAAATCGAGAAAATGGTGTCGAGTGAAGTTTGTCTCGTCTGAGGTTCGGACAAGTTCGGCGTAACCGCTCCGCACTCGAAGTTCGGACGGAGATCGGTCCTCTTTCTTGTTTCGGTGAGAGATCGGAGCAAGTTCAGAGAGAGTTCGGTCTTCATTCGGTGATAGTTCGGTGTTGGATTTGTTTATTTGTCCGAAGGTTAGGTTCGCCGAAAGTTCGGTGAAGCTTAAGTTCAGAGGAAGTTCGGAGTGAACAGTAACCAGATTTTTCAAAATGTCCAATTTTCAAGCGTTTGCAGCTATTCAAAATTTGGTTCAGGCTACGATGCAATCGATGATAAACTATGATAACGAAATCGGAACAAGTCAGAAAGTTCCTAAATTGCTCAAATTAGAAGATTATCATAGTTGGGTTACACGGTTTGAAGCATATGTCTTGGCAAATGATATTGATATGTGGTTATCATATTCTGATCAATATGTTTATCCTAAGGGTGAAGATGGGGAACCAATTCTTCAAACGAAGCTTTCCGGTGAACAAAAGAAAGCGTATCAAGCTGAGAAGAAAGCCTATGGTACTTTAACGATGCCATTGCCTACAAAATTATTACATCAATTCTCAAGTAACTACACTGCAAAGAGTTTGTGGGATGCTTTAGAGAAGAGATGTGAAGGCAATGACCAATACAAGAAAAGTCGACAAAAGGTGCTGAAAAAGAATTTGGTAGTTTCAAACATTATCAAAATGAATCGATTCCAAATCTGATTGCAAGGTTTTCTCATTTAATGAGTGAAATGAAGTTGGTGAATCTTACAAAAGATGAAGCTGGTAAAAAAGACAAGATCATGGAAGCTCTACCAGAGAAATGGGAGAATTATGTGATGATGGTCTCTCATGATAAAGATTATTCAAAGATTGTCATTTAATGATCTGATTCAAAGAATCCAAGCAAGGGATATGGAGTTAACGGTTAACAAGACAATTCCTGAACAAGTTCAAAATCATGCTGTGTATTATGGTAACAATGATTCAACTCTGAATGCTGGGAAATCGAATATTCTTAGTTCTGCACCTCCAACAGCATTCATTGCAGGTAAATCTGAAATTCCAAGTTATTCTTCTACTGGTTGTACGGTTTCAATTCCTAGTTCTTCGACTCAAAGTGCATTGTCTGTTCAAACTATCGATGATTATAATGTTTTGATGTCTGCATTAGTATCTTCATATTTTGGTGTTATCACTGGTGCTGTGAATAATGCTGAATTGGCAAATGAAGATTATGATCAAATTGATTATGATCATTTGGAAGAAATGGATCTGAACTGGCAGTATGCTATGTTGGTTCGAAGAACGAAGAAATTTTTTAACAGAACAGGGAAGAAAAGATTGAATCAGGATGGTGAAATTGGTTTGGATAAGTCAAAGGTGAAATGTTACAAGTGCTCCAATTATGGTCATTTTGCACGAGAATGTCCAAGTTCTACTGAGAGTAAATTGAAAACTGGTCAACATGCACATTTAGTTTTTCATTCATCAAATGAAGCTGACAAGGTTGAGAAGAAAACTGTTACTTTTGCTAATGATGTGACAGAAACGTTTTGGCATCCAAATGAATTTGCCTGGAATGCTGATTCAGCAACTAAAAAGAATAATTCTCCAATTTCAATTGCTTTGACTGCTCCTCATGCTGTTGATGACAGCTTTCTGACTGATTCTGATTCTTATTCGAGTGCATCTTTGGTTCAAGATGATTTTCCTAAAGTTTCTGATAGTTTAAAAGTTGACGAGTTTGAATGTTTTAAATGTAAAAAATTGCTCTAGGAGATTGCAAGTTTTGAACAACGCCGTCAAATATCAACTGAAGAGATTGTGGTGCTTAAGAAAGAGTTGGAATATTTTCAAAAAAATATTATGAATTGGTTCATGTTCACGAAGATGTTGTGAAAGAAAAGATTCAATTGGCTGAAGAGTGTGAAAAAGCCAAAGCTGAAGCTTTAGACGCAGCTCAACATTTTGAGAATTTGTTTGAGAAGAGTTATCCAGTTCAGCAAAAGTATGAGGAAGCTACTGCACTTATTGCTAAAACTTTTGTTACTGTTGAGAAGCTTCAAAACAAGATTTCTACGCTTCAAGATGAGAATGTTCTTTACAGAGACAAGAATGAAGTATTAATTAAGGATGTTGAGATCTATAAGCAAAAGAGAGAAAATGTTCTTGAAGAATTGTTTACGGAGTGTGAGATCCGAAAGCTACAAACATATGAATAAGATGATCTCAACGCAAAGTTCATCAGGTCACAAAAGGAAGTGTTCGAGGGTCAACAGAAGATTAACGATTTGAAATTGGAAATTTTAGAGTTAAAAAGGCAAGTGAAGAATTGCAATCTGTCACCGACAATGCTAAACTTCTTATACAAGCAGGATCAGAGTACGGAGAGTTCTAAGAAGGATGATGTTCACTTGGTTCCTCAACCAGTGGATTTAATTGAAGTTACTTCTGCTCCGCTTGATCCTAAAGCTGAAATGCATGATTATTCCAAATTTTCTATTCCACCCAAGAAGAACAAGTCTAAGTCTAAGAAGAACGAAAAGTCTTTGGGTGAAGCTCCAAACTTTGTTTCAAAGTCTGTGCTTCTGGAAAATGAAAAGGTTTTTGATAAGGTTGTTTCTAGTTCTTCATCTACAACCGAAGAAGAGACAGTTTTGATTAAGAAGAAACAATCTGAAAGATATCAAAGCGAAATTTACTAGTGAAGCTAAGGCTAGAGAAGCTTCTGGTTCGGGTTCTTCTTCAAGTTCTTCTTCAAGTTCTTCAAAGACTCAAGGGTTTAAACACAAAGGTTTGGGTTTTGTTGTGAAGGAAGAGTCAATTAAAGTAAAGAAACCAGTGAAGACTAAGAAGGTTCCTAAAGCACAAGTTGCAAAGAAATCATCACCTCAGAAAGAATTTTCTTATTATTCTGGAAGATCGTCATCTTCAAGGAGTCCATATCCTAGGTATGATTCTTCTGATGGTTTCTTTGATAATTTTGATTCTGAGCATTCATCTGGTTTTCAAACTTCAAAATAATTTTCAAACAATTTTAGAGAAAGACTTTGTTATGTATGTCGTCAACCGAGACATCTTGCTGTTGATTGTCTGACGACTGCATATATTCACAAAACCGCCAAATATGTGGATAACAAAGGTTAATTTTTTTATGAACCCTGGTCTCCAAAGATTAAATCAACCCGTAAATCGTCTTGGTCTAACCCGAGTACATCGGTTGAATATGATTCAGGTTCCGATCAAAAATTAAAACTTTTACAAATTTAGAAACCAAAAGTTGTTTCGGCGGCCAACGATGACTTTGTGGAAGATACCGGGCGACCCGACGCTATTGAATCTGGTCGATCCAAGAGCGACTAATGGTTTATTTGGTGGCAAGCAGGTATTTCAGGAAGACCTTTCAGTGATTGGACAATTGCTGATTGTGGAATATATGTGTTAACTTAAACTGAACTTCAAAATCAAATTTTGGTTTTCAAAAGGCTAAAACTGCAAGTATTTGTCTTGGTTGATCAATTTCTTGTTTTGTTTTCACTCCGTCTCATTCTGAGGGGGAGTTTGTTTTTACAAAAATACAAAAATAGTGTGTTGTTTTTCAAATGTTACAAATGAAAATCTCTAAATAGAATTGTCATTTTTAGGGGGAGAATTTTGAAAAAGACAAAAACATTGAAAAATACAAAAATCCAAAAACATTGAAAAATGAGAAATTGTAACCGACATGATTGGGAAATGATGGTACATTGGCTGACAGTGTCTGACTCATGGATAAAGTAGATGAAAAAGCCATAAGACCATTTGTTCAATGTGTAAGGTAGGCTCGGCAAATCAGAAAGTATACAAATATGATGTACACTAAATCTGATGCTTGACCTAGTGGACAACATCGTGATGCATATCTCATGATATATCAAGAAAAAAGATATGTGAAAAATAAAATAAGAAGTCACTGTGTATACGTGTGTTCATTTTAGAAAGATTTAAACTTGTTTGATTTTCTTTATTTTGTCAAACGATCGGACTTTCTCTGCGTGTCCACAAGACAGACCTGATCGTTGTTTGTTTGACATTCTGCTTTATTTTCTTTGGTGTTTCGTATAACTCGTCGGACTTTCTCTACGTGTACGGGAGTACCAACCTGATTGTTGTTGAGTTATACAATTTCAACTTGTTTTATTTTCTTATTTTGTTAAATCCGAGGCCTTATCTGCGTATCGAAAGATCGACCTTAAGGTAGACGATTTAACGTTCTTATTTCTTTTTGCATGGAACACAGTTGACTATATCATTGTAACAATCGTTATGTAATTAAAATCACAAATGAAATCACAATATGTGATAAGCAAAAACATATCTGAGTATGTCTGATAGTGTGGGGTACACTGGTCAATGCTAAACTAATCAATACTTTAACATATCTAGATGTTATGAGTATGATTCTGCTTGAGTTTAAAGTTGGACAAATTATATTTGTAATCGACATGGCTTATGTGCGTCAATAATCGAAATTGAAGTGTAGTTCAGCATGTTATGACCAATATGATCCCAAGTTGTGATCTTTCTCACAAAAGACAAAAATAGTATCTGATTCTGTAATGCATTTACTTTTCTTATCACGAAATTCCAAAAAGATTTTAGGTATGTTTTGATATAAAGTTTCTATAAATCAAAAAGATTTTGTTTCTTATTTGTTTTAGATTGATTCAACACAGAATACGAAATCAGTTTCAAAATCAAAAATATCTTGGAGTCTCAAAGAGACGTTTTGCGTCAGGATTATTTATGTTGGCAGGTGTCTAAGTGGGAAGAGAACATCACAACTTCAAGTCTTCTGAAGGTTGTTTCTAAAGAGTTTACACACGATGCAATATCAAGTATTCTAGATTGAACTCATCGTCAAGATCGAGGGAGAGTTTGATTGAAGATACAAGATACAAGTTTTAATAGAGGAGATGATACTGCACATGCCGAGGGGGAGTTTGTTGATACATGGTCCTGATCGTCATGTGAAGTATCGAATACAAGACGAAGACATGCAAGTTTAGGTCGGGCCGAACCTTGGCCAAACCTGGAGTTCGGACATGGCCGGACAGGTTTGAACCTGAGGTTCGGACCAGCGGGGTTCAATGTCTATAAATAATCGTCTTGTATTAGAATTCAAAAGCTTCTTGGTCATATCTTCTAAGTGTCTCTGTGTAAACTCTCTGTGGTTAATACAAATCTCATTTGTATTTACTCTTTGTGTTTTAGTCGTTATACATTGATTTCAATACGACTAAGTAGAAGATCCACACGCTCAAACAATTTCACCCTCACTCAGATTCATCTTTAAAGGCTTCTCTTAATGTTAGATTAATAATAAATCAAGAGAACGAGGAAGTCTAAATATGTTACTAATTAAGTTGAGGATTTTTAGTGATGCTGCCATGAAAATACAGAGAAACATGATGAAGAAGAAGAAAGGAGACGAAAAAGATGAACTTGGAAACATAACCTGATGTTTGACTTTTAGACATTTGTAATTTAAAAGTTAAAAAGAAATGTCATATTAAACATTTATGTTAACTACATTACAAACTAAACCTTATAGTCTGATTTAATTATAAAAAACCATATACTCCAAACGCATGTATCTTGCGTAACTAATTAAATTTCATTCTCATAGATAAATAAATGTTTAACTAATGGATTAGTAAATTAACTTTTAAGTGTTTTGTTTTTTAATTAATTTTTTAATTTGCAGAATATTATTATGTGATTATTACTAAGTGTAATTAAATGATGAAGTAACATTATTCATATTATTAAGGGATGATATGTTAAGTATTATTTATACTAAGATCAAACTATTTTTATGCCATTCATATGAAGCAATTTTTTTAACCTAACTCGTTTTGACCGACACATTTTGAAACAAATATGACTTGATTGATTTTGATCCAACCTACTTTTCGCCCCTTCTCAATTAATTTTCTGAATTTGTCACGTGGCCGGCGAAACTTTTCTTACCACCTGTATATTAAACGAGGAAGCTTTCAGTTGAGGCGACGGCGACCTACCTGGTGTGGTGTGTGAAGAAAAGTTGAGAGATAGAAGAAGATGGTTAGTTTCAGGTTTTTACCAAATAATCTATGTCAAAAACGTTAAAGTGGACTAAACAGCTCTGCTGGTCCGCACACTTTGAAAAGACCATTCAATTTATTCTTGATATGTGATTCTATTATTATTTTTTATTTCTTTAAACAAACGATGATTTGTTGAGTTATTTATATATTAACACTACGTCAAAAAGTGGCTTTGGCCACAGTTTTTTGATAACGCATAGCCACTGTTTTAAAAAAAGCGTGGCCAAAGGTAAGAAATTCTCGTTTTAGCCACACATATTTTGTACCCGTGGCCAAATATATAGCCTTTGGACCCTTTTAGCCACGTATTTTTTTGTTTATGTGACAACAACAATCAGGTGCAGTGGCTTTAGCCACTGTTTTACAAAAACATGTGGCACTTATTTGTCACACTTAAAAAAGAGTGGCGAAATGCACCAAACGGCCACGGAATTTTTATGATTTTTTATTCGTGTGACCAAAAAGGAATGTATGGCCACGCTTAAATAATGTTGTGTGACGGAAGAGTAGATTTTATTACTTAGTAAATTAAAAGAAAACAAAACTATTTATGCGTGGCTAAATGTGAGCAATGGCCACGCTTTTTACTTAGTTATGTGGCTAAAAGCTAGTACATATGGCCACTGTTATTAGGTTGTGTGACTAAATATTAGATGACTAATGGTCACGGTAGGTTGTGAGTGACAAACATCTATTACCTATGGCCACATATATTAACCGTGACTAAATGGTAGGTTGTGAGTGACAAAAATCTATTTTATGGTCACGGTAATATTAAATGCGTGGCGAAAAAGAGAAGATTTGTTTCCCTCTAAAACAACGCGCTTTTTTCAATTGTACCAATTAATTCGAGCGGGTTAAAATCTGCTACCCTATATATCATCATCATTGTTATTTTCCTTTTTACCGCCATCCCTTTCTTGATCTCAAATTCTCTACAGCAATTCGTTTACACCAATTCTGGTATCAAATGACCGATAATCAACGCTCCCTTAATTACTGGTATGTGTAACATCCCAAGATTCAGGTAATTGCATAACTGATAGTTAATGCTAATACTATACTTATATTACATGTTTAATGAGTTAGAATATTAGGAGATACATATTTATGTGTTATATATATTATATATGAGTTATATGAATATATGCATAAGGATATATGTGAATACATAGTTGCGAAGTTAAAAAAAAATGGATAAATACGTGATGATATACGTGATTAGGATCATCGTTTTATGTATCTCGAGAGTTAGAAATATTTAAGAATATATCCTAATATGTTTTAAGACTTAATATGATAATACATTAAGAGTATAAGGGTTAGAATGGCATTAAACCAAACATAAGGGACCAGAAATATAAAATATCAAAAATATCAAGGCTGGGCATGGCATGCGGGCCGCATGCCGGTTCGCTGAATGTCGATGCGGCCCGCATCGACGGATTTCTGCACATGGTCGGGATAAGATAAGCTTCAGCCCCTTTTTAGTCCATACACGTGTCATTTTCGATCAGATTATCACCATAGGACGTGTCATGACCTTAGGGCGCACCTATCCCTTATAAATAGCAGCCTCAATCAATCCATATCAGTTGCGAATTTCGTGAATTAAGCTTAGAAAACCCTAAAACGCTCAAGAACATTCAAGCAAGCAATTCGGTTGATCCAGGAGGTATTCGAAGCTAAATTTCTGCAGTGGGTCGTTATTAGGTATGTATTACAAAAGCCCTCAATCAATTTCATGATTCATAACATCTAGATATGCTTTTTAGAAAAGATCCGAAATTAGGGTTCTTGAGCATGATTCTTCAAAATTGAGGAATCTGTTTGGAATTAAGGTCTGATTTTTGGTATGTAAGCTTAAAATAACAGGTTTTAAGAAAGCCCTAAGTTTATTTCATGATTTGGAAAGGTTTGGTATGAATTTGAGGAACGGGCTAAAATTAGGGTTTTCTAGACATTGTTTTGCTACAATTAAATGATCGGGATTGAATTAAGGTCCCATCTTTTGAAGTATATCATAAAATGATATTAAGAACAGAAGCCCTAAGTTTATTTGATAATAAAAAGAGTTTTGATGTTAGTTTGAGAAATACGTCAAAATTAGGGTTTTGAAAGATAATTATCAAGTATTGGACTATCTATAAGGAATTGGGAATTGGTGTTTTGATCATAGTAATTCCGCCTCCTGGTCGTGATAACGCCTATACGGTCGGTCAACATCATCACCAAACAAAAACAAAAATATGGGTGATATCTCATAGTAATTCCGCCTCCTGGTCGTGATAACGCCTACATGGTCGGTCATGAGAATCACTCATCAAGTGCATAAAGGCTTGGACAAGGGTAATGATATTTAACAAAAGAACATGTTTTTATATATAATAAGTATATATAAGTTCAATTGTGATAATTAGTAAAATATACCGAACTATTCGGGTACTTAGAAGTTCGTGCGGACCGGAAGGGTAAGCGCCTGTACACTGGGGTTTCTGGCATAGCGAGGGTGTCGCATAAATCACAAATAGGACCTGGCATCCCTCACTGGGCGATCTCGGAGTGAGCGTTTACTTATAGGAATGCGCGTCTTCATATTATAATTAGAAAAGTCATACTGACTATAAAGGACATTTTGGTCATTTTAACCTCTGAGAAAGTATAATCTTAGGATTATGGAACATAGAAGATGTTTATAATATAAAGCCTTTCATTAATACAACCCGATACACGATTAGGTTTGGATCAAGGCCTTTAGTGAAGATTCCGCCTGAGATTATTCAAGTAAAAGACAGAGGTGAGTCTTTCTCTCACTGGGCAATTACTTTTATGAAACGGGATGTGTTGTTCTGTATTAAATTATATATTTGACTACCATTAGTATCTATAAATGTTGAGGCCTGAAGGGTTAGATACGATCTTGGAAGAGGGCCCATGTGACACGTACAAATAGGTAGTATGCATACAGATAGACCTAGTTGCTTGGACGATCATTCCTGATCTTGATTCTATGATCCCTGCCATGGATATACATGTTTATATGATGCTGTAGTCGAAATTTAATTACATATGAACTGCTACGTTTATGAAACTCACCAGGATTATGCTGAGCCCCAAATGTTGTCTTTTTCTTTTGGACGCACATCTTAGGTACCATGTAGTAGCAGATAGCTAGACATGGATGGGACGAGGAAGAAGCTAGTATAGAAGTCTGAATTTTGGTTGAACGAAGACATAGACTTCTAGTTTCAAATAAGAACTTCAATGTTGTATTATCTTTGTACTTTGTAGATCCTATAACTTTTGTTATGAATAAAGTTAAAGACTTCCGCTGTAAACTTTGATTAGTGCCATGTGCTTTCTTTTATTCGACGCGTAACACTCCCTAGTGCTTATCCTGGGATGCGGGTGTTACAAGTTGGTATCAGAGCACTGGTTTAAGAGAACTAGGTACAAGATAGTATCTGGACTTAAACTAAGATAGACCCCTTGAGATAAGCTACTTGATTAAGATAGGATAACCGGATTTGATATACCATGAAGGAAGATGACTTGAACATTCTAAGTATAACAGATAAGCGATGACATCTGGCCAATGTGATATCTGATCTGTCTGTACTATTCTGTTCATATCATAATCTGACATTGGGATATTGATACTTGTTCTCCTTAAATATAGGTACTAACCATGGTTAGAGGACTACGTGGTAGACCGCCAGTTAATAGGATGCAAATCGGGAACGGGGAGCCTGAAAATGATGCCAACCTTGGACCGTATGCTGAGCCACAATTCCAGGCCGCTATAGCTCAAGCTATCCGAGATGCATTGCCAACCATAATTGCTGAAATAAGGCAAAATGAAGGTGGTGGAAATGGTAATGGTGGCGGACAGCCAGAGCTAGGTGCTGGAGGTGCAGATGCGGAACCCGAGCCACCTAGAGGTTGTACTTACAAAACCTTCAAGAATTGTGATCCTCCAAAGCTAGAAGGCAAGCGGGATGCTATGGCTACCTTCCAGTGGATCCGGGAGATGGAAGCGGCAATTGACATCAGCGGGTGTACTGATACACAAGCTGTTCAATACGCTACCTACACGTTTAAGTCTGAAGCATTGTACTGGTGGGACAATGTTAAAATAGCGAAGGGTCGTGAAGAAATTGCTACGATGACATGGAACCAACTGAAGGTGTTGGTACTGGCAAAATTTTGTCCTACAATCGAGAAGGACAAACTAGAGAGGGAGTTTCTGCAGTTGCAAGCAGGGGATATGACTCATTCTTAATTTGTGAAGAAATTTGACGAGATGGCACGATTGCTTCCTGAACATGTTGATACGGAAGAAAAGAGGCTGAAAAGGTTTATACAAGCATTACCACCTCGTATCCGAAAACCAGTCAAGATGGCTGCTCCTCGAACCTATGAAGCGGAAATTGATCTAAGTGCAATTGCATATGAGGAGGAAGGCCTGGTGACTGCTGAAAGGAAAAGGAAATGGGAAGAGGAAGGAAAACATGGTTCGAGGTCTGGTAGGAAAGTACGAAGGCGTGAAGGTAATAATAAGAACCGCCAAGATAAAAATAACAGGACAAGTTATCAATGCCAGAGATGTCCTGAAGCAAATCACCTTTCAAGAAATTGCCCGAAGATACAATGTTATAATTGTGGGGAATTTGGACATATCCGCCCTAACTGTAAGAAGCCTATGCAGCACAAGCAGGTAGATAATCAGAACAAGGCTAAGGGTCGTGTGTTTGTCTTGGATGAAGCTAGAGATAACACCATAACCGGTACGTTTCTTGTCAATAACATATATGTTAGAGTTCTATTCGATACCGGAGCAAATAGAAGTTTTATGACCAATGCATTAGTGCCTTATATAAAACTTGTGCCCCATATTCTAGATCCTGCATATATAGTAGAAACGGCTAGTGGTGAACAACATAGGATTACCCAGGAATTTAGGGATTGTACTATAAACCTACTTGATACGGAATTCCTAGTTAACCTAATGCCGACCACTTTAAGTGAATACGATGTTATTTTGGGTATGGACTGGCTAAACCAGAATTGCGCGTGTCTCGATTGTGAAAGCAAGACAGTGACAATACGAAAGCCCGATGGAAAGGAATTGCTAGTCCATGGCGATGATGCCAATTCCAAGATTGGGATCATTTCCGCCATGAAAGCAATAAAGCATTATCAAAAGGGATGTCTTTTGATTTTGGCAAGTGCAGTAGAGGTGAAAAAGGAGAAAACGGTCAATGAAATTCCGGTGGTTAATAACTTCCTGGATGTCTTTCCAGAAGATTTACCTGGACTTCCACCTGATCGTCAGATTGAGTTTCATATCGAGTTGATACCTGGTGCTAAGCCGGTAGCAAAAGCCCCTTATCGATTAGCTCCTTCAGAAATACAAGAACTCATGAAGCAGATTAATGAATTGATGCAAAAAGGATTTATCAGGCCAAGCACATCACCATGGGGAGCACCTGTATTATTCGTTAAGAAGAAGGACGGTTCAATGCGTATGTGCATTGACTACCGGGAATTAAACAAGTTAACCGTCAAGAATAAATATCCTTTGCCAAGAATAGACGACTTGTTTGATCAATTGCAAGGTGCCAATTATTTTTCCAAAATTGATCTTCGATCAGGGTACCATCAATTGAAAGTAAAGGAGGAAGATATTTCAAAGACTGCCTTCAGAACGCGTTACGGTCACTATGAATTTTTAGTTATGTCTTTTGGACTAACTAATGCCCCGGCAGCATTCATGGACCTAATGAACAGAGTATGTAAACCATACTTAGACAAATTTGTTATCGTTTTCATTGATGATATACTTATTTATTCTAAGAATTCAGACGATCACGCTAGACATCTGAATATGGTTTTAGAAACTCTACGACATGAGAAACTGTATGCCAAATTTTCTAAATGTGACTTTTGGAAAAGGGAAGTCCAATTCCTAGGTCATGTTATTAACGAGAAAGGTATACAAGTGGATCCTGCAAAAATAGAAGCAGTGATGAAATGGGAAGCACCAAAGAATCCTAGTGAAGTCAGAAGTTTCCTGGGATTAGCTGGATATTATAGAAGGTTCGTCAAAAACTTTGCAAAGATTGCTTCACCTTTAACTTCTTTAACACAGAAGTCGGTTAAATTTAATTGGGGATCTAAGCAAGAAGAGGCATTTAATTATCTGAAGCAAAAACTTAGTAGTGCTCCAATTTTAGCTCTTCCAGAAGGGAACGACGATTTTGTGATTTATTGTGACGCTTCTCTGAACGGGCTAGGGTGTGTGTTGATGCAAAGGGATAAAGTTATCGCTTATGCTTCACGACAACTACGAGTTCATGAGAAAAATTATACCACGCATGATCTCGAGCTTGGTGCCATAGTGTTTGCTTTAAAGATTTGGAGGCACTATCTATATGGTACTAAGTGCGTGATATATACAGATCACAAAAGCCTTCAACATGTTTTTAGTCAAAAAGAGTTAAACATGAGACAGAGAAGGTGGATGGAATTAATCAATGATCATGATTGTGAAATCAAATACCATCCAGGCAAGGCAAATGTAGTAGCAGATGCCTTGAGTCGGAAGAATAGGATCAAACCAATTAGGGTAAAAGCATTAAGGATTAATGTTATGATCAATTGGAAAGATCAGATTAAAGAAGCTCAGATAGATGCATTAAAAGAAGAAAATATTAAAGCTGAAAGAATGTTAGGAAAACAAGGCTTGCTAACCAAAGGAACCGATGAAATCCTTAGGTTTGGTCAGAGGATTTGGATTCCTAAGTTGGGGGATATTCAAGGAAAGGTTTTGGATGAAGCCCATAAATCCAAGTATATGATGCACCCTGGAGCAAACAAGATGTACCAAAATATTAGGAACCAGTTTTGGTGGCCTAATATGAAGAGGTCAATTGCTCAGTACATTAAGAAATGTTTAACTTGTCTTCAAGTTAAAACTGAGCACCAAAAGCCAGGTGGTCTATTACAAAAGATAGAATTACCCATTTGGAAGTGGGATCAAGTAACAATGGATTTTGTTACAAAGTTGCCCAAGACTCGTAAAGGATATAATGCTATTTGGGTTATAGTTGATAGACTAACCAAGACAGCACACTTTATCCCGATCAATGAAAGCTACCCAATTGAAACACTGGCACAGTTATATATCGAAAAGATTGTAAGTAAACATGGCATACCTTTATCTATTATTTCTGATAGGGATAGCCGATTTACTTCGAGATTTTGGGAAAGTTTTCAAAAGTCTCTTGGAACAAAGATCAATTTAAGTACCGCCTATCACCCTCAAACCGATGGTCAAAGTGAACGTACAATTCAAACTCTAGAAGATATGTTACGGGCATGTATAATTGATTTTGGTGGTAGCTGGGACTGTCATTTACCTTTGATAGAATTTTCCTATAATAATAGTTACCATTCCAGCATTAAGGCAGCACCTTTTGAAGCCTTATATGGAAGGAGATGCAGAACTCCTATTTGTTGGACAGAAGTAGGAGAGAATCAGTTGACTAACACAGAAGTTATTCTAGAAACGACTGATAGAATCCAACAGATACGAGAAAAATTAAAAGCTGCCCAAGATCGACAGAAGAGTTATGCTGATCGAAGAAGGAGGCCTTTGGAGTTCCAGGTTGGAGACTTCGTGATGTTAAAAGTTTCACCTTGGAGAGGTGTTATTCGGTTTATCAAACGTGGAAAGTTAAGTCCAAGATATATCGGGCCGTATAAAATCATCGCGAAGGTTGGATCTGTTGCTTATACATTGGAATTACCAGAGAAGTTGGGAAACATTCACAATACATTTCATGTATCACATCTCCGTAAATGTTTAGCCGACCCAACTCAAGCAGTGCCTTTAGATGACATAGAAGTCAATGATAAGCTAAAGTTTTCTGAACAGCCAATAAAGATTCTCCAAACCCAAGAAAAGAAATTAAGAAAGAAGGTTATTCCACTAGTGTTGGTACAATGGAAAGGTCAGAAGGGACCAGAGCAAACGTGGGAATTAGCCGACGAAATGAAAACAAAATACCCTCACCTGTTTAAATGATATTCAAATTTCGAGGACGAAATCCTTTTAAGGAGGGGAGTGTTGTAACATCCCAAGATTCAGGTAATTGCATAACTGATAGTTAATGCTAATACTATACTTATATTACATGTTTAATGAGTTAGAATATTAGGAGATACATATTTATGTGTTATATATATTATATATGAGTTATATGAATATATGCATAAGGATATATGTGAATACATAGTTGCGAAGTTAAAAAAAATGGATAAATACGTGATGATATACGTGATTAGGATCATCGTTTTATGTATCTCGAGAGTTAGAAATATTTAAGAATATATCCTAATATGTTTTAAGACTTAATATGATAATACATTAAGAGTATAAGGGTTAGAATGGCATTAAACCAAACATAAGGGACCAGAAATATAAAATATCAAAAATATCAAGGCTGGGCATGGCATGCGGGCCGCATGCCGGTTCGCTGAATGTCGATGCGGCCCGCATCGACGGATTTCTGCACATGGTCGGGATAAGATAAGCTTCAGCCCCTTTTTAGTCCATACACGTGTCATTTTCGATCAGATTATCACCATAGGACGTGTCATGACCCTAGGGCGCACCTATCCCTTATAAATAGCAGCCTCAATCAATCCATATCAGTTGCGAATTTCGTGAATTAAGCTTAGAAAACCCTAAAACGCTCAAGAACATTCAAGCAAGCAATTCGGTTGATCCAGGAGGTATTCGAAGCTAAATTTCTGCAGTGGGTCGTTATTAGGTATGTATTACAAAAGCCCTCAATCAATTTCATGATTCATAACATCTAGATATGCTTTTTAGAAAAGATCCGAAATTAGGGTTCTTGAGCATGATTCTTCAAAATTGAGGAATCTGTTTGGAATTAAGGTCTGATTTTTGGTATGTAAGCTTAAAATAACAGGTTTTAAGAAAGCCCTAAGTTTATTTCATGATTTGGAAAGGTTTGGTATGAATTTGAGGAACGGGCTAAAATTAGGGTTTTCTAGACATTGTTTTGCTATAATTAAATGATCGGGATTGAATTAAGGTCCCATCTTTTGAAGTATATCATAAAATGATATTAAGAACAGAAGCCCTAAGTTTATTTGATAATAAAAAGAGTTTTGATGTTAGTTTGAGAACTACGTCAAAATTAGGGTTTTGAAAGATAATTATCAAGTATTGGACTATCTATAAGGAATTGGGAATTGGTGTTTTGATCATAGTAATTCCGCCTCCTGGTCGTGATAACGCCTATACGGTCGGTCAACATCATCACCAAACAAAAACAAAAATATGGGTGATATCTCATAGTAATTCCGCCTCCTGGTCGTGATAACGCCTACATGGTCGGTCATGAGAATCACTCATCAAGTGCATAAAGGCTTGGACAAGGGTAATGATATTTAACAAAAGAACATGTTTTTATATATAATAAGTATATATAAGTTCAATTGTGATAATTAGTAAAATATACCGAACTATTCGGGTACTTAGAAGTTCGTGCGGACCGGAAGGGTAAGCGCCTGTACACTGGGGTTTCTGGCATAGCGAGGGTGTCGCATAAATCACAAATAGGACCTGGCATCCCTCACTGGGCGATCTCGGAGTGAGCGTTTACTTATAGGAATGCGCGTCTTCATATTATAATTAGAAAAGTCATACTGACTATAAAGGACATTTTGGTCATTTTAACCTCTGAGAAAGTATAATCTTAGGATTATGGAACATAGAAGATGTTTATAATATAAAGCCTTTCATTAATACAACCCGATACACGATTAGGTTTGGATCAAGGCCTTTAGTGAAGATTCCGCCTGAGATTATTCAAGTAAAAGACAGAGGTGAGTCTTTCTCTCACTGGGCAATTACTTTTATGAAACGGGATGTGTTGTTCTGTATTAAATTATATATTTGACTACCATTAGTATCTATAAATGTTGAGGCCTGAAGGGTTAGATACGATCTTGGAAGAGGGCCCATGTGACACGTACAAATAGGTAGTATGCATACAGATAGACATAGTTGCTTGGACGATCATTCCTGATCTTGATTCTATGATCCCTGCCATGGATATACATGTTTATATGATGCTGTAGTCGAAATTTAATTACATATGAACTGCTACGTTTATGAAACTCACCAGCATTATGCTGAGCCCCAAATGTTGTCTTTTTCTTTTGGACGCACATCTTAGGTACCATGTAGTAGCAGATAGCTAGACATGGATGGGACGAGGAAGAAGCTAGTATAGAAGTCTGAATTTTGGTTGAACGAAGACATAGACTTCTAGTTTCAAATAAGAACTTCAATGTTGTATTATCTTTGTACTTTGTAGATCCTATAACTTTTGTTATGAATAAAGTTAAAGACTTCCGCTGTAAACTTTGATTAGTGCCATGTGCTTTCTTTTATTCGACGCGTAACACTCCCTAGTGCTTATCCTGGGATGCGGGTGTTACAGTATGTGAAGCATAACCGTATTTTTTTGGTTTACAGTAACAGGAGAAGAAGATCCTTCAAGTCCCACAAATCTGTGATTAAACACAACGATGAGAACATCCTGAAGCAACTCCATGCGCAGAAGAAGATTCCTGATTGTTTTGCCTACCATGTTGAGACAGCGAAATTATTTCGTATCCTTGATACAAAATTCAATGAACCCGAAGAAGAAGATGAAGAAGAAGATGAAGAAGATGAAGATGATGAAGAAGATCATGAAGAAACAGATGAAGAAGATGAAGAAGATGAAGAAGATGATGATGATGATGATCATGATGATGACGATGCAAGTTCAGGATACATATCCGAAGATTGCAGTGATCCGGATGATTAATCAGGGTTTAGTTTAATTGTGAATAAATTAAGAACAATGTTTTATATGTTTATTTTTAGTATGATATTAGTAGTTATAATTGAATATATGATGGTTATATATGTTTATCATGTTTGATTATCTTGTGATATGGCCACTCATATTAAACATTGGTTGCGTGACAAATTATGACAAATGGTCACGGTATATTAATTTTAGGTGGCTAAAAGAATACCAACAGTCGATGGCGCTTGTAATCATTACTATTTCATTTACTTTTTCATTTACTTTATCTTTCAAATCTCCATCTACCACGCCCCTCGAGTATCGATATATACTATCTCTGTATCAGTTTTCATCATCATCTCCACCATGACCCTTTTCTCCCAGTCTTTCTCTCTCTGTTTTTCGTCCATCATCGACGGCAAAAAATGTGGAATTGGCGTCATCCGTATGTGGAAAACAGTAAGTTATCATCTTCACCACTGAAATTCGATTGAAATTTTCGTCTCAGATTTGGTAATTTTTTCTTGTGCAGGGAAAGATTGCACTCTGTATCTCCTGTGAGCAGATTTTAAGTTATTGTGGAAACCATGGAGACGAGGAGTCTCTAATGGTTCATACAAATGCTTTACTGAGAGCAGATTTTAAGTTATTGTGTAATTTTATAACAGTCAGCAGTAAGGGCACATGTTGAGGTTTGCAGGACTTGTATTCTTCAGGTGCTTCTCTCCATTTTGGCCCCACGAGCCTGATTTTTCTTCGGCCACTTCTTCTCCCTTTTGGCCCCATGAACCCGATTTATCATCAGCCACTTCTTCACCATTTTCAGTTGATCAT
Source organism: Deinandra increscens subsp. villosa (assembly GCA_039602395.1). Lineage (NCBI taxonomy): Eukaryota > Viridiplantae > Streptophyta > Magnoliopsida > Asterales > Asteraceae > Deinandra > Deinandra increscens. Next base: position 2,690,397 of record JBCNJP010000008.1, on the reverse strand, counting down.
AAGCAATTGCATGTGAGAAAGCAAAGAGGGACTTGTTCTCTCTTTTCACTTGATCAGAAGCAAGTGCATGTGAGCAGCAAAGAGGGATTTTTCTTCAGGCGCTTCTTCTCCCTTTTAAGTTAGTAGTTTTTCAGTTGTAATTTTATAGATCAATGTATTAATGGAATCATACCCTTTGGATTATGTATGTAATTGTGTTTGTTAAAGCAGCAGTTGATTTTGTTTGTTTATTTTTGACTTTTATTGACTCTGGTTTGGTCAAAGAGAGGAGACCTGCAGGCACAATCAAAAAAAGGAAACACTTGACTCAAAATTAAGATCCATAATATATATTCCAGAATACATAAAGAAAAAAAAATATTGTTGATACTGTAGTTTGCTAAGATTCAAAAACATTACAATGATGATCAATTAATCGGTGGTTTTTCATAATATCATTCCAGTACAGTCAGCTCTATGGTAAACATTGTGACGTGTATCTACGGATGGCAATACATTATCGTTGTGAGGAAAAACTACCGTACTAAATTCTTCATTGGCATCGTCTTCATAATAATCTCTGTAATTTCTGGGAGGTGTCATAAAGACAATATGCAGTTTTTTATCCAGCTGGTCTTTGACGTAAAACAACTGTTTTGCTTGTGACGCGAAAATGAACGGGTCCTCCTTGTGACCTAGTCTTTTAAGGTTGACCAAAGTGTAACCAAGACTATCTTTTTTGACCCCCTGTGTATTCTCAACCCAGTCGCACATAAATAGAGGGATGGTTTTCATATGGTAATCTAGTAGCCATATCTCTTTTAAAACCCCATAGTAAGGTTTTTTTCCATAGGTTAAGACCTCGTTAGAGATGTGCATGTCATTTACCTCTACACCAACCCCGCTATTCTGGTAAACCCTACCGTTTTGAGATTTTGTACGAAATGAATAGCCATTGATGTCATATACTTCATATTTCCTCACGCTTCTGTGCGGACCATGTGAAATCCACCTAACGGTCTCTGATATAGTTTCTGGGGACTCCGCCATCTCCTTTTCAACCTGAAATTTATAGTACGTTCATCAGGAGAGTTCATTAGGAATAGGAAGATTATAGATCTTCCAAAAATAAAATAAAGTTGTTTCGGACAACTCAGGTCAGTTGTTCTGGAAAGTTACAGTTCATCCGGAGTTAAAACTATAAGAAAAATAGTTTCAGTTCACCAGGAAGGTTATAGTTCATCCGGATAGAAAATAGAGTTATTCCGGACAACTCAGGTCAGTTGTTCCGGAAAGTTACAGTTCATCCGGAATTAAAACTATAAGAAAAATAGTTTCAGTTCACCAAGAAGGTTATAGTTCATCCGGATAGAAAATAGAGTTATTCCGGACAACTCAGGTCAGTTGTTCCGGAAAGTTACAGTTCATCCGGAACTAAAACTATAAGAAAATAGTTTCAGTTCACCAGGAAGGTTATAGTTCATCCGGATAGAAAATAGAGTTGTTCCGGACAACTCAGGTCAGTTGTTCAGGAAAGTTACAGTTCATCCGGAATTAAAGCAATAAGCAAATTTAGCTGACCTTGTTGCGTAACCATTTACCAAATGTTGTGCTCTGCTTCTTAGTCAGGTCATTTAGTCTACTACCAGGATGTTCCTTTTCCAAAAATTTCATGTGTTCTCTGCAATTACATGAATTGAAGTTATCTATAAGAGTTTATAATTAATTAATCAGATAAAAAAAGGTTAATAATCTAAATTACTTACTCGATATAATGCTCAATTTCAGGCGTATTTAGCAACACAAATAAATGCGCTTTCGATAGGAGCTCTGGAGAGACTTCAACTGATCTACCAGCTGACCCAGGACTTCCATCCGCACTGCTATGCTTTTTAGTTGGAACACCAATAGTTGTGATGTTTTTTTGGTATTCGCTGAGAAACTCAATTGTTTCTTCTACGATGTTCTCCTCAGCAATGCACCCTTCTGGATAAGTTTTGTTTCTCACGTGGCCCTTAATTACCTTCATACACCTTTCAAATGGATACATCCATCGAAAGCATATTGGGCCACATAATTTTACCTCCCTAGTAAGGTGCACCGTCAAATGAAGCATAACATCAAAAAATGATGGCGGGAAATATTTCTCAAGCAGGCATAGTGTGACACAAAGATCTGCTTGCAATTTGTCTAGCTCTTCGACGTTGATCTCTTTGCTGCATATTGATTTGAAAAAAAAAACAGAGCCTTATAATAGCATATCTTGTCGGTTCAGGCATGACTGACCGAATTGCAATTGGCAGAAACTGTTGCATCAGCATATGATAGTCATGTGACTTGAGCCCCACAAGTTTCTTGTCCTTTAGACTAACCAAATTAGAAAAGTTAGAACAATAGCCTTGTGGAACCTTCAAGTTATACAACGTGTCACAAAACTTTTCATTTTCATCTTTTTGTAACGTGTAACACGCTGCAGGAAGTACTATCTTGTTCTTGTTCTGTTTAGGCTGCAACTCTAGTCTTAACCCCAAAAAGTTCAGATCCTTTCTCACATTCAGTCCATCCTTCGTCTTTCCGGGAAGGTTGAGCAGAGTTCCAACAAGAATCTCAGCCACATTCTTTTCAATATGCATGAACTCAATGCAATGTTGGACACTATTATGCCTCCAGTATCTAAGTCTTCGAAACCATATATTGAATTTCTTCCAATATGGTGGCTTCTCTTTGTTCTTTCTTTTTCTCTTATCAATCTTTCCCCCTCTTCCGGTTGAGGTCTCTGGGATTTCTGAATCAGTACACCTTAATCCCTTTCCCCATTTGTTCCTGATATGTTGAACTTCGTTGTATATCTGTTCTCCGGTCATAGGATCAGCAGCAACTTCCAACTCTTGTTTACCATTGAAGGCCTCTGTTTGCTTTCGGAAGGCATACGTATATGGTAGATATCTTCTGTGACCAGCATAACACTGCTTGGCTGAGAAAGGAAGCCTAATGCATTTAGTTTGTTCCCGACATACCACACAACCATGGAATCCACTGTACGGGCAACCACAAAGTGTACCAAGTGCAGGGTAGTCATTAATCGTCCATAAAACAACTGCACGCATAGTAAACTGTTCTTGCGCATACGCATCATATGTTTCCACACCTGCCTCGAATAACAGCTCTAAGTCATCAATTAATGGTTCCAAAAACACATCAATATCGTTTCCAGGCGCTCCCGATATTAATAACGAAAGCATGATGAACTTTCTTTTCATACACAACCATGGTGGAAGGTTGTAAATGACAGATAGAACCGGCCACACACTGTGATTTCTGTTACCTCTATTTACGTCGACCCCATCAGTTGAAATGCCAAGACAAAGACTTCTAGGATCGTCAGCGATTTCGGGATATTTGTCATCGATGGCTTTCCATGCCGGTGAATCGGATGGGTGTCGTAACACACCGGGTGTTTTGGAACTGGTGGCATGCCATCTTAGATCCTCCGCTGTGGTTTTCACTTGAAACAGTCGTTTCAATCTTGGAATGATGGGAATACCACATTACCTTTGCAGGAGTATTGTCGTATAGTTTCTTAGTCCTCTCATCCACCTTCCACCTGGACTCACCACAAGTTGGACATACAGTTAGGTCCTTGTTCTCCTTCCTGTAGAGAATACAATCATTGATACACACATGTATCTTGGTGTACCCTGCACCCATTCACTTCAAAATCTTCTTGGCCTCATATGTATTCTTCACAATCTCATTACCTTCAGGTAGCATCTGTTTCAGCAAAACTAAAAGTTCATTAAAATATTTATCTGATCCTCCATGCTTAGTCTTCAAGTTCAGTAGTTGAACCAAGGCAGATAACTTTGTGAAGGTATGGCATCCTTCATACAGAGGCTTCTCAGCATCCATGAGTCGTTCTTGAAACTTCTCATGGTCCTCATCGAAATTTTCTTTAGTAGCTCTGACCATTTTTATTGTTTCGGCTGCATCCAATGGCACTCCGGAATCGAAAAATGATTCCGTGTGAAGCTCCTCTCCTGCGGGCTCGTCTATCTCTCCATGTTTAATCCACCTTCTATAAGTCTGATCGAATCCCTTTGAAAACAAATGAAATTCTACATCATCAACATTAAAAGAGTAATGGTTTAGACAATTAACACAGGGACATGGAATTTCATTACTCTCCAAATTGGTAACTGCAAACATTAAGAATGATTTAACTCCATCGGCATATGATTGCGTGGTTCTACTGGTTTTCATCCAAGACTTATCCATGTTTGGTTTGCTAACAGATACAACAACAAATTAAGATGATTAAAAACGATCAATACTGAAAATCCTTTTCAATAATCTTTACTGTGAACCTGTTTATTGGAGAAGTAATAGGACGGAGGGAAAATTATGTCGATTGATATGTGAAATTTTCAATTGAGTTCGCTCTAATTTACCCCGCCTCTTTTAAAATTTAGCGGGCCCAGTTAGAATCATATTTAAATAAATTAAAATGAAAATTAGCTTCTAACTCACTACTCAGTCTGTTACTGAATAATTACTCTTGATCCTGAGGAACTCTAGTTCATCCGGTTCTATTACTGAATAACTCTTTATAATCGTGAAGAACTCTAGTTCATCTTCCCTCAATCCTCATGAACTCAGTGGGTAATTTTGAAATTAATCAAATAAGACCTATGGTATCGTGTAGGAATTTCAGTTTAATTAATTAACTTGGAGAACGTGTGAAAATAATTTTTGTAGGATAACCAAAAGTCCAACAATTATAATGTGCAATCCTCATGAACTCAGTGGGTAATTTTGAAATTAATCAAATAAGACCTATGGTATCGTGTAGGAATTTCAGTTTAATTAATTAACTTGGAGAACGTGTGAAAATAATTTTTGTAGGATAACCAAAAGTCCAACAATCATAATGTGCAGTCCTCATGAACTCAGTGGGTAATTTTGAAATTAATCAAATAAGACCTATGGTATACTCTAGTGATTACACATCTGAGAAGACGCATACTCAAGTTATTTGCACATATAACCATACCACTTGATCAGTAATCAGAAACTTCTCACCTCCAACATCAAACCCTTTTCAAAATCCTTATCAAACCTTTTCTCAAAATCCTTAACAAACCCTTTCTCAAAACACTCAAATCCTTCTCAAAATGGCAAACTTGAAAGAATTAGTTGAACATTATTTGCAGATAAAGATTGTTGCTACCCTGGACAGGTACGAGGTGATTATCGGGGCAGAGAGACAGAGTATCTTCGACGGGTTGGCCCTGCTCAACCAAGTGCTTACAGAGCCACCAAGTCCATCAAGATACCAGATGGCAACTTTTCTGATGGAAGAGATACGCGTCTCCGATGCCAGGCTTCAAATGTTGGTTCAACAGAGGCAAGAAGCAATGAGTAGGCATTTGGAGTTGATGGAGGAGATCGAATCTAGGTTCCCGTGAACCTCAACCCGCAACTGCTCTGTTTTTTTTTTAGGAATGAACATGTAAATTAGGAAACAATTTTGTGTATGGAATTGGAATCAGTAGTATGAAATTCACTTTTTGTTATATACTTGTTTATCTATTTTTGTTTATTAAATCAATCTGATCAACAATTGCAATCCGATCAACAACTGATGCAGAGACGATCAAAAACCCTAAACACAAAAAACAGAAAACATGTTCAAATTTGAAAGATGGAATTTTCATTTTCAAAATTAGAAAACTAGAAAACATTTCATTAGATTTCCGGCGATGGAGGTAACGGAGGAGAGGTCGAGCGGTTGTGCGTATAAACCCTAGAAAATGAACGCCCATTTTCTTTTGTATATATTTGGAAAACGAAAATAGAAAACAGAAAACAGAAAATAGTAAAAAAGGTGTTTTCCATTTTTAGTTAAAATTTAGAAAACACTATTTTCTGTTTTCCTAGAAAACGTTTTCTAAAAAATACAATTTGAACGCGTTTTCTGTTTTCCTTGTTTTCTTGGAAAACAGAAATGGAAAACACCCCCTGTTTTCCACAACTAAACGCGCCCTTAAATTTTGGGGAATAATAATTCTAAATAAATTATATAAAATTATTAAAGATAAAAATTAAATAATGGGTCAATTTGGGGTCAAATGGGTCAATTTGATGTGTTTAGGACCAATGAGTCCCAATAAGGTGTGTAAGTAAACAATAAGTTGTGTTTAGAACCAATGATGGCCCAATAAGGTGTGTATGTAACCAATAAGTTGTGTTGAGGACCAATGAGTCCCAATAAGGTGTGTTTAGGGGAAACGAGGGTCAGTTGAGACCAATGAGTCCCAGTAAGGTGTGTATGTAACCAACAAGAATGTTTAGGACTAATGATGGCCCAATAAGGTGTGTATGTAACAAATAAGTTGTGTTTAGGACCAATGAGACCCAATAAGGTGTGTTTAGGGGAAACGAGGGCCAGTTGGGACCAATGAGTCCTAGTAAGGTGTGTATGTAACCATTAAGCATGTTTAGGACCAATGATGGCCCAATAAGGTGTGTATGTAACAAATAAGTTGTGTTTAGGACAAATGAGACCCAATAAGGTGTGTTTAGGGGAAACGAGGGCCAGTTGGGACCAATGAGTCCCAGTAAGGTGCGTATGTAACCAATAAGCATGTTTAGGACCAATGATGGCCCAATAAGGTGTGTATGTAACAAATAAGTTGTGTTTAGGACCAATGAGACCCAATAAGGTGTGTTTAGGGGAAACGAGGGCCAGTTGGGACTAATGAGTCCCAGTAAGGTGTGTATGTAACCAATATGCATGTTTAGGACCAATGATGGCCCAATAAGGTGTGTATGTAACCAATAAGCATGTTTAAGACCAATGAGTCCCAGTAGGGTGTGTGTAGGGGAAACGAGGGTCAGTTGGGACCAATGAGTCCCAATAAGGTGTGTATGTAACCAATAGGCATGTTTAGGACCAATGATGGCCCAATAAGGTGTGTATGTAACCAATAAGCATGTTTAGGACCAATGAGTCCCAATAAGGTGTGTTTAGGGGAAACGAGGGCCAATTGGGACCAATGAGTCCCAGTAAGGTGTGTATGTAACCAATAAGCATGTTTAGGACCAATGATGGCCCAATAAGGTGTGTATGTAACAAATAAGTTGTGTTTAGGACCAATGAGACCCAATAAGGTGTGTTTAGGGGAAACGAGGGCCAGTTGGGACTAATGAGTCCCAGTAAGGTGTGTATGTAACCAATATGCATGTTTAGGACCAATGATGGCCCAATAAGGTGTGTATGTAACCAATAAGCATGTTTAAGACCAATGAGTCCCAGTAGGGTGTGTTTAGGGGAAACGAGGGTCAGTTGGGACCAATGAGTCCCAATAAGGTGTGTATGTAACCAATAGGCATGTTTAGGACCAATGATGGCCCAATAAGGTGTGTATGTAACCAATAAGCATGTTTAGGACCAATGAGTCCCAATAGGGTGTGTTTAGGGGAAACGAGGGCCAGTTGGGACCGATGAGTCCCAGTAAGGTGTGTATGTAACCAATAAGCATGTTTAGGAGCAATGATGGCCCAATAAGGTGTGTATGTAACAAATAAGTTGTGTTTAGGACCAATGAGACCCAATAAGGTGTGTTTAGGGGAAACTAGGGCCAGCTGGGACCAATGAGTCCCAGTAGGGTGTGTGTAGGGGAAACGAGGGTCAGTTGGGACCAATGAGTCCCAATAAGGTGTGTATGTAACCAATAGGCATGTTTAGGACCAATGATGGCCCAATAAGGTGTGTATGTAACCAATAAGCATGTTTAGGACCAATGAGTCCCAATAAGGTGTGTTTAGGGGAAACGAGGGCCAGTTGGGACCAATGAGTCCCAGTAAGGTGTGTATGTAACCAATAAGCATGTTTAGGACCAATGATGGCCCAATAAGGTGTGTATGTAACAAATAAGTTGTGTTTAGAACCAATGAGACCCAATAAGGTGTGTTTAGGGGAAACGAGGGCCGGTTGGGACCAATGAGTCCCAGTAAGGTGTGTATGTAACCAATAAGCATGGTTAAAATAAAGTTAAATACGATTTGCGTCCCTATGGTTTGGTGGTTTTAACTTTTTGAGTCCATTTTAACTCTTTAAAATTCAAGATAAATATTAACGCAAATCGTATTAATTGAGTTTATATTAAATCCGATAAATGTTGTCACGTCCTTATTAGCTGAGATGTTTTCACCCGGATCGATCTTATTAATCCCCAAATTACTTCCCACCATTTTTCAAATTTCCCAAAATTCATTGATCAGTTCTTATTCAATTCCCTCTAACCAAAATTTTATCACCAAAACGATTCATTACTCTCTTCTTCCATATCACTAAAAGTTCATCTACCTAATTCATTGATCAGTTCCGGATTCATCACACTATCATCTTCAGAAGATCACTACCTAATTCCCGTCAGTATATATTAATTTCATTGTCATCTTTAGTAGATCATTTTCATCTCAATTATTTCATCTTAATTATTAATCGCATTTATTTCATTAATTCTCTATTTATTTCACTGTCATCTACAGGATTCATCTGATTTAACAATGGACATTGAAGGTGAAGCATATGACAATGAATATTATTCGGAAGAAGAGGGAATGTATAACAATGGCGATTATTCGGATAATGAAGAGGAAATGGATAACAATATTGACGATTATTCGGGTGAAGAGGACATGGAAAACATTGATGCCCAAGTTGATACCCAAGTAGTCGACAATGATACCCAAGTCGACAATGAGAATGGGGAAGCCTCTGCTCCACAAGCAAACAGGAGGGGGGTGACGCGGTTGGTAAAGTGGCGTGCCAGATTTGAGAAAAATGGTGAGCAAAAATGGCCATTAACATTTGATGCGCTGGGAAGGGTTGGCGGGGAACATAGAGCAAAATTTTCGAGTTTTATGGGAGACATTGTAAGGGCAGGGGTTGGATTGAGGTATCTAGAATGGAGGAAGGTACCAAAAGAGGACAAGAACAAAATGTGGGCAGCGATTCAGGTTATGAAACAGATTAAACATTTTCTCATATTAGGTTTGTTATTAAATTCCATGTGACTAAAATATCCTGTCATATGTTATTTTTTCAGAAATATTTCAAAATTGATGACTGTCGAAGGAGGGCAATAATGGTACGGCTTGGTGGGTTGCTAAGGAGTTTTAGAAGAAATATGTTGGAAAAACACATTCGTCCCAACCTAGCAAAACCCACCGTGCTTGAGAAAGTTCCAAAGATGTATCGCACTATTGTGAAAAAAGAAGACTGGGACAGATTTGTAGCATATACAAGATCTGAAGAATTCGAGGTTTTTATTCAATTCAAACTGCAGATTTCATTAATTAAGCTAATAAGTGTTAATTAATGAGATTATAATTATATATCCTACTGTTCTGTTGGAAAGGCTGCTTCAAAGATTGGAAAAGAGGTTCGAGCAAATTATACTTATGATCATTCAATGGGGCGGGGAGGCTACGTCTTTCTGAGAGAAAAACTGGTAATAAGCTAAGTGTGTTACACCCAGTCATGGTTAAGAACGTGCAATGTATGTTTCAAGTCTGATATATATTATTATTATAATACAAGGTATAAAACAAAGAAATAGCAGCTGATGAATTCCCCTCTCGATCGTTTATGTGGAGGAAAGGAAGGGTAAATAAAGAGGGGGAATACAAAACGCCTGTGGTGAAGGGCGTAGCAGATGATATAGTAAGTTTAATTGCTATACATATACCTAATTATTCACATGTTAAAAATTAACAACACCTCATTAAATTAACTAAATTATATTACTGCAGGCCGAGAATGAAACAAAGATAAATGCGAGATCTGTGACCGTAGAACCGGGAATGGATGCCCTGACATTGGTCCTTGGCAAGGAAAGGGGTGGATACCTAAAAGGTATTGGGTATGGAGTGACTTCCCGTGGATATTGGCAGGGTGCTCCAAAAGGGCGATCGAAAGAACGGATCGAAAAACTTGAGGCGGAACTAAAAAATGAAAGACAGCTGCGTGAGAAAAAGGATCAAGAGGTTGAGCGCCTCACTGATATGGTTAAATCACAGGATGATAAAATTGATAAACTTACGACGCTTATGGAGGCCGTGATTCAAGATATACAAGTTCATAAAGCGGTAAATTCTGTAAGGGACAAACTATATATATATATATATATATATATATATATATATATATACCTATAATTAAGTATATTATATATACTTTACTTTTTATCGATCAATTAAATATTATTGCTGATACGATCAATCTCCCTTGAGCGCATATTTATTAATTAATTAACCAATTGAATTAATTGTACGTAGGACATGATCAATTCTGCGCACAATACATCGCGGAAACAATCTACTCAATCAAACTCATCTCAAAGGTCGGCCGATAAGGTACGGATTTGAAACAGTTCTGAATTTGAGTTGATCTGGAAGATTCTAGTTCATCTGGATGAACATGCGTCTCTACTTATAGTTCATCCGAATAGTTAGAGTTCATCCGGATAGTTAAAGTTCCTCAGGATAGGTAAGGTTCATCAGGATAGTAAAAAGTTCATCAGGATAGTTAGAGTTCATCGGGATAGTTAGAGTTGATCCGCAAGATTCTAGTTCATCTGGATGAACATGCGTCCCTAGTTATAGTTCACCGTGTTGGTTATAGTTCACCCGGATAGTTAAAGTTCACCAGTATAGGTAAAGTTCATCAGGATAGTTAAAGTTCATCAGGAGAGTTAGAGTTGTTCCGGAATATAATTAATAATTAACTGTGCCGGCTATGATAAGTTTGTACTTCATCCGAATGGTTATCTGGATAGTTAACTAATGTTTAGCCGGTTATGATCGATATGATTTTATTAATTAATTGAATTGTAGGTCACTTCTGCGACTCTATCACAACACACTCCTCCATCTACAACAGCGTCGCAAAAGGAAAGGGTAACTATTTTAATTTACACAGTTGTGTACTTCCCTTATAACTAATTGCTCTATGATCATTTAATTAAATGCTGATGCTGTCTTTAGGTGTGAAAGAGAAAAATGACAGAAGTAGCAGCTGCTGCAGCCAGTGCTGCTGGGGCATCAGAGCATGAAGTGGTATATATATATATATATAATTAATTTAGAAATTTGACAAATCGCTTTGACGTTATCGTTAATTAATATATATGTTACTAATCAGTTAATTACATGGTGTCAATTTAGGAAAAGAATAAGAGACATGCAAAACCCGTAAAACCTGCAGCTTGTAAAGTACCTCCTAAGAAGAGTGATCATCAGTTGGAAAAACCAAATAATTATGATGCCATTGCAGCTGCTATCGATCTGCAACCAGTAATCCAAGAGGTATATAGATTAGTATATACCACAATTTTTGTATTCTATTTTTTACTTTAATTAATTAATTGTTTATATATATGCTATAATTAATATTATTATTATTATTATTATTATGTCACTTCTGATCAGGGGAGCCAAACTGCGACGTTGCACATGGAGGGGGATCCACTGAACGTCGTGGGAATGGCTGAATTATTACCAAAACAAAAAGATGAGAAGATTCATGGAAGTCCATTACCTCCTGGTTGCCGTAGAATTAAAGTTTATCAGGTCAAAAAGGGTGCAACATTTTTACCATTCCCAGTAGATGATAAAACAACGCTTTCGTAGGTTGAAAATAAATATATTATTGCATGGCCGATGAACCGAATGATCCTTCATTCTAATAACAAGTCAGATAGATCACAGCCGGTTGATCATTCTACGGTTCAAAGAGTACTGGAACAACCACAGGTAATTACTACATTAATTAATCGTATCCGCTAATTAATTAACTATATATATATATATCTGATCGGTTTTATTTGTCATATATGTTTCCAGGGGAAATCAAAGATTATGAAAGTGTACGTAACACCAAACCAGCTGAATCAAAATCTGATAAATAGAAAAATCACACGGCACCAGCAGAAGCAGCTGATCAGCACGGACAAGAAATTATTATAGAAATTAAACTTTGATTAGTGTCGTATGTTATCTTTTTGAACAGCGTCATGATTAGTGTATGTACATTAATTTTTAATTATAATATATGATTTTTAAGGTCTCTCTATACTAATTAATTAATATATAATTAATTGTAATTAAGAAAATATATGTGACCATATATATAATACCAAAGGCCACACTTTTTATATTCTAACGTGGCCGTTGCCACCATTTGGCCACGCTTATTGGGACAAATTACCTGATTTCAACTACCCTTTGGCCACTTTTTTTTTCCCAATTATATGTGGCTAAAACACAAATATACGTGACCATATAATACCAAAGGCCACGTTTTTTATATCTTAACGTGGCCGTTGCCACCCTTTGGCCACCCGTATTGAGACAAATGTATGATTTCAACTACCCTTTGGCCACTTTCTTTTTCCAAATATATGTGGCTAAAACACAAATATACGTGACCATATAATACCAAAGGCCACGCTTTTTATATTTTAATGTGGCCGTTGCCACCCTTTGGCCACGCTTATAGGGACAAAATTTATGATTTCAGCAACCCATTTGGCCACGTTTTTTCATATCATATGTGGCTAAAACACAAATATACGTGACCATATAATACCAAAGGCCACGCTATTCATATTTTAACGTGGCAGTTGCCACCCTTTGGCCACGCGTATTGGGACACAAATTATAATTTCAGCAACCCATTTGGCCACGTTTTTTTATAACATATGTGGCTAAAACACAAATATACGTGACCATATAATACCAAAGGCCACGCTTTTGATATTTTAACGTGGCCGTTGCCACCCTTTGGCCACGCGTACTGTGACAAAATGTATGATTTCAGCAACCCTTTGGCCACGTATTTTTATAATGTATGTGGCTAAAACACGAATATACGTGACCATAAAATACCAAAGGCCACGTTAACCAAACACATGTGGCCGTTGGGACCCTTTGGCCACGCTTTTCTGAAGAATTATTTGATTACAACAACAAATATTGGTACCCTTTAGCCACGCTTATAGGTGGCTTCAGCCACTGATATTGTAACGTGGCCGTAGGGTACATATGGTCACGGCACTTATGGTGTCGGTTGGAATGGGAAAAAAAAACGTGACCAAACACCTTTTGTCACGGTTTTTTTCCGTGGCCAAAGGTGAATTTTGACGTAGTGTAATTGGTAAAACAAATAATATTATATATGTTTTTATTTCCTTTTTAATTAATTACTTTATCATATATATTTATTAGCCGTTAATTAAATTGATTTAAAATAATTAATATATAAATTTTATCATATACATAATATCTTGTTTTTTTCTTTTTAGAATAAGATATATTTTTAATAATAATTTTATAATAAGAGATATAATAAACATTTTTTCTGGATACGCCACATGCGTACTGTACATACACATATAAAATTATTATTGTTATATTAATAATTAGTAATAATTATTATTATTATAATAATAATTATTATTATTATTATAATAATACTAATTATAATTATTATAATAATATTAATTATTATTATTATTATTAGGAAAATTGGAATTAAATAATCCAAGTTATTGGGTATTGGAGGATAATAATCCGAGTTCTAATATTGGCCTACAATAATCCCAATTATTTGGGTCTTGGAATTCATTGGGTCGTCGTTAACTTTTCACTAACTCCGTTAGTTGTGTGCTGACGTGGCACATGCCACGTCAGCAAGTATGATGCCACATCACCTGCCACGTTAGCAAAAATGATGCCACATCACCTGCCACGTCAGCAAGTACTAGCGGAGTTAGTGAAAAATTAACGGCGGCCCAGTGAATTCCAAGACCCAAATAATTGGGATTATTGTAGGCCAATATTGGATCTCGGATTATTATCCGCCAATACCCAATAACTTGGATTATTTAATTCCAATGTTCCTTATTATTATTACGTACAAATAAATAAATAATACAAATAAAATATGAAAAAAACCTTCAGGGTGATATAAAGGGTTGACGGTCACATATAGGACTCCTTATAAGAGATTCAGTTCTTCAACTTAGAAGAAATTAAAGGTCATTATTCTGACACTCTAGATTCTTACGTTTGTCACCCTAAATTCTTGTGTTTGTCATTATTCTGACACTTCGAGGCTGAAGTGCAGACCCAGGGGCAGACTTACATTAGAGGGAGGGGTATCGGCTGCGACCCCTGAACTCGCCCCCGGATGTGGTATTTTTTTTTCCGTTTTTTTAACGTTTCAAGTATTTCGTTACCCCTGATACGATTTTTTCGTAACCCATAACACCGACAGACCTACAGGAGGGTCAAGAGGATCCATTGACTATCCGACCGGCCAGGGACGGATTTACTTAAGCTTGAGAGGGGGCGAGGCCCCCACTCAGATTCATCTATAAAGGCTTCTTTTAATGTTAGATTAATAATAAATCAAGAGAACGAGGAAGTCTTAATATGTTACTAATTAAATTGAGGATTTTTAGTGATGCTGCCATGAAAATATAGAGAAACATGATGAAGAAGAAGAAAGGGGACGAAGAAGATGAACTTGGGAACATAACCTGATGTTTGACTTTTAGACAAATAATATTATATATGTATTTGTTTCTTTTTTAATTGATTATTTTATCATATATTTTTATTAGCCGTTAATTAATTTGATTTAAGGTTTTAATTATATATAAATTTTATCATATACATAATATCTTGTTTTTTTCTTTTTATAATAAGATATATTTTTAATAATAACTAGGTTAAGGTATAATAAGATATATTATTTTATAATAACTAGGTTAAGAGCCTGCCACACGTTGCGGCTGCCGTGGCTTTATAACATCACTTGGGCAGTTGATATAAAATGGATGCACAAACAACAGTCTTATAGCAAACTTTATGTAGGTCTATGGCATATAAGTTAAGTGTTTGGTACAAAGGCACCCCTATTTATTCAAAAACATAGTATACGGATATTAATGTATCTGTGCGGATCAGCTCGTGTTAACGCGTTGTATAAAGTGGTATATAATTTATTTGAAGCAGAACCTGTGGTGTTATTAAGCTATATGGCCGGTGGAAACAAACCAAGATACATTAATATCCGTTAACACCGGTTAGTTTCTTTGCACCCTTGTCAAAAAGAATTGCGGCGATGAGAGACATGAATGTTAGGATCAGAGAATAAGTTGCAGCTCATAATTGTATGCTCTTCATATTGCTGTAATTAAATTTGGATTTTAATATATAAACTATACAATAGTTTTAGGGTATGTTTCTGTTTGAGATTCCCAGGTATGTAAATCTCCCAGGTATGTAAATCTTTAGGCTTAGTCAAACCAATTGAATTAGTAAATACGAAATTTTGATAAATAGGATCTAAATTTGTTGGAGGGTATGTTTCTGTTGCAACTCATAACTCATAAATGTAAAACTAAGATCTATTATGTTGATAAATAAGAATGCAGTTAGAGGAAAACAAATAGAGATTTAAGGCAAGATGAAATGAGATGCCATAACTGTTAAAAATGTGAAATGATGACGTATGTTCGGATCGGGCCAAATACATAGGCTTGAGCCCAGACATGGTTTGCCCTACACAAGGCTTTGGCCCAACAGACCCAATCTAAGCTCACTACACTTTTCTATAAAGGGAGGCTTACCCCCTCCCTCAAAGGGATCTTCAGCCACTTTACTCCCCTGATGGCTAGTAGTCGGCCAAGTCAGCGGTCGACCTTATGGCTCTCGAGTCGACCTCATGGTTTCAGCAGTCGACCTTCGGCCTTCGACCTTAGGCTATCGACCTTCAGCAGTCGACCTTAGGCTGTCGACCTTCAGTAGTCGACCTTAGGCTGTCGACCTTCAGCAGTCGACCTTCGGCCTTCGACCTTAGGCTGTCGACCTTCAGTAGTCGACCTTAGGCTGTCGACCTTCAGCAGTCGACCTTAGGCTGTCGACCTTCAGCAGTCGACCTTCGGCCTTCGACCTTAGGCTGTCGACCTTCAGCAGTCGACCTTAGGTTGTCGACCTTTAGCAGTCGACCTTAGGCTGTCGACCTTCAGTAGTCGACCTTAGGCTGTCGATCTTCAGCAATCGACCTTAGGCTGTCGACCTTCAGCAGTCGACCTTCAGCAGTCGACCTTAGGTTGTCGACCTTCAGTAGTCGACCTTAGGCTGTCGACCTTCAGTAGTCGACCTTAGGCTTTCGACCTTCAGCAGTCGACCTTTAGCAGTCGACCTTCAGCAGTCGACCTTCAGCAGTCGACCTTCAGCAGTCGACCTTTAGCAGTCGACCTTCAGCAGTCAACTTAAGGCTGTCGACCTTAGGCTGTCGGCCTTCGACCTCTTGGATTCGGCTGTCGACCTCGTGGGTCTACCCCATATGTCGACCACAAAAACCCACTTCCACCACTCTATGAGTATCTCTCTAGATACTCCCTTTACATACTTACATTCACACATATATACATGTGCCTATAAACTATCTATACAGTCTTACTTACTTGACCGTTGGAGGGTGGTACAGAGACCCCAGTCTCTGTCCCCCTTCTAACGGGTTCCTTCTATGTTATAGGTTTAGAAGAAGACTTGGGAGAGCCGTACCCGACCTGCTCGATCCTATGATTCAACTCCGACTCTTCTACTATGTGGATCGGTACTATACCTAATGGTTCGTTCTTGGCCATGCCACTCCGACCATCCTAGGTACACCGTTTCTACATTGGCGCCATCCGTCTCTACTCTCTACATAACGGCAGAACTGACTTTTGCCACTCTACGGCTACAAGTTCTATTTCTTATGTCCTCACTTTTGTCATGCAAACTATTACACCACCTATAATGTATACACATGATATATGCTAACTCATACGTTTCATAAACTAGAAATCGACCGCGCGTTGCTGCGGTATCTAAGGTTTTATGAAAATAAGCATATCATAAAAAGATCAAACTAAGAAATATGAATAACACAAACCTGATGGATGATATTAAGAGTAAGAATATATTGTTTTTGTATACACCTTTGAAAATCAAAAATCAACTTGCTATAAAAACATAACTGTTATCCAAGAAGATGTAGCGACAGGGCGTGTTGCGGCGCTGCCTGTTTCCATCCCGCGATTATTCCACCATTGTTAGATGCATCGGCACACAACAGCCTTCTCTAGCAACTTCAAAGACGGGAAAGGAGCTCGTATTTTTTTCGGTCGGCAGTTCTGAGTTGAAGAACATAACATATATGATCGATCCATTGTAGAAAAAAGTCAGTGAATTCAATACTATGTAACCAAAGCAATAATTTTTTTCATTGGTTTTGACCCATTACCAACCTACAAATAACTAGTTTTGATTATTGAAGAAATCATTGGTTTTGACCCATTACCAACCTACAAATAACCAAAAGAGAAATATCAAGTGCAGTGCTTCAGTCATTTTTATGCAATAACAAACAACTGTATACGAAACCAAAATGAAACACGTCAAACCTTTCAAAGTATTTATTGCATAAAAAATGGAAGCATGTACTTTGTTTCTCATTGAAGGTACCTGAAAATTTGTTATGAGCAGCTTCATGCCAACCTTCATTGCCATCTTTGTCATTCATTTCAATTTGGTCCTAATATTCAATAATTAGGCACACCCCCTGGTTAATCTCTGTCTAACATAAATTGAATCCTCGGTCCTGATTTTTAATTCCATAATAGAAGCAGACTTTACAACACAAACACCTTTTAGTTGATGGTTAGATTCTAATTCTTTTTCAACAGTTCATTGCTTTTTAGGATCTTTAAGGGTCATAAAAGTTTGTAGGCCAAAAAAGTTACCTCATGAACAACCCACGAAAACATATAAATGAACAAAGTTCTCTTGCAACCAAAAGTATAAGCCCTAAAATCTTGCACCATACAGTCTCAGATCACTTTAGAAGAAGCAGAAGCATAAAAGAATAACAATGCATGCCGGTTAAGAGAAATAAATAGTTCATACATGCATCTACCAGGGTCCAGGAAGGCATTTCAATCTAAAAGAAACCACATACCAAAGTGAATCTAAAGGTTGTATGGCTGCAAGAATACTTCATTTCTATGAAGAAAAAAAATATATCAACTTAAAGCACATTTAAACACAAAACCACCTATGAAAATTTCTGAACAATCACTTCATTCTAGAAAAAACACAGCTACAACTTGATTATCTATCAAAACCATGATTACACATACCTCATTATAACAATAAGCAACAGAAATTTTCCGATATGATCTATCCACTCGGTAGGTCAAAAAAATTACCTCATGAACAACCCACGAAAACATATAAACGACCAAAGTTCTCTTGCAACCAAAAGTATAAGCCCTAAAATCCTGAACCATACAGTCTCAGATCACTTTAGAAGAAGCAGAAGCATAAAAGAATAACAATGCATGCCAGTTAAGAGAAATAAATAGTTCATACATGCATCTACCAGGGTCCAGGAAGGCATTTCAATCTAAAAGAAACCACATACCAAAGTGAATCTAAAGGTTGTATGGCTGCAAGAATACTTCATTTCTATAGAGAAAAAAAAATATATCAACTTAAAGCACATTTAAACACAAAAACCACCTATGAAAATATATGAACAATCACTTCATTCTAGAAAAAACACAGCTACAACTTGATTATCTATCAAAACCATGATTACACATACCTCATTATAACAATAAGCAACAGAAATTTTCCGATATGATCTATCCACTTGGTAGGCCAAAAAAATTACCTCATGAACAACCCACGAAAACATATAAACGACCAAAGTTTTCTTGCAACCAAAAGTATAAGCCCTAAAATCCTGCACCATACAGTCTCAGATCACTTTAGAAGAAGCAGAAGCATAAAAGAATAACAATGCATGTCAGTTAAGAGAAATAAATAGTTCATACATGCATCTACCAGGGTCCAGGAAGGCATTTCAATCTAAAAGAAACCACATACTAAAAACATCAAACGCTCAATTGAGAAGAAACCGAGCCATGAAAACATGAAATTGTTGCCTGATAAGAAACCAAAGGCATAAAATAGTAAAATAGCCAATTCAAGTGTTGTTGTAATGGGAACGCACTTCAATCCAGCATAAATAGAGGTATGGAAGCATCAAATCGATCAATCGCAGCAAGCAAAAGATAAACGGTTAAAAAAATTACCTTTGTGGGGCACAAATCATGCCTTTGGGATTCCCGAACGTCTCGATCTGTTGCAGCAACTTCAGATCCGTGAAATTATACACGAAGATCTTCTACTCCAAAACACTGATTATTCGGTCTCGCCTAAGCCGTACGACACGAACCTCAGACCGAAACGATAGCTCGCCAATGCATCGGCCTTGATGATCATCGTCCCAGATCATTACCTTGTTGAGAGGATACTGAGGCTGGGGACCGCCACTGACTAACGCAAGTATGTTGATCGAAACAGCATCGCTACGATCTCGACACCGCCTCCGTTATCGAAATCGCGACGGAAGATCCCACGGAACGGATCGCAATTATATATCCGGAATCCTTGATTGATGCTGCATGCGAAACATTCGTTATCCTGGTTGAACAAAACGTGATTTAGAGAAAGAGGTGAAGAAGAGGAAGAAGAATCACGGTTTTGAAAATTAGGGATTCTGATGTTCGAGTTTGGAATTAGGTTCCGGTTAGCCGGAATCGATGCCAGAGCTATGTTGGGTTGAATTTCATCGTGATTGTCTTC
The DNA here is from genome assembly GCA_039602395.1 of Deinandra increscens subsp. villosa. Taxonomy (NCBI): domain Eukaryota; kingdom Viridiplantae; phylum Streptophyta; class Magnoliopsida; order Asterales; family Asteraceae; genus Deinandra; species Deinandra increscens. The sequence continues at coordinate 2,670,642 of JBCNJP010000008.1, read as the reverse complement.
TTCAGCGCGGTGTCCCTTTGAATCAAAATCTATTATAAGCTATAAATTTGAAATCATAACACATGACCCATTAACATCAGGTTTAAATTTACTTCCTTTTGAATAAATGCCAATCATAACCTCAGAAACTAAAATAAAACCAACCTGAGAATATATATAATGTATAGATCATCTATATCTCTTGAAAATAAAGTACTCTTCCCTTATGTAGAAGGCCTAACAAAACTTATATTAGGAGATAGATATACGTGTGTTTAAAGATATTGAATTATGAAATCTATACACACATTGAGGTGTATATGGGTATGTCTTAAGTTTAGAAAGTCTTTGTTTTACCTTTCAAATATAAAGAACGTTATTTAAATAACGCTCTTGAAACCAAAACCGAGAGTAGTTTCAGTTATTAAGATCAAGATCAGACTTGATATTATCTTATGATGACAAACATATTTCATTGACATTATATTTTTCCAACCAATTTATTAGACTACAAAGAAGGGAAGAGTAGTAACATAAATAGTTCGAGGAGATAACCGATAAGAAGGTTCCCCAACAGCAGCAGTATGACTTGGAATTAATGTAGTGAGCGTAATAACCTGCACTGCAAAACTATAAGCTACACAATGTAAACAAACAATCAGCAACTTATTTCCAATAAACTATTATCCAGAAATGAAAGCAAATAAAGAGGCACTTTCATGATTTTATAGAACTTAATCATCAATTCCATCACATTTTGGACCTGAATATAATGTTGACATAATCAAACGATGAAATCCTAAACTAAAACTTGCAAGTATGTGAGCATCTAAAGTTCACCAATTTTCTAGATTTACACCATCAATTCTATCACATTTTGGACCTAAATATAATGTTCATATAATCAAACGATGAAATCCTAAACTAAAACTTGCCTGATCTATGGCGAAATCGAAGTAGTAACGGAGATAGTGTTGTCGATTGGAATGATTTCCGGTGGCCAATTGGTAGATCAAATCACATCCTTGTAGCACAGAGTATGCAAATCCAACCACATTCACTCCCATTGAATACCTGCAAATTCGCAAATCCACAAGGTTAGGTTATCAGAAAACTTCCGATTAGACGGCGGGGAGAAAGAGATGTTTACCGGAACTCTTTGTAACGGTAGTATGAATCGAGAGCCCATCCCTGACGCCTATCAGTGGCCATCACCGACAACGAAACTAAACAGAATTGCAATTCGAATAACCTAAACCCTAGCGCTCCTTCGTTACTTGATCTCCTACCGCTTCCGGCAGACGGCCTCCACCGCCTCGCCTGACCTCCTCCGCCGCCAGCTCTAGCCGCCGCCGCCTCCTCCGGCGGCCCTCTGACGAATCCGTCCTGCGTGGCGAGATCCACTTTCTTAATCGGCGTAGTCTCGTCTCGAACGTACTTGTTCACCATCGGCACAGGCGTCGGCGACGTTGATCACCGCCGGTAAATCCGATAAGTGATCTAACGCCGGCGATCCGTGTGACGCCTCTACTTCTGTTTCTGTTTCTCGGCTGAAATGGATCGACGGAGACCTTCACCGATCTGAGAAAATGAAAGAAGTAAGAAGGGGAAAGAAAAGTGATGCTCCGATCGGATTGTGAGTTTAGGGTTTAAAGAGAGGAATAGTGTGATGGGTAGATCCGGATCCGGAACCGAATCCGAAACCGAATGACACGCAACCATAAGTACTAACTCTCTATTGTATATATATAGAAATTATAAGTATATTCTTAGACTTATTTACACGATCTCTGGCTTCTTTGCATATTTCGATTTGCTAAAATATTAAACTACACTAGTTAAGAATGCTTAAAGTGAATACATATAATTCACGAAATGTAGTGCACAGTTGACACATTTAGAATTTAATATTTTAATGCATCAACGTGTTGGTGTTGTATTAACCTCACATGCCTTTCCTTTCAAAAAAGCAAACTAACAATATGTAGAAATATTTATTAAAATGTACAAACATTTGTTCAGAGGTTACAAATACATATTGCTTGAAATATGTTTGTACGTGAGAAGTAAAGTCAAATTTCAAAACGAATAAATATAATAAAAAACTGACGCACCTTCAGAATTTTCAGAGATGTACAAACAAATAAGCCATATGTACAACTTAATAGTACAAACCGATAGTAGTTTTATCGAAATAATGACTATATGACTATGACCCATGAGTAGGTGACTTTCACAGTCACAGACCCCCTTGTCAGAAAAACAGAAAAAGCGCTGGTTCTTTTTCCGCCTTACGTACACTTCTGTGTCCGACACAACACCTCCGGTCAGGAATTTTAAGATTTACTTCTTCGCCGAAGGACAAGACAAACAATCTCCGGACGACTCATTCTCTCTGTCAAACGGGTGACTCCGCACTACCGGCAAACCGTGTCACCGTCTTCGCCGGACGAAATCTTCTCCGAGCTACATCTAAGTCGTAGGATGACACCTTGACCGGTTATCATCCTCTTCGACACGCACCTCTCTCTCACTGTTTTTGCAGCATGGTGTGTCGGTCTCCACCAACAAATAATAACCTAACAAAACATGGTGCAGCCTCCTTCAATAGGAATTTCTTCCTGGACGTCTTCTCGGCCGGGCAATCTTACGAATACCGATCTAACTTCATTTCCGGACGGGTCTCCAACACCGGACGACTTCTGTCGAAAGGTCGATCCCAAGCTACATCGCCTTCTTTGCAGGAGACAACACTATTCACATATTATAGTCTATCACGTTGCCTTGCCTCCGAACGATCTTACCATACCCGAGCCGAACCATTGATTTCACCACCGGTTCCCGACTGGGCTATTCTTCAATATTCAAGCCCGGTTGAGCTCCACCTTCGGGTCCCCACTGAGCTACGTTCTAAAAGAAAGAATCCCCCATGAGACACTCCACTCGGACAACCTACCATACTAGCCGTATACATATTTTTAGCTAGATGAGCAACGGCTTCGAACAAGTACCTCATCCTCGAACAAGTCTATGACCGGAAGAATATATTACCGGACGGGCTTCACTCGCCGGATCAGAAAGTTTACTCACGGTAAGCCCCGTGTCCTTTCCGGATGAACCGAATGAGGATCAACAGACCAGGCAGGTTCATTAACATAACAGCTTGACGCGACATTCACATGTCTGATCGATAGTATCCCGAACGAACCCTCGGTCACCGACTGACGACACCTGCTCCGGACGTTGACAATCTTATTAAAACACTTCTATAGTATGAAATTTGCTTGCTTCTGAATATTAATTTCATGTAGCTACAAGTCTACAAATACAAATGATTACGGTTTGCTACTATTGTTGGAATTCTCTAACAGATACGATACAAGCCTCATATTACTTGAGATTGTCACTTTTAACCCTTTAGTAAATATATATTACACTACCGCAAGTTATTTCTTTAATCACACGTGCTAGCGTACATGACCAAAACAATAAAAAACGGTCATAGACGACTATACACTTTGGAACTTCTAGAGGAGCTTTACACCCATTCAAGGTGCTTGTCCAACCATAACACTTTATTATTTATGTAGACATTCTGAAATAACAAAGATACGTTCTATTTATTTATTTACCAGAAAGAACATTTAATGCTTACATCAGGCGTTGTCCATCGTTGGTCTTATTATTACTATCAATGTCAATATTCCATATGGATACTCATACATGAAGATCCTACATACGGATGTTATCATGCTAAAATCTCACATACAGATTATTATGCTAAGATCCTACATACAGATTGACGGATGTTATTATACGAAGATCATACATACAGATATCACATGAAGATCCTACACACAGACATTATTATTATTCCTTTCTAATCTGAAAGAAAACATTATTATCATCAATGGTGCGAGCTGGATATTATTCATCCTCAACACTAATAAACATCGATTTATTAATTATTAGTATCAACATAGATGTGATACACATGTTCCGACATCGTTACATATATCCTCCTAAGTTGAAGGAAGATACAACAATTATGGATCACGGTGGTCGACTACCACCTACGCGGGTCTAATCACCACCATCGGATACAGTTGTCCATCTGGCCTAATTATTATCATGGATAAGACACTCAGACGAGTACATGACATTCTTTAGTGATACAGTGTAAAGCATCGATCATTGATCAACAGGTTATGTCATTCTTAACTCTGACTGTTGGGTTATCTACATTTAAATACAAGTTAGTAATTATGGTACCCCCACACATTATAAATTTTTGTATTACTCGGTACTGTCAACACACGAACGATCCTTCGGTAAACTTGACATACTTATGCTTTAAAATCACTTAGCAATTTATTTCGTAGATTCACTACCACTAACAAATATTTGTAGCATCAAACGAACCACTTGATATGGTCTCTCACATTCTTTACACAAGAAATCGGCCTATGGCCGCAGAACACTCATGTAGGATGAAATCTAGCTTGTATGAAGTGCTATATCGTTACATCTAATCATTAATATACATGTTGATAAATAAAAGAAAAGACAATATATGCGAGCAACACAAACAAACTTCATGGCTAGCTATGACAACCTATGAATGGAATACTAAACTCATGCAGTAACATATGTGGTCGCTCGGATTAGTCCGAATCACTCAGTTTCAGACGACTATGTTGCCTTACATGGCTATACACATAAGAAGATATATAGAATACTCTGGACCATTACGCTCTATCGAGCATTACACGAACATTATGCTCTATCAATCATTACATGAAAGATATCCAGAATACTCTGGACCATTACGCTCTATCGAGCATTACACGAAGATTACGCTCTATCGAGCATTACGCGAAGATTACGCTCTATCGAGCTTTACGCGAAGATATCCAGAATACCCTGGACCATTAAGCTCTATCGAACATTACACGAAGATATCCAGAATACTCTGGACCATTACGCTCTATCGAGCATTACACGAAGATATCCAGAATACTTTGGATCATTACGCTCTATCGAGCATTACACGAAGATATCATAATACTCTCGACCAATTCGCTCTGTCGAGCATTATAAGGAACTATCCAGGCTACCCCGAACCACTGAAATATTTTACAAGCAGACGACTTGCTGGGCAATACGTAAGTCCCACTATTAGTCAACAAAAATACAAATTCTCTTGGATAGACTTTCAAATATTTTAAATGCAAGTTATCACTGGCCTAAACGCGACT
>JBCNJP010000008.1:2572905-2664905 GCA_039602395.1 Deinandra increscens subsp. villosa | reverse complement strand
TAAGTAATAACCATAAACGATTTGCATAAAACTTCATGGTTTTTACTCCCTTTAAGCATTTAAAATAAAGGTACAACATGTTGTTTAAAGAATTATCAATTAACAAAAACTTGGGTTTTTAATTTTAGATCACAAGAATCAAATTTTAGACCTAAAATTAGGGTTTCCGATTCGGCTAGAGGTTTTCGATCCATAATATAGATTTCGATCGGGTTTCCGATCGGAATGGGGTTTACGATCTACGATAAGGTTTCCGGTCGGAATGGGGTCTTCGATCGAAATGGGGTTTTCGATTGGAACTAGGGTTTTCGATCGGGTACTTTTCGATCGGGTCGTAAACAGTTAACGATTTGAACTCGATCGGAAACAGTTTCACGATTCGATAACAAGGTTTTTGGATCGAAAAGTGTGGTTTACGATCGGAAAACAAGGGTTTCCGATCGAAAAAACGGGTCGAAAAGCAGTTTTCGATTTGGGAACCAAGCCACGGGTCGAGAACCGGTTTTCGATCAGGATTAGGGTTTTTCGTTTTTACCAATTTGCGAAACCTTTTTCCAATTGTAAAACACGATTTTAAGTGGATCGAAAAGCTAGAATCTTGATTTGGTTACCCCCCTTCCAAGTTTTCGTTCCCGGTAATTTATTAAAATCATAGGTGGCTCGTGATACCACTGTTGGGTTATATAACCATTATCGATTTAAACACGAGTACGCAGCGGATATATTCCTATGAATTAATCTAACTAACCGGATAGACAACGTGTACCTTTTTAGCTCAGCAAGAGAAGATCTTCTAGGATTTGAAGTAAATCCCTCTACGATCGCACACACGACACACCGATGTACGTATGCTAGTACTTGATCACGAACTTCTCTTGATGTAGGCTTTGGTCGGACCACACAAGAAATCGAACCCCTTGGGTTCTTTTCTTGTTGCCGAATTTTAGAGAGGAAAGAGAGAGAGTTTAGGGTTTTCACTTTATCAGATAAAATCAACACCTAAACCTTAAACCCATAAGGTTTATTTATAGTGTCTTGAGACTTGGAAAACAAGTTAAGGATTGAGATAGGGAGCCCTAATCGAAATCGGCCTAAGGCCCTATCTCAAAGCCTTCTCTCAATTGTAATCCAATTACAACTCTCTCTAATTACAACTAACACCCCTGTTAACAATTAACCGTTAGGTTTTAACGACTCCTCGTTAAATGTTCGTGAAAATATTAATTAACTAATTAATTAATACAAATACATTAGTGTCGAGACATGTAACCCCATCGGCTTAAATACTTTCCGAACATACGCTTATTAATACGTGATCATATCCCTACAGTCCGGACGTGAGGTTGGATCTCGGGTCGTACATTGGTCATCTGGCAATGACGTTGGAGGTTCTGGATAGGTATTGGCCGATACATTTGACTGAGGGTCCACTGACGGTTCCCTACAGTATTCTTGATATGAGGAAGGGTCGCATGTGACCTTTTTGTGATCCTCCACGATGGGCGTATGATGTACCGCCTATTAGACGTAGGGTTTTAGCAAGGGATGAGAGACCACCAGTTCCACGTCGTGTTAGGGAGGCTTGTACAGACCCTGTTACATTGGCGTCACTTAGGGATGAGATGATGGGGAGGATGGATAGTAAGATAGGGCGATTAAGTTTTTGATTAGACATAAAGGGTTTGAGATCCCTGATTTCTTTAGAGAGCCTGAGATTGCTGATGAGGTGTAGTTGCTAATGAGCCATAGGATGAGGATGAGGGTGAGGCTGGTGATGATGATGATGACCCGGAAGATAAGGGTCAGTCAGAGTCTGACTATGCAGGGGACTAGAGATGGAGCGTATTAGCAGTAGCAGCCACTTAAATTGGTTATTTTATATCTTTGTACTTTTTCCTTTATTTTGTTTTTATCATCGTGGTGTACTTAATATTTTGATATACTAATATTTGGGGCATTTGTACGGGGTTAACCGGTTGGGTGGTTTGTTATATATGATGCTGCTATGATTTTGTTTGATGTGCTTGTTAGAATATTTGGTTGTATATCGCTGCTTTCGTCCGTGACTTCTATACGTAATTTCTGGAGTTTCACGATGGTTTTCGATACCACGTTCGAATTGGAGGGCGAGGAACAAGACTCTTATCATTCATGGCAATTCATTCAGGGGAGTTTTTTCCATTTCTATCTTTATATTTTTCGTCTTTTAAGTTTATGTTGCAATTGTCTTATTTTTCCTTTTTATTTATTTGTTTGTATTTATTTTTCTTCTTCTCGTTGTTTCTCGATTCACATTAGGTACATGTGAGTTTTAAGTGTGGGGATGAGAGACTATGTGTCGTGTCTAGTTAGTTGAGTAATTTTTTTGGTTTGATTAGCGTGATAGTTAGTTTATTTTGAAACTTTTTAAAAAAAATTAAAAAATGTTCTTGATTAAATCTGCTATTTAAAATGGAAAATGATAGGTACAACCGGGAGTTGGGTGTCTAAGTAAAATGCTTTAGATAAATAATAAAAGTTGAAAACATTCTTTATTAGCGATGTATTGGTAGACCCAGCTGAAAAAAGAAAGCTTATTATCCTAATTGTGTCTGAAAAAAATATACAAATTAATTGGAAGAAAATCAGGATACTAAGTGGGTTCCCGACTTAGTTTGAATGATGTAGCCGAAACTGTAAAAAATAGAAGATAGGTACCTTAGTATTTTCATATGTATTGTCTCTTAAATATAGCACGCATCTATCATGTTATGAAAATAAACTCGATTTTGGTGGCGCTTGCATACTTTATTGTCCATTTAGTTTGAGCTTTTATAAAATTAATATGATGACGCCTATGAGTTAGCCTTTGGGATGACGACTTGAAGGTTTTTCACCTCTAGGTTAGGTAGTGAGTTGATGTCTACATGATACCCACTGGGATGGTGACTTGGTGGATGCATCCATGGACGAAAATTCTAACTTTGAAAAAAATAAGCTCGAATAAAATCATCATCCACTCATCCGTTAATCAACTATTTTTTTGACATATATATACTTAAATATTAGGTAGGAAACCTAAATGGTTTAAACATGTGCCTTGACATCTGGGACGGGATTAGGGTAAAGTTGTGATTTTTAAGTGTGGGATCCATTGGGTAGAATGATATGATAAAAATGGAAATGGAAAAAAATTAATGAATAAAAATGTGACATATTAGGGGCTATAAAAGGTCGGTGGTTGGGTTTAATCAGGTAAAAATACTAATAATTGATACCCGGGTGTGACTAAGCTATGAGAAATTGAAAATGAATAATGTGAAAGGTTGGAATCCAAATCTCCTGGTTATGATTCCATTGCAGGTTTTTCCCAGACAGAAAAAGATTAAGTGAGGGGAAATTTATTGTGTTGCAAAGTACATATGTTTTCCTTTGCGTTTTGTACCGCTTTTAGTATGCTTTGAGTCGTTTTTACTTGGTTTTTAGTTATTTTGGTGTGAATGTGTCTTAATTAGTGTTTTTAGGTGAATTTGCAGCAAAATGATGAAATCCCAAAGAGATTTGAGAGTTGGAGAAAAAAATAAGAAGAAACAAGTCAAAAAAGCTGGAAACATCAAAGTAGGCGTATCTCCTGGAATTAGGAGCAACCCAAGTGATTCTTTTAATTTTCTATTATTAATGCGTAGGCATGTTACTAATTACGGTTTTGATTATCAATCAATGATAGGTTTGCCTTCAAATGTCTTTCAGGTTGGGTTATCATTCAAAGTCGCTAGCTTTGGGGTTAGTAACCAAAGAGTAGTTTAGGAGACATCCCGATCAATAGTAATTGATTGATAGTTATTATCTTGATTATTGTTTTGGTAAAAAAAATCCACAAAGTGATTTCGTATTCCAAACTTAGAATGTGAGGTAGTGTGCTTAATGATCAAAATGATGAAATATCAAAATATGAATGTTGACTCGATGATGTAACAAGGGAAAATCCAGAATCCTTGAAGTTGCCTCTAGGAATCCTGGCAAAAAAACCTCAGGAGCCGGCCAGAAGAGCCAGCTTCCTCACAGTTTTACTAACAGAAATTAAAAGTTACAATGGTTTTGGAGGATTGATCGATCGGGCTGAGTGTTACAATGAATCAATACTATCAGAGCTAGAGTGCGTAAGAGTTGTGTGTTCCTAAACCGATCGAGTGCTCGATTATATAACGATTACATGAATAACAAACATTCTGGGATTCCCGGGATCCTATTGTCCAACTAATCCTGGTCATTAGAGCTACACTCTTTCACTTGGTCCATGTTCTTCTATATCTGGAGTTTGTATTTCGGAGGTAGTTGACAACTCAACGGTACCTGGGTCAAATAAACACGTGGCAATTATAAGGGTTAGTCGAATAAAAATAAATCAGGATACCTAGATAAGTGGGATTCCCAGACTATGATAGGATTCTTGAACCAGCTGAGCTACCTGCGAGCATCCTGAAAATAGACCCCTAACAATTTCTCTTTGAATATTGATGGTTGTGGATAAGCTCAACAGCTGTCGAGATTCAAAAAATGTTGAATTCACGGCGTTATCACGGTAAAATCTGTTGAGATATGACGTTTTTTACGGCGTCCGAGGGATGCGACCCCCGTCATTAATTTTCCTTTAAATACAAGATTCCAAATTCGTTTATCTTCATCTTCCTCTAGAAACCCTCTCGAGCTTCTCCGATAACCCAGGTCAGTTCTCACCATCTTTCTTCTTCGATCTTCTGGTTTTTTGGTGATGGCCAAGAAAAACACGCGATCTTCTTCTTCTGCAAACGCTCCAGTGGTCGATGATTTTCACGACTAGGGATATATTATCTCCTGCGAAGAAGAAGTTTGTTCTTTCGACAATGTTAACATCGAGGGTTTGAGAAACTCCGGTATTTTTCCTCCGGGCACTGTTTTTCGTCCTTTCGACCCCCGAACCAAGTCTGATTTGCCTCCACGACCTAGGTGTGCTTTAAGTACTACCCTTTCTTGCTTGGCATGACCTTCCCTTTTCTAGAGCTTGTTACCCAGTTCTTCAGAACCACCCGACTCTCTTATGCCCAAACCATGCCCATGGTTTGGCGAATCTTATACTCTCTTGACCAACTGAACCAAACCCGGAACCTGGAGATCGGGATTCCTGAAATCTGTGAAGCCTACCAACTCAGAACCCATGGTTGCAGCCAATTCGTCTTAAAGGCTCATACCTCTACCTCCCAATTGATTCCCCGACCTTCCCATAACGATCACAATTGGAAGAAGCGTTTCTTTTTTATGAAGCGTGACTGGTTTCAAGGGGGTAAATAGTTGTTGTTGAAGTGGGTTGATAAAGGTAGGATATTGATTTCTCTTTCATCGTAAAACCCTAAATCTATGTTTAATTTTTTCTTAATGTTTTTTGCAGCACCCAAGTTTGAGAATCTCATCAAAGCACACCTGGATCCCAAGAAGCTTGAAGCAGTCTACCAAATTCCAGCCACAGAAAGAGCCCTGATCCTTGAAGCAGCTGCCAGCGAACAAAGCTATTCAGGCGACCATACTCCTGAGATGTCTGGTAAGTTTCCGTAGGATCTTGAGCAGTATTTTCATATGAGAATCTCAAATGCTATTGATCTACTTTTATTGCAGCCCCCAAACCCAGCTCTTCATTCTCCCTGAAGGATCTTGATAACCTCCTCATAGTCAAGAAGGAGAAAATGGAGCAGCCTGCCACCTCCAAGCCTCATGTCAGCCAACCTAAGGCCTCTGCTTCCAAGAAGCAGAAGGCTACTGAAGCCACCGTCTACCCGCAAAATTTTAAAGGCCTAGCTCCTTCCGAGGTGACCAATAAGGTTATCTCGATGCAGAACATGATCAACTTGGTAAGAAGCTCAACAAATACACATATTAGTTTCATACCTGTTGTAGCCACTAATCAGGATTCTCGTTTTCTTGTGCTGGGCATCGAGAAGCTTAGCACCCAGGCCATAGACATGGAGCGGAAGCTGGCTGAGGAAAAGATCCAAGCCCAAGCTGATATCGCCAAGGGCAAGACCTTGTACTATGAGCACAAGCTTACTGAGAAGCGCCTGGCTTTTGAGGCTAAGATGGTTACGGATGCTGAAATTGGCAAACTCTCGGCTGCCCGGAGCGTCCTGGAATGCAAAATCCAAATGGCAGGTGAGGCTGAAAAGGCTGGCTTCAAGGTGCCTAGCTGGGATGCACTCGCATATTTAGATAACCATTTAATATTAATAATTTAATAGGTCAAAGTTCAAAATCGATTAATAAAAATATAAGTCACCTGACCTTCAAGTTGTACCTTAGTCGATTTCGCAATTCGAGCTGCTACTTCTTTCCTTGTCTTATTCAGGATCCTGACAGGAATCCTGAGGGAATAACTTTGCTAGTTCTTCTCGGAATCCTACTTTGGGATCCTGAAAAGAGTTTAAAAAGGATCCTGGCTAGTGGCCAAAGGAAGTTCTTCTGAATATACGACAACAATTTTAGAGATATACTGGGGATAAACCCGGGATTCCTGGGACTTAACCAAATCTAGGGTCAAGCCCTTGTTCACTTGTGACTAAGCCAATACTGGGGTCAAGCCCTTACATACTTGGGACTAAGCCATCGTGAGTGACATGAAAATGTCAAAACCTTAGTTAACACGTCCGTGTCAAAAACCTTGAGAATCCGCCCAGCAGCCTACAATGACAAGATTGTCAGCCACCTATAAGATCGACTGGTCCGACCATCTTGAGCATACTGGTGTACAACGTGCGCTCCTAGCGAGGGTCGTGCGCTACTGGCGATTACCCAAACTTAGGAGAGGAGTCAGCTTCTCAAACCTTAGAAGGTATGTAGGATACCTTACGCGTAGGAGAGGTGGCCAACCTCTAACTGGGGATATACCCAAAGCAATTAGGATTCTCAAAATCTGCAAAACACTCAATACTTGGTGAGGGGTGGGTGTTAGCTTAACTAACACCACTCCGATGCCTAATTCAGTATCATGTGATGAAAACAATAAAAATAAAATCGAAATTAGATCAGTATACATACCTTGTAGTATTTGGGTAGTGAGGATCCTTGGGATTCCAAAAGGATTCTCACATAAAGTAAGCTTTGAGATGGATGGCATTCCAGGCTCTCGTCAGGGGTTCTCCTTCATGTTCACCAAGCGATATGCCCCTTTTCCTTCTTCAAAATCTATCAAGTATGGCCTTCCCACTTGGGTACCAATTTCCCATCGGCTGGATTGGTAGTATTTTGAAATGCATTTCTCAACACCAAGTTTCCTACTTGAAATCTTCTTAACCTGGTAATCCTGTTGTAAAACTTTGCCACCCTTGTTGACAAGACGCCATCCAGATTCTGGCCATATCTCTGAGCTCCTTAACTATTTCGAGATCCTGAAGCAGGGTCTGGCTGTTGATTTCAGGATCCTGACAGTTGATCCTGGCTGTAGGTAACACCATTTCTGTGGGAATTATAGCCTCAGCTCCAAAAAAAATGAGAATGGAGTTTGACCTATTGCATTTATGGGTGTTGTCCTATCTGCCCAAAGAACAAATGGTAGCTCTTCAGCCCACTTGCCTTTCTTGGAACCTAACTTCTTCTTAAGGTTGTTGATGATGATCTTGTTGCTGGATTCCGCCTGCCCATTAGCTTGTGGGTGGACAGGTGTTGAAGTAATCATCTTTATGCCCAGCTTGCACAAAAAATTATTGTTCTCTTGCTAATAAACTGAGAGCCATTGTCACATGTGATTTCTGCCGGAATCCCAAATCTGGTGAGGATGTTTCTCTTGATGGAGGATATCACTTCCTTCTCTCTCACTTGCACATAGGCTTCTGCTTCAATCTACTTGGAAAAATAGTATGTCATTGAGATACAATATCCATGCCCCATTTCATGAATGGCCATGGAGATACTATAGGATGTAGATGCTCAACTGGTTGATGCAGAATATTGTCGTGCCTTTGGCAAGCATCACACTTTTGTGAGAAGCTCATGGCATCCTTCTTCATTGTAGGCCAATAGTAACCAAATCAGAGAACCTTGGAGAAGAATGCTCTGCCCCCAGTGTGGTTTCCGCAGTCTTCGCCGTGAATATCTTCAAGTACCTCAAGAGCTTCTGATTTCTCTAGGCACCTCAAGTAGACACCTACAATAGATTTTCTGTATAATATATTATCTAAGATAAAATAAGGTATTACCTTGGCGCGAAAAGCCTTGGGATTTTCGCCCTTAGGAATCTTCTTGTCTCTAAGATATTTAATAATTGGAACAGTCCAGGATTCTTGAATATCCTTGGGATCCCCAACATTTACTTCTTCATTGTCATCAATCGTGTGGGCTTCCTGTTAAGCTATTGTTGGCGTCAGGATGTGTGTTATAGGAATCCTGATGTCCTCAGGTATCCTAAGCGATGAAGCCAAGTTTGCTAAAGCATTGGCTTCTGAATTGTCTTCTCTTGGAACCTGTGAAATGTTAAAACTTTCGAAAAGCAAAGATAATTCTTTAATAATATCAAGATATATGATTAGATTCTCGCCTCTCACTGCATAAGAGCCATTAAATTGGTTTCAATATAAAGGAATCAACAAATACTTGAATACATCGGATACCCATATCTCTAGCCAATTGCAATCCAGCAATCAAAGCTTCATACTCAGCTTTGTTGTTTGTATCCTGGAATTCGCAAGATATGAATAGTGGTATTATGTCCCCCTGTGGCAATTTTAGCAGGATTCCCAACCCCGTTCCTCTGACATTTGAGGAGCCGCCTGTGTGAAGGATCCAGTCTCCTTCGAGCTTCTCAAGCTGCTGGACTTCTTTGTCAACTTCCAGTTCTATGTCACTGCCGAAATATGCCACAAAGTCAGCCAAGGCTTGGGATTTGATTGCTATTATTAGCTCATATTTGATGTCGTATGCACTCAACATGACAGCCCATTTAGCCATCCTACCTGATGTTTCCGGCTTCTTGAGAACTGCCTTAATAGGATAGTTAGATTTTACAATTATAACATGAGTTTCAAAATAGTGTCTAAGTTTAGTGGAAGCCATTATAAGAGCTAAATTTAATTTTTCCAGATAAGAATACCTGGACTCTGCGTCTAGCAGATTTTTACTTACGTAATATACCGGATGTTGCTGACCTTGGTGATCTTTTACTAAGACTGCACTGACTGAGCTTCCAGATACTACAAGATAATATAGCGGCTCCCCATCTTCTGGTTTCATCAATAGCGGGGCTGCTGACAATTAGTCTTTTAAGAATCTCAGAGCTTCTTCATGCCTCTCAGTCCACTCGAACCTCTTGTTTTCCTCAGGATATCGTAGAAATCCTTGCTTTTTTCTGAGGATCTTGAGATGAACGTGTTAAGTGTCGTGATCCTTCATGTCAATCTTTATACCTCTTTCGCATTTGATGGGGACTTCAAATTTAAGATTTCTTTAATTTGCTTGGGGCTTGCTTCGATTCCTCTTTCAGTAACCATGTAGCCTAGAACTTCCCAGCTCGCACCCCAAAGTGGCACTTGTAGGGATTGAGCTTCATGTTATATTTGTCAACGTTGTTAAAGGCAGTTTGGAGATCCCTGACATGACCTTTTGCCTTCTTGGATTTCACTACCATGTCGTCTATGTAGACCTCTATTGTGTCCCACAGTTGCTCTTTAAACATCATATTGACGAGCCTCTGATAGGTGGCACCTGCATTTCTTAAACTAAAAGGCATGGCAGTATAACAGTAGATACTTGTTGGGGTCATAAATGTTTATGCTCCTGGTCACAAGGTTCTATTTGAATCTGTTGGAATCCTGCTGAAGCATCCATGAAGGTTAGCATATCATGCCTAGCTGTGGCATCCACCATTGCATCGATATGGGGAAGTGGGAAAGGATCCTTAGGACAGGCCTTACTTAGATCTGTCTAATCAACACCAACTCTCCACTTTCCATTCTTCTTCTGGACTACCACCACATTTGCTAGCCACTTGGGATATTTGACTTCCCTGATCATCTTTGTTTTGAAAAGCTTGTCAACTTCCTCCTGTATGATTGCCTTCTTTTTGGGAGTGAACTTTCTTCTCTTTTGTTGTATTGACCTAAAAGAATGATCTAAACAAGCTTGTGAGTAATAACATGTTTAGGAATACCCGTCATATCCTCATGCTTCCAAGGAAAAGTTGAGGTTCTGCCTTTCAGAAGTTGAATTAGTTCCCGTTTAGTATCCGTTGGGATGCCGGTCCCGATGAGCACCTTGATTTTTGAATTCTTAGGGTCTAGAAGGACTTCTTTGACATCAAGCTCCATGTCCTCCTGTTCTTCAAGTTCCCTTTTCTGTAATTGCTATCCCTTTGTCATTTTGGTGGTGTTCTTCATTGAAGTTGAATAGCAATTATTGGCTTGCTGTTGATCGCTTTCAATGCTCACAACCCCCCAAGGTGTGGGAACCTTGATGCATTGATGGTAAGTTGAGGGGACAACTTTCATCTCGTGTATCCATGGCCTGCCAAGAATTATATTGCAACAAGAGAGAGAATCTATAACACAACATTTTTGCATAGAGTTTACCCCCTATATGTACACCGGTAGCCTGATATCCCCAACGGTGCTTTTAGTTTCACCAATAAAGCCAACAAGGACTGAGGATCTTGCAACTATTTCAGTTTCTAGGATCCCCATCTTTTTTAGCACATCGAGATAGATTATGTTTCTGAGCTTCCATTATCAATCAGGATCCTGCGAACAAAATGGTTAGCAACATATAAAGTAACCACAAGACTATCGTGATGGGGATCCTGAACATTGGAACGGTTGCTTTCATCAAAGGATATGACTTTGTCTTGAGTTAGGGTCGATGTCCGTACATGTATGTTTCCTTGTTCAGATTTGGATTCCTTAGCATGTTTCTTGGCTAAGGAATAGGAGGTGCCACAGATGTCTGAGCCTACTGATATGAAGTTGATTATCTGAGCATCCTAAGGTGAACAAGCTGCTCTTTGAGGAATCTTGTTACCTTCCTGGGTCTTGATCTTCTTTATTCACAACCATTCTTTAAGATACCTCTGCTGAGCAGGTAGCTGATTTCCTTTCGGACTGCTATGCACTCATCAGTTAGGTGGCCAAAATCCCCATGGTAGGCACACCACTTGGTTTTTCTTTCCAGGATCCCTGCTTATCATTATTTCTAGGCCATCTTGCCTTTTCACCAATATCCTGCATTGCACACATTAAGCCACCAATATCAACAGAAAACAATACTCAGATACCTTGGGATACTCCTCCTCGTCATCATCTTGGTCCACAACACTGACTTTGTGATTGTATGGTTTGGAATATGGCCGGGATCTATACGGCTGTGTAAGGATCACTACTACAAAAACTGGCTTTCTTGACGTGCATTGCGCGTCAAGAAAGGGCCTTCTTGACACGCAAATGCGCGTCAAGGAAGCCGGGGTCAAGAAGCTTCTTGACGCGCAAAATGCGTGTCAAGAAGTTCTTGACGCGCGAACAATGACACGCATTTTATGACGTGCATTGCGCGTCAAGAAGGGTCTTCTTGACACGCAAATGCGCGTCAAGGAAGCCGGGGTCAAGAAGCTTCTTGACGCGCAAAATGCGTGTCAAGAAGTTCTTGACGCGCGAACAATGACGCCCATTTTTGCGCGTCAAGAATGTTTTTAAAAATTAAAAAAAAATTATTTGTTTGTAAATCACTAATTTCCACATTAAATAGCAATTAACCTCAATACAAAATACAATACACTTACAACAAAATAATGCATTTTATATATATAGTAAGCATTACAAACTTAACATGAGTTTACATAAAAAAAATAAACTATGAAATAAATACATAATATAAACACTATACTATCACAATACTTTACTAGTTGTTGTTGCTGCTGCTGTCTTATTATTTAGTCTCTAACTGGTCACAGAAGTAGAAAAGAATGCACATGTATAAGAATGGTGATTCACATTTGTGCTTGGCTATAAGAAAACATTAAGTCCATCAAAGTGTAAATCAAGCATTATGGGGATGCATAAATAGAACATCACCTGCTGTGTTTTTGATGGCTTGTGATAAACCAATGTCTTTGAACTGATGCTAATTCCAATCACTGTTCTGTGATAAAGACCATATTATATTATCGTTAGCTTGATTTAATAACTTACACAGATCTTTCTAAAATAAATTCCAATTAGGCAACAGTGTTCTATGAGGAAATAGGATAATATTGCATGCAAGGATATATGTACAGCAGCAGCAGAATTGCTAGCATAATTGCATACAAGCATATAAGTACAGCAGCAGCAGCAGAATTGCCCGACTAAAAAAATGATTTGCACACAGTAGCAGCAACAAACAGAATAGCAACATATATGTACAGCAGCAGCAGCAGAATAACAACATATATTTGGCAAAACGATAATATTCAAACTTTAATATCATTATGCTCTATAAATATACCACATTATGCTCTATAAATATATCATCAGTGTCAATTACTAAGTTAATAAGGTAAAAATTAACTCTAGATTTGGCAACTTGATTTTTGCCGCGTTTTACTAACAGATTAAAAGGCTGTATGGTGCAGTCGGTCACAAGATTTGCTGGATCCGAAGTGCCAGCCATTATCAACCAATTTTATGGTTTAGTCCTCCATTTTTAACAGGTTCCCAAAATTCTGTTTCATATTAGTTATGAGAATCCAAAATGTATTAACTTATTGAAAAAAATACTAATGTGGGTGGCGTTTACCTGCTATTGTTGATAAGGGAGTGCCTTTGATGATCGTGTTGGTGAAGTGAACCTTCTTTGACCCAAGTTTTAATGTGCTTACATCGCTTTGAATCGAGCATACTCTGTTTTCTTTAGAACCCTTGTCGTCAACATAACATATAAGTCAGTAAAAGCCTTAAACATGGAATGTTTAAGGTCACAAGAGGGACTCGAAATAACCTTTGTAAATATCAGGGGAGGCCTAGATGACCGAGAACCAGATTCTGTTACCAACGAGAGCTACAAGTCATGTTAGGAAAGTGAATGACTTTTCAGTGACGAATAAGATGACAGTGATAAATGGCAAACAATCAAGCATACCTTGTTAAAGAGATCGATTGGTGGAGCATGCTGAGCTTGCTTTTTGGATTCAAAATTAAAGGCCTGCTGCGAAAGATAGATATAGAAATTTAATAAGTTAAGACATTGTCAAATGTTAAAAAGTAGGAAAAATGAAAGAGTATGCAACTTAACTAGAACTAGAATAATATTGTATTAGAAAGAAATTAAGTTTATTCTTGACTGCTAAAACTAGAAAGAAATTAAGTTCATTCCTGACTGCTAAAACGATACCTTCTTGTTCAGGGCTTTAAATATGTGAATTGTCTCGCAATGTTTCAGTTTGGACGATTCAGACGGTTTTAACTGTTCATGAACACTCCTGGTAAAAAGACACGACAAAATCAAGGGTGAAAACGATAGACAAAATGCATAAGACATATGTCAAGCAAAAGCGATTATATTTTCTAATTGTTAGCAGCCAATTACTAACATACGTACCTTGCTTAAAATTGGGTCAACTTTGGTCTCAAGTTGCTCAACAGCTTCATTTAACTCTGACAACAAACCAACTAATTCTGGATCTGAACTGTGAAACAAAAAGATTTTTTTAGAAGTTCTAAACTAAAGAACAAAGATTTTATAGTTAATTCAATAAAAAGAACTCACTTGTATACAATATCCATTTGTTCTTCTTTTGACAAAGCACTCGGATCCTTGATAACTATCTCTGTGTCAGCTTCATCTTGGGCATCATGGCCTACAGTAGCTTTTGATCGGCCTTTTCCCTTACCCAAATTCTGATGAGATAAGTTATTTAACGAGCTGTAAGCAATACCTTTCATAAAATCTAGCAGATATTGTAACATAATTTAAATATATACCTCAAATGTTAGTTCTTCTTCACTATCATCTTCAAGACCATGATCTGCATTTGAGTACAACTTTGCTTTCTCGTTTTGTAGCCTCAAAACCTCTTCCAACTCCTCTGCATCTTCCCCACTCGACTCTCCCTTTTCAAAAGATTAAAAAAAAAACATATGTTTAACAACTTCAAATAACACTATATAACATTATTAATCATGTATTTTCACAAGATGCATGAAATGAAATAGAATAAATTACCTTATTATTTTCATAATATATGTTTTTGCCCCTTCCCCATGCAACGCTTTTCTTTTCTTCATCTTCGGCATCTTCATGTGTTTCGTCGGCAGCCCCACCAAGCTTTGCATTTATACTTTTGTGTTGCTTTGCAACTATGGGATTGGAAATCAAAAGATGATCTTATAATCATACAAAGTAAAGTGCTCCAGTAATAATAAATAACACAAATCAAAACAAGCTATATGTAAGAATAGGAAGATTTCAAACATATTTTTGTCTTCTTTATTAACATATATCGATATCCTTTTGTAAGTAATTACCTCAACATTTGTCAGGATTAATTAACACAGAAACTATATGAATCTGAAACATACATACATGCATACATTCCAAATGAAATTCAGAAATTGAACTTACTTTTTGCAGCAAATCCTGTGTCTTCCTCAGAGTCATCATCCTCATCATCATCATCACTACCATCATAGAAATCAAACTATAAGATACAATCGAAATTAAAAATCAAATTGAAACTGAGCACTCAATCACTAATAGGGCGGAATAGATTCAATCATGAAAACCTCGATTTCGAAGACATGTTGGTCGTTATCTTCATCGGAGTCCACGGCATCATCATCAAAGTTCAGTGGAACGACATCTCTCTGCTTATGAACTGAAACGAAAGTGGAACAAAATCACAAAACGAAATCGAACAGAAGCAATAGATCGATGAACTTACAAACATTAATTTCGTCATCCATATCCGAATCGGACAAGACAGGAAGTGACTTCTGAGGAGTTTTCTTGTTGCTGTTACCAATTTTTGATCCTTTCGCCATTATCACTCTACGCAAGCTGTTCGAGAGGGGGCGCCGCACAGAGTTTCTTCAAAACCCCCCCTTTCTCTTCCCAGGGTTTATGCCTGCGTTTGTTAAGTTTAGTTTGTACAAGAATCGTAGCATATATCTGAAGGCCCTATTTAACAGAGAAGGAATTATATCCAGTTGGAATTATTTATCACCGACTAATTATTGAACAATATGTCAGCATTTGTGTAAGGTAAGCTAGTTTTAATTCACAAACTGACTTCGATCTCTCGAAATGACCTAATTGATTTACCTCGTTTCTCGAGAATCCTCATGAGATAGGGTTTGGAGCGAACATCGATATAATCACCTTTGAAAACTCTGGCCATAGATGCTTTCCTACGGACTTTACCACCGGCGAAAGGATCGTGATCTTCTGTGAGGTTGCCGTCGGACGGTGTAGGATCGTCGCTGCCTTCTTCTGCTCCGAGATCTGGTTTCTCATCGTCATAATCTGAAGTGGATGAGAGGAGGCTGACGGCGAGTGAAGGACGGTGGCTCCACGGCGGAGCAGCAGGTGAAGAAGATTGAAGGCGAATTAGGTGGGATTTCGTATGGAGGAGAAGAATTAGGGCGGACGATACTTTTATATTATTTTTTTTTGGATTTCGTCTTTTCTGAAAATTTTAGGCGGGAAAATAAATAAAAAACGACACCAGCTTCTTGACACTCACATTATAAGTGTCCTCCGTGTTTTTTTTTTTGAAATATGACAGAAATTCTTGACACTCAAAAATGTGCGTCATGAATTCTTAGGAATTACCTGTAATTGACATTTTATTTTGACACTTCAGTTTTTGCACGTCAAGAATTATCGAGTGTCATCGTTCGCGTGTCAAGGAAAGCAGTTTTTGTAGTAGTGGATCAAATTAAACCCTCACGCGATATCAAAGTCTATAACCCCCGTGCGGAATCCGGTGATTATAGGTGATTCAAGATTAATTGAAAATAATAAGAATAAGCAATAAGAACAAGAGTAAGAACACAGACCAGATAAAGAAAACACTTTACTAATCACCTTGATTGCAATACACAGATCGAAATTCTCTTTAGAGAATTTCGTAAAACACCAATTGGGATAAACACCAAAACAACAACCAACCCTAATCTCCTAATCTAGCTATCCTTATATAGGAAAGCTTATACTTGTTAAACAAGCTACAAAATTCGAAATCTAAGGCCTATATTCGACCAACCCACAAGCCCACACAACCCATTAACAAGTTTTAACCCATTTACAGATAAACTAGCCCAAATGTAACTCTAATGCAAAAGCCTCATAAATTCTAGACTCTACAATTTTCCCCTAGGCTTTAGCATTAGACAGCATTCACATTCGGAACTTCTTCGACAGATGCACTGTAGTCGGATCATACCATAGCTCCTTTGCCACAATCTCAGCCACAGCTCTAGTATAACACTTGGCATATTCTTCAGTCTCTTTGTTACACTCAATTTGATGCTTGGCCAGTACCAGTATATCCTTCTTATGAAACCTCATCAAATCATGAACTTCCATGACACTCATCGTCTTTCATTTGCAGAGAATTTTGGCTTCACCAGAATAATCACTATATGCCCAAGTTTGGAAGTCATGCAGACAATCTTCAGGATGTCTCATCGGCAGGGGTATTGTTTTTGTCTTCTCAGTTGGTGGATACAGAACATTTGTAAACTTCTTTCCAGCAACATCCTCCTTTCCATGAATACTTTTCTGTCCATCCCACTTGAATACACCCCTGTACTTCTTAACATATGATTTCTTGTGAGGAAAATCTTCAAATCTCCTGAACTTGCTGCGCACTGCATTTTCCAATTTCTTATAAAAATACTTAGCTTGTTCATTCTGTGATAGATTTGTAAAAGGTGCCTTGTAAAGCATAGTCAGATCCACATTTGTCCAGGAGTAAAACTGGGTCCAACATTTGTAGTACTCCAATGGACATTGACCCTTTCTTCGCACAACAAACATGTTCTTTTCTCCATCAAACATCCAGGATTTGATTCCTGCAGTAATTCCCTGCTTATCATGATAATGCTCTCCCAGCTGGATTAAATACCTCTCAGGGGGATAAGCAAAAGTCTGAGCCTCCCAACCTCCGTCAAACTCGGAAGCAGGTACTGTCATGTAGTCTCTATCCCTTGTATCTTTATCTTCAACAGAGGCTTCAGGTAGTACTGGATTAGATTCCTCAGGGATATCTGCTTCAAAGTCAAATGCTGGTGATTGTGAGGAATCACCTGCACCTGAACCACCTTCCTTGTTTCCTGGATCACCCTTATCATCTTGGCTAGGGTTTGACCTGCTTGATTTGTCAGAGTTAAGCTGCCTGATCAGCTTCTGTAAATCTCTGAATTGTCTGGTAAACTCTCGGTTTATTTTTTTCTGATTCTCCAACTCAGTATTGTGGACCTTTTGGATATCAATTAAGTCTCCAATAATCTCACTTTGGGCAGCATTCTGGGCTTTCAGATTTTCAATTTCTTCTCTAAGTTCCTTTTCCAACACTGTATTCAGGTGTTTCTACTGCTTTCCCTTTGTCTTGGGTTGTGGGCTGTGAAGATGATTGACCAGCACTGGAACTAGTGACTGGCAGCACACGAGGGCCCAATCTTCTTCTTCTAGGGTCACTTGGGGCTTCTTCATGGTGTTGTGTAGCAATCTTCTCAGATTCAGTCAGTTCTTCTGTAACAGAAGCACTGAGAGGAGGATCCTCAGTGGCTTTCCGTTTTCTTATCAATGGAGTCTCAGCAATCTCAGTCTCAACATCCTCAATATTAATGTCGTCAAGATATGTGTCATAATTGATATTCTCTTCACCTTCAAAATTCAATGCACCAATCTGCACGTCTTCTAGATCAAAATCTTCCCAATCCGAACTATCCGTGAGTTCAGTAACAGGCTTCTGAGAGGCAGGCACATTGTGTTCTTCTTCAATCACTGCATTTCTTTGTACAGGAACCTCCTCTCTTGCTATCTCAGCGAATTCACCAAACTTGTTACCAAACGGTACCTTATCAGTCAGTTTCTTCTTTGGGTTAATCATTGGGAAAACCTCAATGCCCATAGGCTTAGTATCATGAGTATCATTGGTCTTCCTCAGGGCTGGATATCTAGAATCCAGAGCTAACTGGATGAACCTTGGAACAGCTGCAAACTTTTTATCTCTGGTCACTACAGCCTTCACATCATCAAATATTAACCTGGACCAGTTGAATCGAACCCCTCTAACTAGTGACACCATAGCATGGGTGTGCACTTGGTTCAGTTGATCTGTCGAACTTTTCTTGGCAATCACACACTTCTGCAAGTAATGGGCCAGCATTCTCCAGTATGGCGGAAGGAGAGCCTTCATAGTAGGAGGAGATACTGTGTGATATCCCATTTCTTTTAGGCATTGAGAAACCATTTCTTTATCCAGAGCAATTGGATCCTCAGCAACATCCTTAAGCCTGAGAGCCTGTCTGAAATTTTCTTCTGATAAGACCACTGATGTTGCTTGTATCTTGGCTATTATCTGCTTTCCATCATCAGACACGTATGCTATCTTCCAAAATTCCTGTTGCATACGCTTGCAGATAACAGGGTTCGCGGTAAGAGCATAGTGTAAACAGCACCTCTTCAGACCTTCAATCATTGACCGGTACTTCTCCCGATACTCTGCAGGTGGGTCCAGCAAATATGCTACTGTGTTGTGATCTTTGACAAATTCTAAGTCCCTGCGCTCACAAACACAGATAAACATCCAAAACAAACAAGAATTCATTAGTTTTAAGGATTTCTCGAAAAACGGACAGCATAACGGCTTAACAATAACTGAAAAACCATTGAAAACATCATCTGGTACCTTTCCGATCGAAAAGCAGGGTTTTCGATCGGAAAGCATCCGTCTGATCGAGAAGTCACCGGTTACCGAGATCCCTGATCGAAAAGTGTAGATCATGATCGAAAAGTCCATGTTCCGATCGAAAAGCATAGCTTTCGATCGGAAAGCCTGGTCTCTCGATCGAGAAGTCTCAGATCATCGATTAACCTTGATCGAAAAGTGCTGGGGGCTGATCGAAAAGCTTTTCAGCCTGATCGAAAAGCCCCTGGCTCGATCGAAAAGCCTTGTCTTCTACATTTAACACCTGCAACTCAGTTAAACAGACCATATATGCGTGTTTTAAACACGATTTCACTCAAACAAATGACCCAATCCATCATCCCTTCCAATCCCGACCGAGAAATCACAAAAATTTAAAAACCTACTCGAGTCGGTCTTGAGGGGGTCGAGCCGCACGCTTCAGCCGAGGGGCCATGGCTCAAATTAACAGTGGGACGGTGATCGGAAGTGAATTCCGACGGGGACAGAGGTGTCGGATGGTTGCAGTTGGTGGCGGAGGCGGCGGATTGAAGGTGGGCAGCGGCGGCGGTGACGAGGGTGATTGGAAGTGGTTCGGTGGTGGCAGTGTGGTCGCAGGGTGGTGGCGAGCATAGTGGTGGTGTGCGGTGCAGGTGGCGGCTGGTGATGGTGATGATCGGAGGTGGTGGTTGAGGCGGTTAGGGTTAGAGAGGAGAAGAGATGGAGATGAGTAATGAGGAAGAGGGGGAGCCGGCTCCTCCCTTTTCTTCTTTCAAGTTTTTTTTTTTAAAATTTCTTTATCTCCCCCTCAAGTTTCAAAGATGAGCAATTGAGACCCGGACTTTAAAATAAACAAATTTTCTTAATCAACCTCAATTTTATCATCAAATACCCAAAGTTAATCCCGTTTATAACAGAAAGCTTCCCCTGAACTCAAACCCGAGAGTTTTATTATCTGGCAACTTTTCTCAAAAAAATAATATAAAACACACAAAAAAATCAGAAATTATGATAAAATTAAAATTAAAGAAAATAAACAAACAAAATCTTAATCGACTGAATTTTGAGTGAAGAGGCATTATAAGGGATCATACCAGATAATCTGTGACTGAGGAACCCTTTTCAGCTTCAGTTACTTCGCATGTTCAGGCGATTGCTGGTATTTTTTTGGTCCATCTTTAAACTCATGCTGCTTTCGCTTACTCAGGCAGTTTTATCACTTTAATTTATATTTTAAGGTTTATTAATCATGAAAATCTATCCAGGTCACACACATAAATCCTAGGTATCATTTGTACACTCTATCAAGTACATCTGGCTTCCGTACAACATTTTTCACGACACCTTTCCTTAAGCCCAACATCATGCTCCAGACTGGGTTGAGAAAAGAAAGAATAGATCACGGAGGTTTTGTTGGATAATATACAAAGTCAACTGAATTTTTGAAACATTTTTAATAATGCTCTCATCAGTGACAAAGGCTGAGGGGTTTGGACACTTGAGGGTCTCTTTTGGTTGTGCACATTGGCATCTTTTAGGTTTATCTTATATGTACAATGTGATCTTAAACGTACGTGGATCAGGGAGGTTCCAGGTCTCCGCTTTCGCAGAACAGAGGAGTCCTGACTCACGTACAACATTCCCAGGTCATTGCTTACGCAAAGCAGAGGGAATGGGATTTTTGAGCATGACATCAAAACTCAGAACCGGGCGTGTGTCTCAGGATTCCTGATGCACAGTCAAATAGAAATTGTACTAACCTAAGTGTGTGCTCCCTTTCAAGCCTCATACTTTTTCTTCAAGTGTTGTGATAAAACGTACCTTTTGATTGATTGTCAGCAGAGCCTACCAAGCATATCGGCCATGAATCACTGCTTTTCACTTCCACCTTACACGTGTCAGTCAACAAACACCTGGAAATTTATATCACTTCCCTACCTGGTCAACCAAAACCAGTAAAAAAATTTAAAAGCACACACTTTAGAGGAAACATCAGATGTTTATCTTATATCTTCCCCTTGCTTTTAGAATTTTTTTTAATTACCAGAAAAAACACTTATTTTTATTTTTTTTAACAAAAACATGAAAACATTGCCAGACTACTCATCAAAGGCTATCATCCGGAGGCCTTTGAGACACGTTTCAAAATTGGCACTGGGAAGGGGTTTTGTGAACATATCCGCCACATTGTCATCCGACGCCACCCGTTCTAAATGAATGAGCCTGCGTTCATAGCAATCCCGAATGAAGTGCGTTTTTATATCGATGTGTTTGGTTTTGGAGTGCTGCACAGGATTTTTAACAATTTGCAATGCAGCATTGTTATCACAGAAAATGGGAGTATCGAAGAAATTCATACCGTAATCTCCCAGCTGATGCTGCAACCATACCACCTGTGAGCAGCAAGCAGATGCAGCCACGTATTCTGCTTCGGCTGTCGACTGGGACACCGTGTGCTGCTTCTTGCTTTGCCAGGATACCAGCCTGTCACCTAAAAATTGAGCTCCAGCAGATGTGGATTTCCTGTCAAGCTCATTACCACCATAATCAGTGTCAGAGAAAGCATATAGATTAAATCCTGACTCTTTAGGGTACCAGAGGCCTAGACGAGGCCGACCCTTCAAATAATTAAAAATGCGTTTAACAGCAGATAGATGAGAGAGTTTAGGATTAGCCTGATAACGTGCGCATTGGCACACTGCTAGCATGATGTCTGGCCGGCTGGCGGTTAAATACATCAGAGACCCAATCATAGACGGGTACATGTGCTCGCTCACCGGTTGACCGTCTGGATCCCTGGTAAGTGCAGGTCTGGCCGCCATAGGTGTGGAGACAGGCTTCGCATCCATCATTTTGTACTTTTCCAAAATTTCTGTGACATATTTGGCCTGGTGGATAAGTATCCCACTGTCACTTTGCTTCACTTGTAACGCGAGGAAAAACTCCATCTCGCCCATCTGACTCATCTCAAATTTTGTGCGCATTACCATCTCAAACTCCTTGCACAAAACTTCATTGGTTGACCCGAAGATGATGTCATCAACATATACTTGCACCATGATTATGTCATGCTCTACCTCCTTCCTAAAAAGTGTCTGATCCACTATGCCCCGTACATACCCGTGTGCTAAGAGATGATCAGTTAAAGTCTTGTACCAAGACCGAGGGGCCTTGTGTAAGCCATACAAAGCCTTGTCTAGTTTGAACACATGATACGGGTGTTCTTCATCAATGAAACCAGGAGGTTGAGTGACATATACTTCTTCATCCATGTCAGCATATAAAAAGGCTGTCTTCACGTCCAACTGGTAGACCATAAAGTTCATGTAGGATGCGTAAGCTAAGAAAACTCTTATAGCCTCTAAACGAGCTACTGGCGCATACACTTCATCATAATCCACCCCTTGAATCTGTTTGTGGCCTTGAACCACCAATCTGGCTTTCTTTCTGACGATGATGCCATTGTTATCCTTTTTATTCTTATACAGCCATCGAGTCGTGATGACCTTTTTGTCAGCAGGCCTTTCTACTAGCTTCCAAACTTGAAGCCGTGAGAATTGATTCAGTTCCTCATGCATTGCTTCTACCCAACTAGGATCTGTTAAAGCCATAGTAATGTTGCGGGCTCAATTTGTGAGATGAAACAGGAGTACATACAATGATTGATGTCCCCTGACTGGCTTCTCGTTATCACCCCTGATGCTAACGGACCAATGACGTTGTCCAGGGGGTGATACTTATAGATCCTGGTTTCTGCAGCGGCTTGAACGGGGATTTCTGGAGGTAGATTTGTGTGATCAGGTTCATCATTTGTTTCAGCCTCTCCTGCTGCATCAGCTTCTTGTGTTAGAGGAGTGTCTGAACCAGAGATGTCATCTGCATCCTGGTCATTCTCAGTATCAGCTGTCTCCTATACTGGTGAAGTATCTGTTTCAGGGGCAGGGACTGGAGCTTTCTTAATGGAGTGTGTTATTGATGGTCCTGAAACTGTATCTTCAAGAAGTTCTTCGGCTATAACTGGTTCCAATCCCAACGGAAGGAAGAATTGATTGTAGTCAAAAGCTCGAGGAGGACCCACTCCACCATCGGATGGATTTTCTTCTAACCAATCCACATTGGTGGACTCCATCACAATTCCGGTTGTTTTTTTTTGTACACCCTGTAAGCAGAGCTGGCAGAGTAACCTACAAAATAGCATTCATCAGATTTAGCAGCAAATTTAGGTACTTCAGAATTTACTAAAACTGTGCAGAGACACCTAAAAGCCCGAAGGTGCCCAATTATGGGCTTGTCATGGTAGATTAGCTCATATGGGGTTTTCTGCTGCCGCTTATTGATGAGCACCTGATTCTGGACATAACACGCAGTGTTAACTGCCTCTGCCCAAAACATGGTCGGTAGCTTTGAATCACACAGCATAGTGCGAGCAGCTTCAATTAGGGTCCTGTTGCGTCGTTCTGCGACACCATTCTGCTGAGGGGTGTAGAGGGCACTGTATTGATGCTCAATTCCCTTTTCAGGACAGAAATTATCAATACTTTGATTCTTAAACTCCGTCCAGCCATCACCTTCAGCTTTAATTTGTTTTCGATGAGCTTGATGAAAGCAATCAGTATACCTGCAACATCACTTTTCTTTGACAAGAAAAACACCCAAGTGAAACGGGAAAAATCGTCAGTAATAACTAAACAAAATGCACATCGGTTAAGGCTTAACATACTGACTGGACCAAATAGGTCCATGTGAAGCAGCTCCAGAGCAGATGAGATTCTGTTGAACACCTTTGGTTTGTGTGGACGTTTGTGCTGCTTCCCCTTAGCACAAGCCACACATTTCTCCTTGAGCACAAATTCTTTAATTGGAAGGTCTTTAACAAGCCCGCCTCTAGCAAGTTTATTTAAGTTCTTCAGATTTAAGTGCCCCAATCGTCTGTGCCACAACTGGGCGTGGTTCTCAGCAGTCTTAGAGATGAGACAAGCCACCTCAAATGTGGGGGGTTTCTGCATGTTGAGCACATAAGAGTTGCCAAATCTTGGTGTTCTCATTAACACCCAATCATCAGGGATGGAGTATCCAGGTTTAAGAATGAGACATTCTTTATTGCTCTGAAGAGAACTGGATACTCCCGATCACATATTTGTGAAACACTCAACAAGCTGTGCTTCAACTGCTCGACATAATTGACATCATGGAAGCTGAGACAACCATTGCGTATTGTGCCTTTCTGACTGATGTATCCTCCAACTCCTCCGACGAACGACACATATCCGCCATCAAATTTCTCCAAATCTTATAAGAGAGATATGTCGCCCGTCATATGCCTGGAACAACCACTGTCAACATACCATAGGTTGCTAACAGTCCTCCTTGGCTGTTCCTGCATTCAAAGGAGTTCAGTTAGATTTTGGTACCCAGGCCTTAATCAGTCTGGGTGAGGTTGGTCTGTCCTTGTTTGGACTGATAATGTCTTTCTTGTTGACATTTTTGTGTTGATGATTTTCCTTGCCAATCCCCTGTTGTTTATTTTTATTTGTTTTTGAACATTTGACCTCTTGAAAAAACGTGGAGTGTTTTTTATACACTCCAGTTGGCTTGAAAGACAAATTCACAATTTTTTAGACATTCCACCTATCATCATTCCACCCATTGGTTGTTTTTCTGGGTCCTACAGGTTTTGGGTGGAAAGGTGTTTTTGAAAAAGATTTGAAAATAGATTTTAACACAGGTTTTGGATGAACTGGTGATTTTGAAAAAGTATCCTGCTTTGGGCGAGAGACAGATTTTGAAGGTTCAACAACTTTTGGAGCCCAAGCAGGCTTAGTTAATGTCTTTGAATGCTTTGGAGATTTCTTAGCATTTTGACTCACTTTACTTTTCACAGTTTTTAGTTCCTGTTTAGGTGACTTGGGCTTTGGAATCCCTTTGTGCACCTTGGGGTGTTGTGGTATGGCCTGCTGCACCTTTCGGTTTGAAGGTGCAGCCTTTGCTGTTGGTCTAGAATGCACCTTTGTTTGTGGAGGTTGGGATGTCAACTTCTGCACCTTGGAATCTGAAGGCCCAGATTTTGGTTTTAGGCCAACACGTGTTTGGCCCAATGGGACAGTCTTTTGTTGGACCTTCTTAGGATAGTAAGGTTCATAAGGGCGGTGCAGGCAGTTTCTTGCCACGTATCCTGGTCTACCACACACATGGCATAGACTGTTTCTTTGGATACACGGGAGCCTGTTGTTGGTTACGCCCAGTGGATATCCAAGTTGGCTTACGAAGAGTTTTTATGGATCCACAGGGCCTTACCATGGGGCTTTGTGGTCAAAATATACTCCCGTTGTATCGGCTTGAATTTGTCATATGCAGAGTTAACTTCTGGGTACGGGACAAAGTCATGGGGTCTGGTGTCCCGTACTTTCTGCACGTTTTGGACAGGATGATTAATCTTATCCTTAGAAATTTTCTCATCTCCTGTGGACTTGGGACCATCAACCTGTGGTCCCTTACCCCTTCTTAAAATTTTTAACTCTACTTAAGGGTTTCACAGGTTTATCATCACATTTACCAAAAGTAAACACACCACATTCAGAAAGTTTATCACACAAATCAGACGCTGAAGTTTTTGACTCAGACTTAACAGAAATTTCAGGTTTCTCAAAATCACAGTTTTTAAAACAAGAATCATAATCAGACTTAATGGGACTTTTAGGGGACTCCTTGCAATTCACTACCCCTGCTTCTTTATTACCTTTATCTGCACAAGAAGTAAAAGTGTTAGTAATGTTAGAAACAGGAACAGAAATTTTAATGGGACATGTGGCAAGTTTCTTTTCTATTTTATCCTTAGCTTCTAAGGAGGTCTTTGGACGCTCATAGTCTGGGATCATTTCGTGCATCAAAGGCATCGGTACTGTATGAGTGGATTTTTCATCTTTTACCTCAGTACTGAGACCCAAACCAGAGTTGGCTTTTAGATGTCGCATTCGAGCATCTGTATTATAGAAAAGAGAACTAGCCTTCATCATTTCTGACACAATTTTATTGTTCAACTTTGGTTTGTGATGTTTCTAATTTGGCCTTAAGTTGTTCAACTTCAGATTTTAATGTGCCAATTTCTTCATTAGCAATTTTAAGATATGTAGTTTTATCACTCAATTGCCTTTGAAGATTTTTAATATCGACTTTGGCAGCTTCTAGTTTTTCACTTAATGTTTTACTCCTACCTTTGTACTCTCGCAGGTCTCTATCAGATAGTTCACGATTTAATGTTTCATTAAAGAACTTACGTTGCCAGTCTTGAGATTCATTAAATGTAATTTGGCATTTAGGGTTAGAACATACCTCATTGCTGCTGGCCTGGGACCCTGGAGTTATGTCTGCCATGAATGCATGATGAAAGACTTCAGCAGCTTCTTTCTGAGTTTCTTCTTCAGCCAACAGAGCTACATGATCAAGTGTCAGACTCAAGTCTTCCACCTGAGATGTCCAGTCGTATCCTGGTGTATGTTGAACCACCAGCGCCCTGTCATTCTTCCCTGTCTCCTTTTTCACACTTTCAGCTCTGTTCTCAGTCTTACTTTCTCTATCAACCTTGGTTTGGTGCATTCCCTCGCATAATGCCCATACTCATTGCAATTGTAGCACCTCAGGTTTGCTTTGTTGAAACTGAGCTTTATCCCTTTGCCGCCATTCCAGTCCTTCTTTCCTGTCTTTGCCATGAACTTCTTAGCTCTCAGTGCTGACATTCCCATCTGGTAAGAAATATCCATATGCTCCAGGTCTTCTGGGTTGACTTGATTCACATCATCTGGAGTTAAATCAATGGGCAAAAGTGAACCTGCAACGAGTGCCTAGTAGCAACTCATAATCCCTACCCCAAGAGCAAAACTGGGATCTTTGGTTAGAGCATTAACATCTAAAGTGACAAAATTTGATGTTCCAGATGTACTCGACCCAGTGGCTTGAGAAATAAATCCCATTGGACTAGACTGTGGGATGTTAGGTGCAACAGCTGGCTGTGAGATGAAAGCTTGATTAACTTGATTTATTAATGCTCCATTACCCAGCTTTCTAGCCCTCTTCTACTTCTTCTCTTCATATGTTCTAATGGTGGACATAAGCTCGCTTAGCGGTGAAGTAGACATTTGCACTGTCTTTTCTATCAACTCAATAGTGCTGTCCCAATTTGGCGGAAGAGAATTTACGAGCTTTCTATTGACCTCGACCTGTGTGTATGTGACTCCAGCATCTTTCATTCCTGTGACTATTTTGATGAACCGTTGAAGCTGGGTCTCAATGTTTTCACCAGGGATGTAATTGAATTCATTAAACTGCTCTCTTAGGTTTTCTTTTCGAGATTCCTTCATATCATCATTTCCTTCATATGCGGCCACAAGAGCATCCCAAAGGGTCTTAGCAGAGGTGTACTCCTTGAAAGCTTCAGCTACTTCAGGAGATAAGGCCATGGTTAGAGCAGCCAGTTCCTTTCTATCACGTTCCACCTTTTCCCAATCATCATCAAGCCATTCAGATTTTCCTTTAGGTTTGGGTGGCTGACCCTGTTCTCCAGCCGTCGATGGGACAAAGTCTCCCACCTCAACTGATCGCATGATCTTGGGATCATGGTAGTTTATATAGTTCACGAATCTGTACTTTCAACTCATGAAGTCCTTGCCAGACATCAGACGAGGTGGTCTGGCATTGGTTCCGATTTTAGCATCCATTTCAAGAGTTGCACTTGACAAGCTGGACATATCAAAGGCCATTGCTAACACAGAGAGGCAAGAAACACTGGTTTTCGATCAAGAAAGGATGAGTCGAAAAGGGGTATTCGGTCGGACAAGGCTGATTGAAAAGTACTTTTCGATCGTAAAGGAAAGTGATCGAAAAGTGTAGGTTCCGATCGAAAAGTTGGATCTGGATCGAAAAGTCTCGGAGGGGACTTTTCGATTGAGGAGAGTAGTGGATCGAAAAGTCACAGGGGACTTTCCGATCGTGAAGACGGATCAAGAAGTCACAGAAGGGACTTCTCAATTGAGAGGTGATTGATCGAAAAGTCACTGAGGGGGACTTTCCGATCGAGAATACTGATCGAGAAGTCACAGAGAGGGACTTCTCGATTAAGAGCAGCTGGTCGAAAAGTCACTGATGGGGACTTTCCGATTGAAAGCGCCTGATCGAAAAGACACAGAGGGTCTTTCCCGATCACAGGGAGGCGACAAGAAAGGGTTTTCGATCAGACAGGCTGATCAAAAAGTCTCTTGTCGGGTCGAAAAGTCACGAATTTACGAGCAATTGGTCACGAACACCTCTGTCTCAATTCGAAACCTGCAAAAAGTACTTCCGATACTTGCTAATGCTGAAAATCACCACAAAAACTCAAACCGTTAGTTGTCAAAAACTTGAATCGGATATCGCGAGAGCCTCAAAACTTGCGTTTCTTAGCTCTGATACCAGTTGTAAGGATCAAATCAAACCCTCACGCGATATCAAAGTCTATAACCCCCGTGCGGAATCTGGTGATTATAGGTGATTCAACATTAATTGAAAATAATAAGAATAAGCAATAAGAACAATAGTAAGAACACAAACCAGAAGAAGAAAACACTTTACTAATCACCTTGATTGCAATACACAGATCAAAATTCTCTTTAGAGAATTTCGTAAAACACCAATTGGGATAAACACCAAAACAGCAACCAACCCTAATCTCCTAATCTAGCTATCCTTATATAGGAAAGCTTATACTTGTTAAACAAGCTACAAAATTCGAAATCTAGGGCCTATATTCGACCAACCCATAAGCCCACACAACCCATTTACAGATAAACTAGCCCAAATGTAACTCTAATGCAAAAGCCTCATAAATTCTAGACTCTACAAGCTTCCCGGAAGATTCTGACTTCTTACCATTAGGATCATACTTAGGAATATCCAATCTTTGGTAGATCTTTTTGTCATCTTCCAGATGAATAAATCTCAAATCCTTGCTGCATACTTTGTCAAGGTTCCTGCAAGGAGTCATAACGAGGTCATCATAAAAACGTGAATCCTTAGAGAGCCCCATTTTAAAGGCTTCAACGGCTGCCACCATATCCAGATGAGGAATCTCGAGGGATTCTCATCTGAATCTGGCGATGTTCTCTCTGAGCGGCTCATCTGGCTTCTGGACTACTCAATATAAATCACCTGTGAGCTTCTCAAAGGTTCTACTGCAAGAAATCTGATTGTTAAACAGGTTAACTAGATGAGAAAATGATGTAATAGTGTTAGGAGGAATGCTCAGTAGCCATTTCATGGCTTGTCCTGTTAGGGTTGAACCAAAGCCTTTGCACAGACAGGCTTCCTTGATTTCTATTGGGATGGGATTGATCTCTATGCGTTCCCTGTAATGTGCCACATGCTCTTCAGGATCCGTGGTTCCATCATAAAGCTTCATGCTTGGAGTCTAGAAACGCTTTGGAATCTCAACTTGAGAAATTGGCCAAGTGAACCTGGAGATTTTGTTGCTTTCCAAAGGGACCTCAGGAATAGGTTTCAGGATCCCAGGGACACTTGATATCATCTCCTTCAACTTCTGGAGCTCCCTAGCGATACTTGGGTGAATACATGCGTCATAAGAAGCACCCTGGTTAGAAGCTAAAGGAATTGAATTGGACACATTACCTAGGTCAGGATTCTAGACTGGGATCCTTGGACCATATCCATAGCTCATTGGGATGCTCGATTCTATAGTTGTTGCTGTCTGCATGGGAATGAAATCACCATCATGTACTTCTAAGGAGCTGGCACTGAAGGCCCATGCAGAAATAGAAAGGTTAGAATGTTGATATCCCTGGGAGTTCTGACTTCCTGGATGAAACGAATATCCCTAGGATGGTGCAGCTAAGGATCTTAATGATAATGGAATCCAAGGATCTTTGGAGCGTGCTGCTGCGAGGATTCTGGTGGAACGGCTCCTGAGAACCCAGCAGTAATTCTCGCATATCCAGCAGCCTGGGAAGTCATCGTAGGGGTTGTAGTGAAGCCTGCTGCCGATTTGTAACTGTAGCGGGTCGGATCTGAGGATCCTGAGGCGTTAATGTCAAGATGCTTTGGGAATAGGGGACATTGTTCCTCCACAGGTTTCTTAGACTTCTTTAACTCCTCAATTTCCCTCATCACCGTATGGCTAGTCTTTTCTTGTTAATCCATCAGATTTTTCACCTACTTAATCAAAGTAAACAAATAGTTATTATTGATAATAGGATCAACAGATTAAATTTGGGATCCCGTGAACACGAGATAATCCGTTCTCCTTGGCTGCTCATCCGCTTTTTTCTGACGATCATTGCTTTTCTTCTAGCTTCCTGGAGCAGAAGGAAGAGGATGAATGAAGGATGACACAGAGGCCGAAACAGATTTTTGTTGGTTCGACATTTTTGAAGATCAAATGGAACGAATGAACGAGATGCAGAAATTTTCGTAGAACGAAGCACCACTTGCCCATGGTGGGCGCCAAACTGTTTTGGTCAAAAATCCACAAAGTGATTTCGTATTCCAAACTTAACTTAGAATGTGAGGTAGTGTGCTTAGTGATCAAAATGATGAAATATCAAAATATGAATGTTGACACGATGATGTAACGAGGGAAAATCCAGAATCCTTGAAGTTGCCTCTAGGAATCCTGGCAAAAAACCTTGGGAGCTGGCCTGAAGAGCCTGCTTCCTCATAGTTTTACTAATCAGAAATTAAAAGTTACAATGGTTTTGGAGGATTGATCGATCGGGCTAAGTGTTACAATGAATCCATACTATCAGAGCTAGAGTGCGTAAGTGTTGTGTGTTCCTAAACTGATCGAGTCCTCAATTATATAACGATTACATGAATAACAAACATTCCGGGATTCCCCGGATCCTATTCTCCAACTAATTCTGACCGTTAGAGCTACACTCGTTCAATTGTTCCACATTCTTCAGTAGCTGGAGCTTGTATTTCGGAGGTAATTGACGACTCAACGGTACCTGGGTCAAATAAACAGGTGGAAATTATAAGGGTTATTTGAATAAAAATAAATCAGGATACGTGGATAAGTAGGATTCCCAGACTATGATAGGATTCTTGAACCATCTGAGCTTCCTGCGAGTATCCTGAAAATAGAGCCCTAACAGTTGTAATGTTCTGCTTCCTTTAGAATTTTCGAGAGGTGATAAAGGTATCGGCTAATGGCTGGCTAATATATCTTAGGTGCAATTGTCCCAAAAGGAAATTCTTTAGGGTTTTATTTCAGCTTGTTATTACGTGTCAGTTTTCAGTGATTAGAAGTAGCTCCTGCTACTTTAGGGTTCCTTGGATTGTTTCTAGGGTATCTCTTAGGTAGTTGAAGTGGGAAGGACCGAGAGGAGAACCAGTTGTCCGAGCGTTAGAGTTATCAGTTAGGAAGGACCAAGAGGAGAACTAACTAACCAGTGAGTAAATTCTGATCCTTAGGTATCCTATCAGGAACATCCGGAGAGTTATTCGGGGGCTTTTAGGGTTTCTATAGGTTGTGTGTCATAGGCAAGAGAGGTCGTAAGCATTAACTAGAAATCTAGGTCTAGGTGGTATTTATCATCATATTTGGTTTTGTCTCCAAGTTCTAGTTTCAGTAGTTAATTTACATTTTTAGAAAGTCTTATTTCCTTTGCGTTTTATACCGCTTTTATTATGTTTTGATTCGCTTTTACTTGGTTTTTAGTTATTTTGGTGTGAATGTGTCTTAATTAGTGTTTTTAGGTGAATTTTGCAGCAAAATGATGAAATCCCGAAGAGACTTGAGAGTTGGAGAAAAAGTTAAGTAGAAACAAGTCAAATGCTGGAAATATCAAAGTAAGCGTATCACCTGGAATTCGGAGCAACCCAAGCGATACGCTTGGAGTGGGTTTTACCCAAAAAGTCAAAGTTTTGTTGACTTACTAAATTGGAGTATGCGTATCGCATGGAATGGCTGTAATTCTAAGCGATTCGCCTGGAAGCCTTTTTCACGTTAAAAACCCTAATTTTGGCTATAAAAGCAAATGCACGACTCTATTCGGAGTAACTTCACTTCAGCCGTAACTTGGAGCCTCTGGGGACGATTTTCAAGACAGGATTCGAGCTAGGATCATCGGGAATCATTAGACCTGGAGCTTTCGACTCTGATTTCGTTTCCGGGTTCTTTTCTGATTGAGTTTTCTTATTTGATTCTTAGACCAGATCATGTGTTCTACTAATTCATAATCATTATGTGTTTTCTGAACCAAAGCATGCATCTTGGCTAATTTTCCTATACAACTTGGACCAACTGATGACTAGTTAGTGTTTTTCGACTTCTCTTGGTTTATGACAATTGTTGATAGGATTGATTCTAATTTAAATTCTTTTAATTTTCTGTGATTGATGTGTATGCATGTGACTAATTATGGTTTTGATTATCAATTAATGCTTGGTTTGCCTTCGAATGTCTTTCGGGTTGGGTAATTCATCTAAAGTGGCTAGTTTTAGGGTTAGTAACCATAGCGTGGTTTAGGAGATGTCCCAATCCATAGTAATTTATTTATACTTATTATCTTGATTGTAATGTTCTGCTTCCTTTAGAAATTCCAAGAGGTGATAAATGTATCAGCTAATGGTTGGCTAAATGATCTTAGGTGCACTTGTTCCAAAAGGAAATTCTTTAGGGTTTCATTTCAGCTTGTTATTCCGTGTCAGTTTTATTGATTAGAAGTAGCTCCTGCTACTTTATGGTTCCTTGAATTGTTTCTAGAGTGTCTCTTAGGTAGTTGAAGTGGGAAGGACCTAGAGGAGAACCACTTGTCCGAGCATTAGAGTTATCATTTAGGAAGGACCGAGAGGAGAACTAACTAACCAAGGGGCAAATTCCAATCCTTTGGTATCCTTTCAGGAACATCCGGAGAGTGATTTGGGGGCTTTTAGGTTTTCTATAGCTTGTGTGTTAAGATCCGGGTTCCATCAGAATTGTCATGGCCAATAGAGGTCGTAAGCATTAACTAGAAATCTAGGTCTAGGTGGTATTTGTCATCATATATGGTTTCGTCTCCAAGTTCTAGTTTTAGTAGTTATTTCCCATTTTTAGTAATTTCTATTTTTAGAAAGTCTTATTTCCTTTGTGAAGTCTTATTTCCTTTGGGTTTTGTACCGCTTTTAGTATGTTTAGTCCTTTTTACTTGGTTTTTAGTTATTTTGGTGTGAATGTGTCTTAATTAGTGTTTTTAGGTGAATTTGCAGCAAAATGATGAAATCCAGAAGAGATTTGAGAGTTGGAGAAAAAGTTAAGAAGAAACAAGTCAAAAATGCTGGAAACATCAAAGTAGGCGTATCGCCTGGAATTATGAGCAACCTAAGCGATACGCTTGGAGTGGGTTTTTAC
The DNA here is from genome assembly GCA_039602395.1 of Deinandra increscens subsp. villosa. Taxonomy (NCBI): domain Eukaryota; kingdom Viridiplantae; phylum Streptophyta; class Magnoliopsida; order Asterales; family Asteraceae; genus Deinandra; species Deinandra increscens. Next base: position 2,631,660 of record JBCNJP010000008.1, on the reverse strand, counting down.
CAAAAAAGTCAAAGTTCTATTGACTGACTAAATTGGAGTAGGCGTGTCGCCTAGAATGGCTGAAATTCTAAGCAATATGCCTGGAAGCCTTTTATCGTAAACAACCCTAATTTTGGCTATAAAAGCAAATGCACGACTCTATTCGGGGTAACTTCACTTCGGTCATAACTTGGAGCCTCTGGAAACAATTTTGAATCCAGAATTCGAGCTAGGATCATCCATAACCATCAGACCTGAAGCATTCTACTCTGATATCATTTTCGGGTTCTTTTCTTATTGAGATTGCTTATTTTATTCATAGACCAGATCATGTGTTCTACTAATTCATTATCTTTATGTGTTTTCTGAACCAAAGCATGCATCTTGGCTAATTTTCCTGTACCACTTAGACCAACTGATGACTAGTTAGTGTTTTTAGACTTCTCTTGGTTTATGACGATTGTTAAATATATTGATGCTCTTTAAATTCTTCTAATATTCTGTGATTGATGCATATGCATGTTACTAATTAGGGTTTTAATTATCAATTAATTCTTGGTTTGTCTTCGAATTTCTTTTGGGTTGGGTAATTCATCTAAAGTGGCTAGCGTTAGGGTTAGTAACCAAAGCGCGGTTTAGGAGACGTCCCAATCCATAGTAATTGATTTATAGTTATTATCTTGATTGTAATGTTATGCTTCCTTTATAAATTCTGAGAGGTGATAAAGGTATCGGCTAATGGTTGGCTAAATGATCTTAGGTGCAATTGTCCCAAAAGGAAATTCTTTAGGGTTTCATTTCAGCTTGTTATTCCGTGTCAGTTTTAGTGATTAGAAGTAGCTCCTACTACTTTATGGTTCCTTGGATTGTTTCTAGGGTGTCTCATAGGTCGTTGAACTGGGAAGGACCTAGAGGAGAACCACTTGTCCGAGCGTTAGAGTTATCAGTTAGGAAGGACCGAGAGGAGAACTAAATAAACAGTGGGCAAATTCCGATCCTTAGGTATCCTATCAGGAACATCCGGAGAGTGATTTAGGGGCTTTTAGGGTTTCTATAGCTTGTGTGTTAAGATCCGAGTTCCATCAGAATTGTCATGGCCAAGAGACGTCGTAAGCATTAACTAGAAATCTAGGCCTAGGTGGTATTTGTCATCATATCTGGTTTCGTCTCCAAGTTCTAGTTTTAGTAGTTAATTTCCATGTTTAGTAATTTCTATTTCTAAAAAGTCTTATTTTCTATGCGTTTTGTACCACTTTTGGTATGCTTTGAGTCGTTTTTACTTGGTTTTTAGTTATTTTGGTGTGAATGTATCTTAATTAGTGTCTTTAGGTGAATTTGCAACAAAATGATGAAATTTTGGAGAGATTTGAGAGTAGGAGAAAAAGTTAAGAAGAAACAAGTCAAAAAAGCTGAAAACATCAAAGTGCGTATCTCCAGAAATTAGGAGCAACCCAAGCGATACGCTTGGAGTGGGTTTTTACCAAAAAAATAAGTCAAAGTTTTGTTGACCGACTAAATTAGAGTATGCGTATCGCTTGGAATGGCTGAAATTCTAAACGATACGCCTGGAAGCCTTTTTCCGGTAAAAAAAACCCTTAGTTTGGCTATAAAAGCAATTGCACAACTCTATTCGGGTAACTTCTCTTCGGTCGTAACTTGGAGACTCTGGAGACGTTTTTGAAGCCAGAATTCGAGCTAGGATCATCGGGAATCGTCAGATCTGAAGCATCCGACTCTGATTTCGTTTCCGGGTTCTTTTCTTATTGAGATTTCTTATATGACTCTTAGACCAGATCATGTGTTCTAATAAGTTCACAATGTTTATATGTTTTCCGAACCAAAGCCTGCATATTGGCTAATTTTCCTGTACCACACGGACCAATTGATGACTAGTTAGTGTTTTTTTACTTCTCTTGTTTTATGACAATTGTTGTATGTATTGATTCTCTTTATATTCTTCTAATTTTCTATGACTGATGCGTATGCTTGTTACTAATTAGGGTTTTGATTATCAATTAATGCTTGGTTTGCCTTCGAATGTCTTTTGGGTTGGGTAATTCATCCAAAGTCGCTAGCTTTAGGGTTGGTAACCAAAGAGTGGTTTAGGAGACGTCCTGATCCATAGTAATTGATTGATAGTTATTATCTTGATTGTAATGTTCTGCTTACTTTAGAAATCCCGACAGGTGATAAAGGTATCAGGTAATGGTTGGCTAATAGATCTTAGGTGTAATCATCCCAAAAGTAAATTCTTTAGGGTTTCATGTCAGCATGTTATTACGTGTCCGTTTCAGTGATTTGAAGTAGCTCCTGCTACTTTAGGGTTCCTTGGATTGTTTCTAGGGTGTCTCTTAGGTAGTTGAAGTGGGAAGGACTGAGAGGAGAACCACTTGTCTGAGCGTTAGAGTTATCGGTTAAGAAGGACCGAGAAAAGAACTAACTAACCAGTGGGCGAATTCCGATCCTTAGGTATCCTATCAGGAACATCTGGAGAGTGATTCGGGGGCTTTTAGGGTTTCTATAGGTTGTGTGTTATGATCATGGTTCCATTAGAACTGTCATAGACCAAAGAGGTCGTTAGCATTAACTAGAAATCTAGGTCTAGATGGTATTTCTCATCATATCTGGTTTCGTCTCCAATTCTAGTTTCGGTTATTAATTTCCATTTTTAGCTGTGTAGATAGGGTAAGTCAGGTATCGTATTCGCGAGAAGCGTATGGTCAATTTTATATATTTCGTCTGATTTTATACTAAACTAAACTAAAAGTGTAAACATTGATTTGATTTATAAAAAATAAGATTTAAACTTGAAGGAAAACTAGAATGCAAACAATGAGTGAAATATGATCACACCTAGAGTTCAGGTTTAGGAGCTAGAAATATAACCTAGAATAATTACCAATTGGAAGACCACATAGACATAGTCAGAGTTACTTTCAAGAACAAAGGGTAATAGCAACACTTTGTCCAGCCGTGTTAACAGGGTGTGATTATTCAATCACCGAGAACATGATCTAGAAAGTTATTAATCTACTACATCGTAATCATAATGAGACAACATCAGGTTATAAAAAATTACGACTTTGACGCTTTTGAAAGTCAAAACAAATATGTAGAATGTTCATAAACAAACGAGATATGTCCAAGGTAAAAACCCGAATATATAACCTAACTAACTATACCTACCTTACATCTAGGTCTCACAAATAAAATTTAACCAATCATAATAACAAACGATTCAAATATTATCACTACCAAAATCCTTCATTAACATTAACCGAATAAATACCAATTGTGTTCTAAGATTTAATCAAAAAGGAAAACAATAAAACTTCCCTTCGACTTACCTAGCAACAACACAAAATTCCTTCCCTTCGACTTTTCGAGCAACAACACAAAATTCCTTGGCTCCTTGGTGTTCTTGCCCTTAAACGCTTCCTGTCGTCCAACCTTCTGTGCGTCAACCCCCTGAATGCGAACTCCCCCTTTTCTTTTATTCCCCTTGTTCCGTTTTCTTCTAGCCCAATAAAATAGCCCAACAAGAATATGTTACTGGCCTAGTTCACTTGGTGTAGTCTAACTTTCAATTCTCTAATTCATTAACTCAACTTGCTAACATCCCTGTTATTTGCTTGCCATCAGATTTAGTTTCATCATAATTGAGAAATAGTTCCTATAGTGATCTCTGAAATTTAAACAATATAATGGATCAAAGCAATAGTTAATCATTTGAGTTTAATTAACCTCAATTCTTTATTTGTGGATTAGTAAACATGCAAATAATTAACTAATTAAAGTCCATATGCACAACCAAGAGTTCTCAATTTTAGGTTAACCACACAATTTTAGCTTATTCTTTTCATAACACATTAAATATAAAACCCAAATAAAGTGGTTTGTTTTGTAGTCATATCCAGTAGTGTATTTAGAAGAAAATTAATATTAATTAGTATGAACCTAAAATGCACTGATCTTTTTGAATTGCAAATACAAACACCCACTACTTTACCGTCTCTAGTCTTAAATTACACCAGAAACATCAGTTTAATTAACATATTAAATCCATAACTTTAAGAGTCTTATACCTCTATCACTTGGTTTGTATGATAGATATAGTTCATATTGTTATATAAGAATATTTGGTATTTGATGTACAAATTAGTTGTTCTAGTATTGCGTTAGAAATGAGTGGAGAATTCAGATTATTTATCATGCATGCATGCATATGGATGGAAAAGGAAGCAGGCTTCTCTTGAGTCTTGAATTCTAGGTTTCAGACTTGTTAACATATATGGAATTGGAAGCAGCTGTAGGAATCGCGTACTAGCAGTGTGTTGATAATTCAAGGGGACATGACTATATGTATGCTATAATAATTAATTATTTGAATATTCATTGAATATTCTAAAATATGTGAATCGGGTATATTTGAGTCAACCATTTTGTTCCAGGTCTTTTATATGTAGGAGGTGGGGCATTCTTATTAATTTCTACATACCCCACAAATTTTCAATCATTCAATGTGGTCAATTCTACATATATAAGCAACAAACCAGTTTATTTTTTTCGTCTTTTTTACGAAATTATATCTCAATCTATTATCATTCTCCCCAATAAAATTAAGAATGCTCTAGCATAGACGCATAGTGGTTAAAGATTCGGTTTTGCGCTAGAATTAACCCAGTCATGCATGGCATATTTCATTTTTTTAATTTATTTCCGTTTTTATGTTGCGGAATATAAACACAACTCTCCTCTAACCTAATGGTTAAAGATTTATCGTTTTTTATAATTGTTTAATGATAAACGATTTATTTTTTTACCTTTAAAAATCTATAAATTTATTTTAAGTTTGTTTTATTATCTTTTTCATACCATTATATGTCTTGACTATCTACAAACATTTCCTTTTTTGCTATAACATGTGTTATGGCTCCCCCATCGCAACGCACAAATGTGAAGAATATACACGAGCTAACTAATAGTTAATGGAAAGGATCGCCATCGCCCCTCATACAATTATCTATATATCCAGTGGCGGACATACGTTGAAGGGTATGGGGTCAAGCGACCCCCATCGATTTCATACTAGTAGTAGAACGTCTTTAAAGAAAAAGTCACTGACCCCATTAAATATATACAAATGACCCCCAAATGATTAACAAAAATAATGGCAGCTCAATGGTTTTTGGAATTTGTTAAAGTTATCGCGTGGTTTTATGGAAGGTCCCTTGTTCGATACTTGGCGACGTATATTTTTAAACAACTTTTTTTTTCTTCTGAAAACCCTAAGCTCTTAACGATTCTCACTAGTAGAGGCGCTCAAATAGCTCCATAGATGCACAACCGCAAAAACTACAAAACTCGCAAAACAGTATTGATTTCTGGATTTTCGAATCATTCCAACTTAGATCATCGACCGAATATTCGATTCACCTATTCTGGCCTTCGATTCATCACCTATCTTGGCCTTTGATTCATCAACAACTCAAGGGTTAACTCTATTGTTGGGTATAAATCTTGAAGGAACTCAAATTTTTCCAAACCTCCAACCAAATTCATGAGTTAGTGCATATATTCTTTTGTATATTTGATTAGTAACATGAAATTGATATATAAAATTTGTCATGAATCTTGAAATTGAACAGGTAGTAAAATTCTAAACAGGTAGTAAAATTCTGGTGGTAGAATTCTGTTGCCTAACCCATCTGATATGTAGCCCTTAACATAGTACCTGAAAGGGTAGTAAAATCCTGAACATGTGTACAATAGGATTTATAGGATTTAGTATAGGTATCTCTTTTTTGTTTAAGTGTAGATGTGAAGCATATTTGTGATCTTTACTGTACTTATAAGGTTTATTTATATTCTACCAGTTTCTGAATGGTGATTATATGGTGCAAACAATAACATCTAATATAAACGGGACTTAAAATATTTAGATGCATATATAACACTAACAGCATATGTTGTCTTTGCAACATAAACACCCTTTAATAGCAACACTAATCATCATTTGTTGATACTATGTGGGAATTAATTTATGCCCTTTGATATAAAATGTGCAGAAACTCCAATAAAACTATAATGATGAACACAATAACACTATCTATTTTCTACCTCTAACCCTAAAGAAAATGATATTAAGTCATAAACTTATTAGGATGACATAAAATTTAGATGGTTATGGATGTTTGATACTTTAATTGGAATTTTAGTCATAAAAACCAGACCCGACCCGAATAGTTTATTGACGAGATGATGAAAATCGGAGAACCTACTCCTGGGTCGGCCACTGTATATATCTATACAACATGATGGTCAACAATAGCGTGATTAAATTTTTGTCCTTGTGGGGTTTCCGATTCAAGTCACATAGATTGTTTGTTGGTACAATTAACAATCGTCCAACCAGCATAGTGGTATAGGGCGCATGTTGTACTCCAAGTCGTTGTGAGATGCGTGTTAAATCCGGCCCGAAATTTTCTTTGTTATTTCATTTTCACTACCTTTTTTGGTTTTTGTTCTAGTTAGATAGCTTTTGTGTTGCTTGAATTAACAAATCGCATACCAGCGTATTGGTTAGCGCGTTATAGTTGCTGAGTAAGGTACTTGGTTTAAATCCCACTCTACTCCCTATTTTGTTATTATTTTATTTTGGTCTCAATTTTTTGCTTATACATAATAAATCATGTTAATTAGTGTAAAAAACAAACATTTAATTTCAAAGGAATGAGTAAGGAGTTGCTTTTTGTTACATGTAGTTGCGAGTTAGCATCTTAGTTTCCTTCCTTACATAATATCCAAATTTGTCATCCTAAATTTTAATATTTGTCAAACAAATATTTTTATGTTATAATAATTTATTGGGACAAAACATTATTGTTTGTTTATAACTTTCGCACACTTTAAATTTTCGCTACCTTACTAGCTATGCATATGTATTTTTTTGTGTACTAGTGTTATTGAGAAATCTATGGTTGGTTTGTTTCTTAATGTTATTTTGTAGCTATGTTCATACTAATTTTTTTTTTCATTTTCATTTAAACATCATCAATAAAATAGCCTAACTCAGCCGCGTCAGTGCATAGCTCGTGTGTCGTGTGATGCATCTAGTCATGATGTTATAGCTGCTAGAGTGTTCGGGTTGAGTCGACGTATTTTGTGAGGGAGAATGAGAACCACCGAATGAGTTGGGAATGACCACCGAATGAAGTCATTCGGTGAGCATCTCATTTGGTGGTAGCTCAAACAATAAATAACAATCTCATTCTCCGCATTCAGAACTTTTGAGAGTTATGTTTACATTCGGTGAGTATGTAGTGTGTCCATCTCATTCGGTGATCAATAAACACAACTTATATTTACTCATTTGTCAATCTCTACACTTGAAACACCGAACAAGATCCAATCACAGCAATTACAAGTGGTATCAGAGCATCCAGGTTGCTGTGTTCAGTGAAAAACTTCAAGTTTGGTGGATTTTCGAAATTTTAGTTTTCAAAAGTGGCATTTTTACAAATCCAATCCGGTCAATTTATTCTAAATATGTTTTAGAACACTATTTCTGAAAGTATTCATCAACTTCAAGGAATTCTGTGATTTTTGTTTAAAAATGTTTCACCGAATGAGATTCTAGGTTCATTCAGTCATCATTTGGCAGTTGAAAATTTTCATTTTCTCATCATTTGGTCAATAGTTGTCACCCAATGAGTCTCATTCGCCAATTAGATCATTAGGCAGTTGAAAAATAACTATCATTCGGCCAATCAGATCATTAGGCATTCAATTAGTTTTCTTTTTTAGCTTTCATTTGGCGAACATCGTTCATTCGCCGTATCATTTTCATTCGGCTAGTTCAATTAGTTTTCTCACTAAGTCCACATGCATCCTAAAGTGTCACCAACAAGATCATCGATATCAAACAGAAAAACCCGTAACATGTATAAAATAAACTTCAACTACGAATAGTTGGTGAGTAAACATAGGCTTAGCGTACATAATAAGTGTAAAGCATGCGATTAGGCCTGTAAACGAACCGAACATTCAGTGAACAGTTCGTGAACCGTTCGGCGGGAAATTCGTTTATGTTCGTCTATTTAATAAATGAACGAACACGAACATAATTTTTCGTTCATTTAATTAAATGAACGAACATGAACAAATGTCTCGTTCGTTCATTTATGTTCGTGAACGTTCATTTATGTTCGTTTATTTATGTTCGTGAATGAGTGTTCACTTATGTTCGATTATGTCCGTTTATGTTCATTTATGTTCATTTAATTCTATTAATATAACAATATAAACAATTTTATTAATAAAATACGTAAATTAAGATTGTTGGGTTAGTTTTGATGGAAGTGAATTAACATTTGAACCATTTATTTAGATGTTTTTTCTTGATTATAGACATTGTTGGAAGAAAGATGTGTTTGTTTATGTTCGCTTCAATTTTGTTCGTTTAAAATTATGTTCGTTTATGTTCGTTTATGTTCATGAACCGTCCGTTTAGTCCTTAACGAATGAACATAAACGAACACGAACATGTCCACTTCCTTAATGAACGAACACGAACAAGAAAATTTGTGTTCGACTAAGTTTGTGTTCGTGTTCGTGTTCGCTTAAAGTTAAATGAACGAACACGAACATGCCCGTGTTCATGTTCGTTCGGTTCATTTACAGGCTTACATGCGATCCATGAGTTTTGTGTAATCGAGTATAATAAACTTGATATGAAATAGAGCAAATAAGTATGCATGAGCCAACCCTGACAATAAGGCTTCCAATCACCCGACGCCCAAGCCAAGGCATACCAAGTTGGCTTGTCAAGCCAATAGAACTATTAATGTAACATCTGTTAATAAATCGTGTATTTGTAAAATAAAAATAAAATACAAATTCAGAAAAATCAAGATTCGCGGACCGCTAAAATTAAAGGCTCGATCTGACGGTCCGCGAGTGTCACTTTTAGGTTAAACCGAACACCATCTCAGAAACGGACACGTGTCATTCCTTTTTAGGATTCGCGGACCGCAAACCCTGTGCTGGTCAATCTGACAATCCGTGACTGGGCTTGACGATGAAAACTAAGATTTTATCATTTTTTAAGCACATCTGGCCTCACATCCGTTTTCCACCTATCATGCTCGAATGAGAAACTGGCCAGGTCATTTGTTCAACGCAAAGAAACCCTATATCTCCCTCTCTTAGTTCACATGCTCACATTTGAGCATTTTTTCTCCAAATAACTCACTCATGTGAGTATGTGTTGATGGTTTGAAGCTGTGAACGAATTTCTGGAGACTTTTAAGTAAAGTCCAAGGGTGATTCTACTACTGAGAGTGTTAGTAGGAAGCCATACTCCAAATATAAGGTATGTGGTCTTGAGATTTATTCATAATATTGCTACAAGTATTGATATACAATGAACCAACACTCATGAATATGTTTCAATTGGATGGTTATGCTATGGAAAAGCTATCACCTTTTGAGTTTAGGAAGTTGCAAGTGTTTGACCTCAAGATTACAAGTTTCTCAACACAAGGTACACGTTTTCCATACATGGTTATAAATAGGAAATTATTGATAAATTCATGAAAGATGGAATTTTAAGAAAAAGTCTTGGATTGCTATCTAATCAGTAGCTTCTAGGGAAGATATGGGATTATCGAATCTTCTATAAGTGACTTTGAAATGGTTTGGTAGGTACTAATCTTTCAAATACCAAAAATGTCAAAATATATATTTGATTAAGACAAGGTTTCATAAGCAATTCAAGACCAGAAGGGATATCATCATAGGAAATGGCTACTGGAAACATTCTACACATAATCATGTGTTTAAATCAGATAAAATCTGCAAAACAGAAAAATTACAGAAAACGACAAAATAGTCGGGCGCGGACTGCTAGACTGTTACTAGGTATATTCACGGTCCGTGAATGTTCACTGAATCAGGGAAACATTCTGTTTCTCGCGGACCGCTAAGCTGCTATATATATAAATCGCGGTCCGTGAACCCTTCTGACCAGAATGTATATTTTTAAAAAAAATTGATTATAAAAATAGTAATTTACGATTTGTGTTATGAAATGTATTTGTTATGAATCTGTGAAATTGATCTGATATAATAACCGGTCGGTAATTATGAAAATCATATTTTTGAGCATTCTGGTTAAATACATGATTCTCGGGATATATTAGGAAATCACCAAATGAAATTTTGAATGATGATATGAGATATACCAATTCAGATTATTAAATGATATAATATTAGGATTGTTGCATCAATAGTTGACGTAGGATTTACGTGCCATCACTACGTGTAACTTTCCTTGGCAAATCTGTGAGTCGTTAGCTTTAACCCCATCTTTTAACTTAAATTTTTTAGGGGCTGCAATATGAACTTGTTCAATTGTTTTACTGATTAAACTATGCCGTTGATGTATGTGTTACATCTGAATTATGAACTGTGAAGTTGTTGACTGTTGTGATTCTTTCCCATAGCAGAATAGCTCGGGTCATTTAGGTAACTCCCTTTTGGTTGGATTACCATGAGGCATATATATAGTTCTATGGCCATAGGACTAGCACTTGTTCACATATCATCCTGATTCTCTAACACTGGCTTTAAGGAAGATATGTTATATATGTTTAAAACATAAGGGGCTACTCGAGTGCACGTGTCTGAGTTTTGCTCCAGTTGCTGGTTGACCTTAGACATGACTCTGTTTTATAATTTGGCACATGTTTTAGAATATTTGATTAATGGATGTGAGTCATTAGCTACGTCTTACCAACAACTTAGTTTTGTTGACATGTTTAGCTCATATTTACAGGCAAGTAACTGGACTATCAGATTTCAAGTTACCAAAGATTGGAGGGTTGATGTGTCTATGTGTCATGACTATCGTATGTACGTTTCAGTTATGTCAGTCTTACAGTTTTCTGGGACCCAATGTACAACTCCTAAGTTATGTATAACAGAAGTTATCATCTGCTTTCGTTGAGACTAACTGTCTGATTATGTATGTTATCCTTTATGTGTTTATCTGTTGCTTCCGCGAGATCTGATACAGACATCCGATCCCACACTTTCCCCGCACCTGGAAAGGTGCGGCAGGGGTGTGATAGGTTGGTATCAAAGCCCGAGGTTCCAGAAGATTGGGTGTTCTTCTAGATCCCCTATGCTCGAACCTAGAACAGACTCTAAGACTAAAGTTTAATGTTTAACCTTGGCTTAAGCATGTAATTGCATACTAGGCAACTATCAAGAAATAGTGTAAGGTCGGTAGAAGTTTCAGCCGAAACTGTTATTCCTACCCACAGGTGCACTAAGACTTGGTGAAACCTATTATACTTTTAGATGCTAAGGTCATCCTTAAGTATATTTAATTTTTAAGCATTGTAAACCCATAAGTGTGAGTAAAGGGCTTAATACCCTAGGCTTGCATTGGGAGATTATTTCTAGTACACTTTGGCTAATTATTTGAATTTGCAGATAGCTATGAATATCCTTGGACTAGGAAAGTCATCCTCTAAATATGGAAGCAAACGTAGCAAAAGCAGCAAAGGAAAGAAGATTGAAGATGGGCCGAGTCAGCCCGTTCCTCCAATGAGTCTAGATTTTTCTAGATATCTTGTTTCACCTTCAGCTTATGTCAAGAAACTTCCATCTGCCTGCTAGAAGTAAGAGTCGTAAACCCAAAATATCAGTCCATCCGGGACAATCGGTTCATGTTACTTCCGCAGAATAGCTGCTGCTGGGTTAGATCCAGATGATGATGAAGAACCTCAAAAGCATGAACATGTCATGCAGCAGTGATCTCATGATAGGTTGGTGATAGAAGTATCTGCAGGTCATGCTGTGAGTTATCATTCTGAACACCACTCACACTCGATATTTTCACCCCCGGGATATGAAGAAGGTCTAGATGAGTAAATACCAATGGAACAAGAAAAGTTGTCCCCCAACCTCAAACCGGAATGTTGGAAGATGTTATCATTGCTGCCTTTGCTCCTGAACCACATGTGGCTGTTTCTGTTCAGGCATAATACGAACAGCCAAATATGGATTATTATGGGTATCCCTAAATGCAGAGATCTAACAGTTTTAATATTATACCATATGATGTACCCCTTGATCCATATGTGGCCGGTATGCAGGCATATCAGCCTCCACATTATCATTTTCCTCAGCCTCAGATGTATCAGCCACATCCACCACCTTACGCTTATCCGCCTCAGCGGTATCCTTTTGCACCATATTCTTCATATGTTGATCCTCATAGAGTGTCCTATTCAGGAGCTAGTGTTACCTATCCATACTCGCCTCACCCTAAACCTGTAGGACTGAGTGTGGGATCTCCGGTAGTTAGTGCTTAATAGAGGAGAACAAAACTTTGGCAAGGGATAAGGCTGCTCACAAGAAAAGGGAAGAAAAGTTAGAGATAACATGCAAGAAGGCAAAGAATGTGTTAGCAGAGTTAGCACATTTTGGAAGAAAGAAAAAGCATTGAGGAGAAGTTTGGAAGAAGTTGTGATGGTTTATCTATGTTTTTTTTTTTGGAACAGCAGATGGTTTATCTATGTTTATGTGTTGTTTTATTTGAATTAAGTGATAAGACACTATGTGATTTCCTATTTTCCATGTCTGTTGTACTAAACTTTGAATGTTTAGGTTGTAATCTGTCCGCTTAACGTTTAGTATTTAAATAAAAGTTCTACAACTTATATGAATAATTTCTATAAATAAATACTTTATAGAAATTATTATGAAATAGATACAAACTCTGGAGATAGGAATCCTTGTGCTAATCCATCTATAGGTGAAAAGCAATTAGAAGGTTTCAATATGTGAATAATTTGATTGATAGTTCATGACACTACTCAACCTTTAAAACACATGTTCCTTATAACGTCGTGATTCGTTAAAGGATTAATTTAAAATCCACGTCAAAGATGTCTGTTAACCACTCCTAATAATTATAGCCTATATGGTATTTTGAATAACTTTTTAGAAAATGAAGGAGTTAATCAAAATAGAGATGATGATTATGATCTAGTCAATAATGATGAAGTAATGACTTCGGAACAAAGAAGAAAGAAAGCAGAAGATGAAAGATTTCAAAAATTGATAGTTCAAGGGATAATAACTGCTTTTTTTCCAGGTTTAGTGGCAAAAGAAAAGAGGCAAGGGAAAACTCATGAAAGATCAGTTAGACCTAGCCAAGCTACTGCTAGTAACCAGGGAAGAAACCTTTGTGCAAAGTCTAAAAGCCGGAAGTGTCACTCTCGTCCCGTTGAATCCACTACTAGTATTAGCCGTAAAAGCAGTACTAAGGATGATCGAAGTAAAAGTAGTCGTGATGATTCTAAAACCAAAGATGAAAGTCGACGTACACGTGAGGAGCAAAGTGTGCGAAAGGGATGTTCCTACAAGACATATATGGCATGTAGGCCTGGAGTTTTCCAAGGAGATAAAAGTGCTATTGAAGCATTTAATTGGCTGGAAGACGTGGAAGCTGCTTTAGATATCAGTGAGTGTGCATAAGAAAATATGGTGAAGTTTGCATTCGACTCGTTTAAAGGAGCTGCATTGAATTGGTGGAAGACAACTTTAAATAGTGAAGATAAGAAGAAGACTTATGTCATGAGTTGGAAAAAATTTAGAAAGGTAGTTCTGGAAAAATATGTGCCAGAAAATGAATTGGAAAGATTGGAGAATGAATACATTCAGTTGGAAATGAAGGGACCTGACTATATGACATATATAAGCAGGTACAATGAGTTGCTTAATTTAGTACCACATATGGCTCAAACTGAAACTGCAAGAATTAGAAGATTTGTGTGGGGATTAAGTCTGAGATTCGTGTGAATGTACGATCTGCTCAATTTCACATATTAGCATCAACCATTAGGTTGACTGGTACCCTAGCAGATGAGTGGATTAGGTGTTCTGGGAAGAAGATTGACGGTTCGGGTTAAAAAAGGAAGTTTAGCAGAAATGGTCGTCGTGATAGAAGCAGAGGTAAAGATGATAAGAATTCTAAAAGGATAAAAATAATCTGTAAAAGATGTAAGAAGGATGGGCATATTGCAACTAATTGTGATCAACCGTTAACTTGCTTTTATTGTAATGAAATGGAGCACAAAAAGCATGATTGCCCAACGTTTAAAAAGGACAACAGGGAGGGAGGAAAAGGGAAGGAAACTGCAAAGTCTAATGCTCGAGTTTATATCATGAATTCAGAAGAAGCCCGTCACGACGACAATGTCATAACTTGTATGTTTTCCATTAATGGCATATTTATTAATATATTATTTGATTCTGGAGCCAATAAAAGTTTCATATTTGCTTTATGTGTGCCAAAATTACATTGTTCTATATATAAGTTATATAAACCTTATGTGGTAGAAACTGCTAGTGGTCAAGAAAGTACTCCCTATATAATTAGAGGTTGTCCGCTATGATTAGATGATACTTATTTTGAATTAGAATTATTGCCAATGAACCTAAGTGGCTTTGACATTGTGCTCGGCATGGATTAGCTTTCTCATCATGAAGTCAAGATTCGTTGTGATAAGAAAATTGTAGAGGTACAATCATCAGATGGAAATATGCATAAAATTGTTGGTGATTGTGAGACAAAACCCATGAGAGTTATATCATTTCTTAAAGTAGAGAAGTGTCTGAAGAAAGGATGTCAGGTATTATTGGCAAATTTGGTTGAAGTGCCAAAAGAGAAAAAAAATGAGGATGTACCAATCGTGTCCGAAGATGTGGATGTGTTTCCCGAAGATCTACCTGGATTACCTCCGGACAGACAAGTAGAATTTCAAATTGAATCAGAACCTGGTACAACTCCTTTGTCTAAGGCACCATATAGGTTGGCCCCATCTGAAATGCAAGAATTGAAAAGTCAACTACATGAATTGTTAGATAAATGATTTATTCAACCTAGTTCGTCGCCTTGAGGAGCACCAATATTATTTGTGAAAAAGAAAGATGGATTAATGAGAATGTGTATTGATCATAGAGATTCGAATAGAGTGACCATTAAGAATAAATATCATTTGCCTAGGATTGATGATTTATTTGATCAGCTGCAAGGTGCTAGTTACTTCTCTAAGATTGACTTAAGATCAGGATACCATCAATTAAAGGTTAGAAAAGAAGATATTCCAAAGAGGGAATTTAGATTTAGATATGGACATTATGAGTTCACAGTGATGCATTTTGGTCTGATTAATGCACCTACTATATTTATGGATCAAATGAACAGAGTGTGTAAGCCATATCTAGATAAATTTGTGATAGTCTTTATAGATGATATCTTGATCTATTCGCATTCAAAAAGTGATCTTGAAACTCATATTCGAAAGGTATTAGAATTATTCCGGCAAGAGAAATTGTATGCTAAGTTTTCAAAGTGTGATTTTTGGCTCCGAAATATTCAATTTCTAGGACCCGTTGTAAGTGGAGTCGAAATTCAAGGTGATCCGGGAAAAGTAGAAGCCGTGATGAAATGGGAACAACCCAAATCTCTAACTGAAATCAGACGTTTCCTAGGGTTGGCTGGTTAATATAGTAGATTCATTCGAGATTTCTCAAAAATTGTTATGCCTTTGACTGCATTAACCCAAAAGAATGCTAAGTTTGAATGGAAACAAAAGCATACTGATGCTTTTGAACTGTTGAAGCAAAATTTGAGCTCTGCTCTAATTCTCTCGTTACCTGATGGGTCTGAAGACTTTGTAGTATATTGTGATGCATCCTTTAATGGACTTGGTTGTGTGTTAATGCAACGAGAAAAGTTGATTGCATATGCTCCAACACAATTAAAAACTCATGAAAAGAATTATACCACTCATGATATGGAATTAGGAGCCATACTGTTTGCTCTAAAAATTTAGAGACACTATCTGTATGGCCCGAAATTTATGGTGTATTATGATCATAAAAGCTTACAACATCTTTTTAACCAAAAAGAATTAAATATGCGACAGAGAAGATGGATGGAAGTACTTAGTGATTATGACTGTGAAATTAGGTATCATCTTAGTAAGGAAAACGTATTAGCTGATGCATTGAGTAGAAAAGAAACATCTAAACCATTAAGGGTAAGAGCAATGAGAATTGATGTTAAGGTGAGTTTGATTGATGAAATTAGACAAGCCCAGCAAAAGCAAATAGCTGACCCGGAGGCGGAACAAATGATGACGATTGTTAATCGCCTCACATCGGAACCAGATGGTTCTCAGGTTAGGAAATCGGATATGGATACCCAAGACAGGAGGATTGCGCGAATTAATCCTTCATGAGGCCCATAAATCAAAGTATATGATACACCCTGGATGTGATAAAATGTATCACGATTTAAAGTCACATTATTGGTTGCCGGGAATGAAGAAAGCAAATGCTGAATATGTAGAAAGATGTCCCAATTGTTTCTAGGTAAAACCCGAACATCAAAGGCCTGCTGGAAAATTGCAACAACTGAAATTACCTAAGTGGAAATGGGAATTAATTAAAATGGACTTCGTAACAAGACTCCCCCGAACACGTGATGGGTATGATGATATATGGGTGTGTTGATCATCTAACTAAGTCTGCCCATTTTCTACCTTATAATGAAAAGGATTCTTTAGAAAACTTAGCCCATCTGTATATAAAAGAAATTGTGTCAAAGCATGGTGTGCCACTGTTTATTGTATCTGATCGAGACAGTCGCTTCACTTCTAAATTCTAGCAATCATTATAGCAAGCATTAGGAACTAAGCTAAATCTTAGCATTGCATATCATCCGCAAACTGATGGTCAAAGTAAACGAACAATTCAAACATTAGAGGACATGTTATGTGCATGTGTTATTGAATTTGGAGGTAGTTGGGTTAATCATTTGCCATTAATTGAATTCTCTTAAAATAATAGCTACCATACCAGTATAAAAGCTGCACCATTTGAAGCATTGTATGGTAAAAAGTGGCGTACCCCTTTATGTTGGTCCGAAGTTGGGGAAGGACAAGTAACTAGACATGAAATTGTTATGGAAACTACTGATAAAATCCGTGAAATCTGTGAGCGACTGAAAGTGGCTCAAGATCGGCGGAATAGTTACGCTGATAGGCATCGACGACCTTTAAAGTTTGAATGTGGTGATATGGTAATGTTAAAAATATCACTAAGGAAATGAATAATTAGATTCGGAAAACGAGGTAAATTGAGCCCTCGTTACAATGGTCCATTAAAGATAATATCCAAGGTTGGAAGCGTTGCTTATCAGCTGGATCTCCCTGATGAATTAAGTGGAGTGCATGATGTACTTCATGTATCATATTTGCGTAAATGTCTGGTTGCAGGAGAACTTGCAACGCCGATAAAGGAAATTCGTGTGGAGGAAAAAATTAAATTCACTGAAAAACCCATTGAAATTCTGAAACGTGTAGTGAAGATATTGAGAAGGATAAAGATTCAATGATAAAAGTCAGATGAGAAGCCCACCGTGGTCCTGAGATTACTTGGGAATCCGAGGTGGATATGAAAAGAAAATACCCTCAATTATTTGAAGCCATGGAAGAGTGAATTATGGGACGGGATTCTTTTAAGGGGGGAAGAAAGCAACACTTGTGAATAAATCGCGAATTTGTAAAATAAAATAAAAAATAAAAATTCTAAAAAATCAAGATTCACGGACCGCTAAAATCAAATGCTAGATCCGACGGTTTGCGAGTGGCACTTTTAGGTTAAAACCGAACACCGTCGCAAAAACGGACACATGTTATTCCTTTTTAGGATTCACAGACCGCGAATCCTGCGTTAGTCAATCTGACAGTCTGCGACTGGGCCTGACGATGAAAACTACATTTTGTCATTTTTGAAGCACATCTGGCTTCACCTCCATTTTCCACCTATCATGCTCGACTGAGAAACTAGCTAGGTCATTTTTCCAACGCAAAGATTCCTATATCTCCCTCTCTTAGTTCACATGCTCACATTTGAGCATTTTTCTCCAAATAACTCACTAATGTGAGTATGTGTTGATGGTTTGAAGCTGTGAACGAATTTTTGGAGACTCATAAGTAAAGTCCAAGGGTGATTCTGCTACTAAGAGTGTTGGTAGGAAGCCATACTCCAAATATATGGTATGTGGTCTTGAGATTTATTCATTTTATTGCTACAAGTATTGATATACAATGAACCAACACTCATGATTGTGTTATGCTAGGAAAAGCTATCACCTGCTGAGTTTTGGAAGTTGCGAGTGATTGAGCTCAAGATTACAAGTTTCTCAACACAAGGTACAAGTTTTTAATACATGCACGTAATCTTTATATTCTTTCATCAAGAGGGGATTTGGGGAAAGTCATATGTTTCCAGTAGTAGGAATTGACTATTAAAAATGGATGTTAAGATGTTATGAGTTAAGTCACAAGAACATGGTTATAAATAGGAAATTATGGATAAATTCATGAATGATGGAATGTTAAGCAAAAAGTCTTGGATTGCAATCTAATTAGTAGCTTCTAAGGAAGATATGGGTTTATTGAATCTTCTATAAGTGACTTTGAAATGGTTTGGTAGGTACTAATCTTTCAAATACCAAAAATGTCAAATATATATTTGATTAGGACAAGGTTTCATAAGCAATTCAAGACTAGAAGGGCTATCATCATAGGAAATGACTATTGGAAACATTCTACATATGATCATGTGTTTAAATCAGATAAAATCTACAAATGGAAAAAAAATGCAGAAAACGACAAAATAGTCGGGGGTAGACCGCTAGACTGTTACTGACTATATTCGCGGTCTACGGATGTTACTGAATCCGATAAACATTCTATTTCTCGTGGACCGCTAAGCTGCTATATATATAAATCGCTGTTCATGAACCCTTCTGATCAGAAAGAATATTTTTTCATAAAAATGTGATTATAAAAATAGTAATTTATGATTTGGGTTATGAAATGAATCTGTTATGATTCTGTGAAATTGATCTGATATAAAAACCCAGTTGGTAATTATGAAAATCACATTTTTGAGCATTCTGGTTAGATACATGATTCTTGGGAAATATTAGTAAATCACCAAATGAAATTTTGAATGGTGATATGAGATATACCAATTCTGATTATTAAATGATATAATATTAGGATTGCTGGATCAATAGTTGACGTTGGATTTATGTGCCATCACTACGTGTAACTTTCCTTGGCAAATTTGTGAGTCGTTAGCTTTAACCCCATATTTTAACTTAAATGTTTTAGGGGCTGCAATATGAACTTGTTCAGTTGATTTACTGATAAACTATGCCGTTGATGTATGTGTTATATTTGAATTATGAAATGTGAAGTTGTTGACTGGTTGTGATTTTTTCCCATAGCGCAATAGCTCGGGTAATTTACGTAACTCCCTTCTGGTTGGATTACCACGAGGCATATATATAGTTCTATGGCCATAGGACTAGCACCGGTTCACATATCATCCGGATTCTCTAACACTGGCTTTAAGGAAGATATGTTATATATGTTTGGAACATAAGGGGGGACTCGGGTGCACGTGTCTGAATTTTGCTCCCAGTTGCTGCATAATCCACACTAGTTTAACATACAAGAACGCACATAGCACATAGAGTTCGCATGTAGTTTTTGAGTAAAGTATATCAAGTATGAGTTTTGATTACGGTACACGTTACATCTCAAAATGTTTAAAAGAAGAGGGGCTATGAATACTCATCTGATACGAAGACACAATTGAAAGAATGACATCACGAAATGAGGAAGTTAGACTCGAAGACGACATTAACGACTAAACAAGATAGGGGAATAAATAAACAGATAAATAAATTATTGAATTACACGACACAATCGACTTGACGACTCGATGTTGAATTAAATATGGTGACAACGTACGATCGTGATCATGAGGTAAACTACACATGTGATGACAAACAATTATAGATGAACTATTTATTTTTACGAGGACCCCACAATATATATATTTATTTTTCATGGATTCACATAGGCCACAAATATATCAAAAAATTAATCTCATATTAATCTAACTATGATTATGACATTTAGCCAAGATCTAACCATGAATCAATCAAATATACATTTATTTTGCAAAAATTAATTATTTCCACTCTAAACCCAATTTAATTAATTTTATATATCTTACTTAACCAAAATCAATTTATTTCATCCACATCATTAAGTCATCAATTTTCCATAGATCTAATCATGCATAAAAATATATATATTTATATTTCATGAACATTCATCAAAATGGTATTTTTCACAAACGAAACCCTAGATCCATAGCCTTGATGATGATTTCTTAAGATCAAACCCTAGGTCTATAGTCAACATGCCATTTTTATAAAGATCTAAGCATGGGAGATCATGTAAGGCCTCTAGATCTATCAAGATCTAACATAGAAATCAATAAAAAGTTCATACTTTAAGCATAAAAATCATATTTTGATTTCAAAAACCCTAGATCTATCAAGCATGGCAATCATTCCTGATGATACATGCATAAACATGTAATATTTAACAATCCTAACCAAGATCTATTGAGATCTATCAAGATCCAACCAAGATTCATCATCAAAATCAATAAAAGTTCATAAAAATTCAATCTTTTTACATGAAATCACTATATATATCATGTATAGCATAGATCAAGACCAAAACCATTATAAAAATCTGATCTTGATCATAACATGGCAAAGAAACAAGGAGGGAGTGGAACTAGAGAAAACACACCAAATATGGGTAAACCAACACTTTCTTATGCTTAATTTCACCAATTTGGAGCTCTAAACCTTCAAGGATCTTGATCTTGGATGATTACAGCCGTTTTAGGCTTTTGGGAGGTGTTAGAAGGAAGAACATGGAGGCTAGAGTGAGATTAGTGGATTAAGTACCTGAATTTTAGGGTTTTAGGTCGTCTGATGGATTCACGGACCGCCAAATGGGGATGCACACAGGATTCGTGGTCCGCGATTTCCTGGCCGTGCTCCCCTTTGTCGGTTCTCCGATTTCGCGCTCGGTTCTTCGTTTTTAGGTGTTTTTGAGTCCGGTTTTTTTTTTCCAAATTACCAATCTAATCATCCCATCATGTTAACCACATATAATTCACTCAAAATGATTATAAATATGCCACATAACGAAATGCGGTTGATAAAATAGTGCACATAACGCGTTTTTGGTCGGTTTTGACGTACGTATCGACTTTGGGCAATTACCAACGTTTTGCGACTCGATTTTGTGCTTGATGACTCGTGACATAATAATTGGTTTTTAGACTCATAAAATGTTGAATTTGACATACGATGACCAAATACGAGATTCCCGGTAAACGATGAATCACGTACCAAAATCGCATAAAAACCGCAAGTTGCTTTATTTTCAATTCGAGGAATCCAATTTGGTTCTAAATGATTATAATTAAATATTTTATCTTGAAAAATAATTATAACTCATTTAAAAGCATTATTTGGGCTATAATACCGGAAAATTCTTCCGGTTTCCGGTACTCAATAATTCGCAAATTGGTAATTCACAAAATTTCAAAACGAGTCGGATTTCTAAATTGGGTAAACTGCAAATATTACAGGTCATCTACTTCATTCGTTGACCAGATTTTTATTCATCATGTTTAGTGAAATTCAAGCGTATGCTGCGATGCAGAATTCAGTTCAAATGATGTTTAATTATGACAATGAAATCGGAAGAAGTCAGAAGGTTCCTAAACCGTGAAGCTAGAAGATTATCATAGTTGGGTAAAATGTTTTGAAGCTTGATTTGTGGCTTCCTATTAATGATGGATATGAATATCTAACCATAAAAGGGGCACCGGTTATGTAAAGAAATCTTTCATCAGATGAGAAGAAGGCTTATCAAGTAGAACAAAAAGCATATGGAAATCATACCATGGCGTTACCAAAAGAGTTGTTACATTAGTTTTTAACTTGTTCTACATCTAAGGAATTATGGGATGCTTTAAAGAAAAGATTTACTGGTACTGATGAGTACAAAAAGAGTATGCAGAAAGTGTTGAAGAAAGAATTTGATAATTTCAAGCATTATTCAAATGAGAATATTTCTAATTTGATTACAAGGTTTTCTCATTTATCAACTGAGATGATATTGGCAAATATAAAAAAGGATGCTGCTGAATTAAAAGAAAAGTTGCTTGAAGCTTTACAATAAAGTGGGAGAATTATGTGTTACCGATTACTCATCATAAAGAGTATTCAATTGGTCATTCAATGATTTAATTGAAATATTACAAGCACGAGAGCTTGAGATGAATGTAACAAAGGCAATTCCAACACAATTCAGAATCCTGCAGTGTATTATGGTGAAAATGAATCAACTATTGGTGTCAAGAAGTCAAACATTTCTAGTCCATCACCTAAAACAACTTTTCTTGCATTCTGGATATTCTGAAAATTTTGGTGATTCAAGAGGTTGTAATGTATTTGTTCCAGCTCAAGCAGTTCAGAGTGCTCTATCTGTTAAAACGACTGAATATTACATGGCTTTGATGTCTGCATTAGTATCATCATATTTTGGTGTAATAATAGGAAGTGTGACTAATGTTGATTTAGTTGAAGAAGATTATGATCAAGTTGATCCAGATAATTTGGATGAAATGGATCTGAATTGCCAATGTGTCATGGTTGTTAGGAGAGTAAAGAAACTTTTACTACGAACAGGAAGAAATAATTTGAATTCTCGAGGGAAAATCGGTTTAGATAATCAAAAGTTAAATGTTTCAATTGTTCCAATTTTGGAAATTTTGCTAGAGAATGCAAACAGACAAAAAGAAATCAATCTAATTCTGAAAGTACTGCTTAGTCATCACAAAATTCGGGACCAAAAGCTTTAGTTGTTCAAAGTGATGAAGGTTATGATTAAAAGAAAGTGATTGGTGATCAATCTGCTTTTGTTGCAAATGTTGTACAAGTGGATGAGTGTAGTACTGATACTGGTTCTGATATAAGCAGTTCTGACACATTTGTGGAAGGAAGTTCTTATTTTGTGATAGAAGTTCAAAGAGAAGCTTGTTCAAAGTGTGATAGGTGTGTTGAGTTACCTAAAGTCAATGCTGCATTATTAGAGGAAAAGAGTTTGTTAGCTAATGAACTCAAGATGTTATAAGAGAATTTGGAGATTTCAAAAAGGGTGTGTGCTGAACTTACTAAGGTTAATGATGAATTGTTCAAGGAAAAGAGTCTGTTGACTAACGAATGCAAAATTGGAGAAATACAAGAAGAAAGCAAAAGAAGTCAATGAATATTTCAATGCATTGTTTGGTAAATCTATAGTTTGGAAGGAAAAGCATGATACAATTCGGAAAACTCTTGTTGAAGCTGCTGAAAAAGTAATTAGTCTTCAAGAAGAACACACAAAATTGCATGATGAAACTGTTTTGTTGAGGGATCAAAATCGAGTTTTGAAGGCAGATGCTGCGAGTTATCAGCAGAAATTAGACAAAGTTACTAAAGAGGTTCTCGCGGAATGTGATTTCAGACGACGACATAAATATGAGTATAATGTCTTATCCAAACAGTTCGTTGCATTACAAAAGGAGTTGTTGGAAGCTAATACAAAGATTTCTGAACTTAAGATAGAAGTTTGGATCTGGAAAGGCAACTGAAGAATTGCAATAATTCAGCTACTTTTCTGAATTATTTGTATAAGTTGGAAAATAGTAAGGAGAGTAGCAAAGATACTGATCTACATCAAGTTGTTGCTCCTGTTCATATAGATAAGTTTACATATGCAGTGAAACCATGTGATGAAATGTAGGATTATTCAAGGTTTGTAGATTCCGTTTCTTTAAAGAAGAAGTCAAAGTTTAAGAAGAAAAATGAATAGAAGTTTGATTCTACCAAAGCACCTAAATTTGACTCAAATTCTACTTTCTAAGATAAAGAAAAGGTGTTTGATGGCAGTGAGGTCAAAGTAACTGGTCAGAAGTTTTCAACAATTGAAGTTGATGAATCTTTGCTTTCAAAGAAAAGTGATCTTATTGCAATCAAGAAAGAATTTTCTAAACTTGCCAAACAAGGTCATACGCCATCTAATTCTGTGAAAGATACATTCAAAAAGAAAGGTGGTGGTTTAGGTTATGAACATACAGAGGTTCATGTTAGTGAAGCTCAGCACAAGTCAAAGAACAAGAAAAAGTCCGTTACACAGAAGGTTGATAATGGTGATGCTAAGAAATTTAATAAGATTGAATCTGATTAAGGAAAGGGTTTGGATGCAAACATTGAGCGTCTTTATCAGTTTGTAAAAGTGTTTGTTACTAAATTTGATAATCAGCTTGATTCAATGCCTAAAGAAGGAATCACGGGTACAAAACAGAAGAAGAAGACCTCGACATACTCTCCAAGGGCTAGTTATCATTCGTCAGGAGTTTCTTCATTCGGTTCAAAGGATACTTATTGGAATCCTACATCACACTGGGTGTCTACAAGCAGGTTACCATGTGATGATTTTTACGATAATTATGGTTTACTCATAATTGTTATAATTTCTCGGAATTCTGGAAGAGAAGGACAAAGAAACCATTTGTTAAGACCATTTACGATAATGGTTCGATGGATGAATTTGGAAATCCTCTTTCCATAGTTCATAAAAGGGTTCAGATTCAACGAACTTGTCCTGAGAATGACAAGAATCCATCTCATGGTAAAACTGCCACATTCATAGATCAATTAGGCAGAATTTTTATTGAGTTCGTTAAATCTAAAAGACCATATTTTTTTAAATATGATAAAAGTGTGGGTGATACATCAACGGATGATGGCTCAGTAAAGAGCAATAAACCACAGATGCAACAGCGGCCTAAACAGGTTTGTAAGGCCACTGACTATTTTTCTGAAGATACTGGACGACCTCAAACTACAGGCTTAAGTCACTTTGAAAGCTAATCGTTTATGTCCAGTGTACGGAGGTACTTCAAGAAGACCTATCGGCGATTGAAAAGTTGCTTGGTAGTGGAGTATCGTGCTTAACTTAAACTTCAAAGATTCAAAATCTCAAAATGATTTTCAAAATCTTAACCTGAAAGGTATCCGTGTCGGTTGATCAGTTTTCTGTCTTTAATTGTTCGTTTATAGTTTCGGGGGGGGGGGGGGAGGATTAAAAAGGCAATAAATAGTGTCTTTGCATTTGAATGAAAAAACCAAAAAGTAGAGTTTTTAATTTTGGGGGAGAAAATAGCAGTGTAAAATATAAAAAAAACAAAAATTGAGAAATTGATCATTGGGAAATGATGGTACATTGGCTAACGTGTCTGACTCATGAATAGAGTAGATGAAAAGGTCATAAGACCATTGTTTGATGTGCAATGTAGGCTTGGAAAATCAGAAAGTATACAAATGTGATATACATTAAATGTTATGCATGACCTAGTGGACAACATCTTGAAGTGTATTTCATGATATATAAAAAGATATGTGAAAAAGAAAATAAAAAGTCACTGTGTAAACATGTGTTCATTTTGAAAGATTTAAACTTGTTTGACTTTCTTTATTTTCTCAAATGATCGGACTATCTCTGCGTATACGGAAGTATCGACCTGATAGTTGTTCATTTGAGGTTCTGCTTTATTTTCTTTGGTGTTTCGTTCAAACATTGGATTCTCTCTGCATATACGTGAGTATCGATCTGAAAATTATTGTTTGAACAACTTCAACTTGTTTTAATTTTCTTATTTTATTAATTCTGAGGCCTTATCTGCGTATCGAAAGATCGACCTTAAGGTAGACGATTTAACATTCTTATTTCTTTTTACATAGACCACATTTGAGTATATCATGAATACAAAACACTATGTGAAGTTCACAAGTGTAATCACATGAAAAATATGTGAACCATATCTGAATATGTTAGATAGTGTGGGGTCCGCAGATCAAAGCAAATTAATAATACCTTAACATATCCAGATGTTACGAGTATGATTATGCCAAGGGCTTAAGATGGACAATTTATACTAGAAATCAACATGATTTATGTGCTTCAATAATTGAAATTGTAGTGTTTTTTAGAGCGTTATAACCAATATGATCCCAAGTTATGATCTTTCTTAAAACCAAAATAGAGTTCATTTCAGTATTGCTTTTACATTTTATTTCAGAAAAGTTAAAAAGATTTCAGTGTGTTTTAGCATAACTTTGAGAAAAGTCAAAAAGATTTTAGGTGTGTTTTGATATAAAGTTTGTAAAAGCCAAAAGTATTTTATTTCTTGTTTATTTTCGACCGGCCGAAATGTGATACAGAATGATTTCAAAAATCAAAATATATTGGTTCTCCGAAGAAGAGTTTTTGCCAAAGATTAAAGTTATTTTGGTGAAAAGGGAAAACCGCACTTCTGTCTTATGAAGATGCAGGTTAAAGACATGACGCAAGCATGGTGAAAGAGAGAGTTTGTTAGAAGCAAATGAAGATCTCATTTACAAGTGGTTCAGTGATACGGTCCTGTTCTCGCCATGCAAGCTCTACTGCATCTAAGTTCAAGTTTCAAAGTTGATGATCAAGTATATGTCAAAGGAGCTATATTGAAGATCAACTTCTGAAGATTTGATTGTTAAAGGTTGGCAGATACATCACACGTCAAGAGGGAGTTATGACGTAATAGTTTCTAGAGTTTTTGTGTTGAGTTGATGTATTTTGTGTGGGAGAATGAGAACCACCGAATGAGTGGCGAATGACCACCGAATGAAATCATTCGGTGAGCATCTCATTTGGTGACAACTCAAACTATAAATATCAATCTCATTCTCCGCATTTAGAACTTTTGAGAGTTGTTGATGTGTTTTGAAGTGCACTAAAATACTAACTAAACCTAGACCTAATCCTAGACCTAGACACACCTAATTTTACCAGAAATCTTAAACTTAACCGAACCCTAAAGGTAAGTGTACCTGTCGGATTGCAAAATAGCTAAGGAAGATCGGATATCGAACCCTAAGGACCCTATGAACAAGACTTAACCTAGGACCTAATAAAATGGAAATACTGAGTAATTTGGGTATTTGGATTTAGGAATTAACTTAACTAAACTAACTAATGCAACTAACAACCGAACTCAAAATGATGAAACTCACAGATGAGAGAGAAGTGCTACCTAGACCTAGAATCCTATTCAACACTAGCGATCTTACTCGGCTATGAAAGTCTATGATGGAATCAGGATCTTAATGACAACTCTAAGAAAACCCTAGTGGACCCCAGATCATTTACCGGGTGTGACGCAGTAGGAAATCCTAAGAATCAAAGAAGCACACTGATTGGTTAGGTCACCTTCCGGCTTGTTCCTAACGGATACTCTAGTACTCGAACAGACAGGTCACCTTCCGGCTTGTTCCTATCCCATACACCTAATGATGAAAGGAGTAACTACTAACTTACATAATTAACATGGAATAGCATGTAAAATTAGAATTAAAAGGGAATCCCTCTCTCGAGGCAATTTAACCTAAAACCCTAACAACCCCGACTACCCAATAGGTTTATCACCTCCCGGCTTGTCTAAACCTAGCAGCACACAAGAATCAAGATTTTCACTAACAACCTAAACAATGATTTACTAATTTGCTAACCATATCAACTACCAACATAAAGTCATGCAATTGATTACCTAACCCAAACTGAAAGACATTCGTAGATTGAGTACTTTAGATAATTAATTACAGCCCTAATTCAAGAATTCATATATCGTGATGAAGATCCTTTCTAATTCAAGCATTCGTACGTAGTTGGTGATAGGGTTCGAGCTTTATCGATGATTAGACAACTACGTACCGAGTCTTCAATGCATCCAAAATTTCCTTCGCGAAATTATATTGGGCAACTTGAAGAACTTTATCGATGTCGTGAACCCGAAAGACTGCCTTAATCACCGCAACCTAAACGTTGTAGTTGGTTGCGGTTAACATGGAACATGCTAACGTGGCCGTATTCTCTTTGGGTGTTGATGTAGACACGTCTGACATGATCAAACCTTCTTAACCCGTGATCCTACTTCGCTTTTCCCTATGTCCACTACTAGAAAACTGGACATTTGCGACCTGATTTTGCAACCGAGAAATTCAGTTGCAAAATTTGCAACCGAGTTGCAACCAAACTCATATCGGTCGCAAAATTAAGGAGCAAAACTAGTTCGGTCGTAATACGGTGGCAAAATTTGCGACCGTCAATATTCCGTCGCAAACGATCGCCAAAATTGCAACGACCTTAAGACGGTCGCAAATCAGCGACAATGAAACACAATTTAAAAAAAATTCAATCGTAAGTCGGTTACAAAATTTGAAACTGACTTTTTCTGGTCTCAAAATTAAAAAAAAATTTTGTTTACAAGTTATTATTATTTAGTTTGTTTATGTCTATTATTATTTATTTTATTGTTTGTTATTGATTAATATTAATAAAACAATGAGCAAAACTACGTCTATTTTGTGAAATAAATTATCAAAGAAAAGCGGTGGAAGTAAAGATCGAGCCCAGGATAAAAATTGATGTAAAGAAGACCTATAAATCAATTGATGAAGATTTCAAATGTTTATAATTCACAAATAAAATTTATTTATCTAACATATAGATGTTTAATCTTATCTTAATTCTAATAAAACACTAAAATTTTTGCTATATGTCTCATTTATAAAGGGTCCACATGATCACTGCCACATGTCAAGCTCACAATCAATTACCAATTTGGTAAATCATCAATTAAGATTAATTACCAATTTTGTTAAAACTAAAATTTTATTTTAAAATTTTGATAAAATTAATATAGATTTGATTAATTTATTCAATAACTTTAGTCTTTTTGGGGAAAGTAGTCAATAACTTAGTAACATAATAAATTTCTTAAATGTTATAAGAATTTTATATCAATTATAATTTTCAAATTTTTTGATCATTATCTTTTTCTTTTGTATTTGTCTACTATTATTAATCTCTATTCAGCCCGTATAATACACGGGTTATTAACATAGTTTGTTATAAAGTATAAAGTTATAAACATAAATAGATTAATTACCCTATATTAACATAACACAAGTTGTGGTACCATTTTTAAAACATAGTGTACAAGCTGTCAATACATATTTTTATATGTTACAATATTTGATGCTTTCGGTACAAGGACTCAATGCGGTAGAATGATTGATTGCGCTGCCATGTAAACGTTCACGGTTTCCTTCTTCTGGCCCCACCTCAAGCAATTCAGATTTCAGATAACATTACCGCGGGATTTCAGGGAGAGGTGAGAGTGGCCGATTCAAAGACCGGGATTTCAGGGAGAGGTCATCGTCGTCCTTCTATGATGTGGTTGTTCCCGACATCACTGTAGAGTCACTGTACAGCCATGCCTTGCTTGATTAGTGATTGCCTTATATACATCATTCATGGGTATGTGGAGATTAGTCACTGCATTCCTCTAATTTGGTTAGTTTGCTTTCTTCTCCTTCCTCCATGTTTATACGTTTTCTAGGGTTAATTTGTTGTTTTTCCTTCTGTTGTGGTATAGCCTATTTCTTAAAAGATATTTCTTTCTTGGTCTTTGGATTTGCTGGCCTTCGTTGATTTATGGTGTATTTCTTTCTTGGTATTTGGATTTGCTGGGCTTGGTTTGCTTTATGGTGTATGTTATTTTTTTTTGGGTTAAAGATCATTGTTGTTTTTAACATGTTTCTGCTTTTTGGTTTAAAGATCTTTGTTGTTAAATATGTTTCGAATGTTATTTATGATTGTTTCTCGGTTTAAAGATGGTTGTTGTTCTTAACATGTTTCTGCTTTTCAGTTTAAAGATCTTTGTTGTTTTTAATATGTTTCTGCCGTCCGGTTCTGATTTATAAAAAGATGGTTGCTACAACAAAAAAGGACCAAAATCTGGTCGATCATAGTTTAAAGGTTCTTCAATAGGTGTGTTGTGTTTGGTTTGGGTTTTTATCTATGCTTGCTTTAGACTTTCTTCTATGTTTTCGTGTTTAAGATGTTCATTCTTTAGAGCATGTTTAAGATGTTTTGGTGTTTAACATCTTGATAGTTTCATCAAAAAGGGGCTGCAATGTCCTCGGTCAAGGCTTTTGGGTTCCATTTAACACCTACATTGTGTTTTGTTATTATTTTTGTCTATGTTATGTTTCTTTATTATTATTCTTTTTGCTTTGGGTTTTTGTCTATGCTTGCTTTATATTTTCTTCTATGTTTTGGTCTATAAGATGTTGATTGTTTAGAGCATGTTTACAGCATGTTTCTGGTCTATGTTTTCGTGTTTAAGATCTTGATTGTTTAGAGCATGTTTTGGGTGTTTAAGATCTTGATTTTTTAGAGCATGTTTCTGTTCTTTCTATTTGTGTTTGACTTTGATTTCTGCTAAGGTTTTAATATTTTCCATGGTTTTCTAGGTTCTTGTTGTTGCTGTTTCTCTTACAGGCTGTGACTTTCAACGTACGGTATGTTGGTAGCTTTGTTTAATCATGGCTGTTATCTAGTGCTGTGGCAAGCATGGGTGTTATCTATTGTTTTGGCTGATCGTATAATTTGTTGTGCAGGTTGTGTGACGCTGCTGCGTTTTGCTATGCTCTTTGTAAGTTTATATTGTTTGTTGTTTATTTCCTTCATTTGTGTTGGCTTTGTTTATATTCCCTTTAGGCCTTTCTTTAGGTTGAGTTTAATGTGTTTTAAGTGTTGCTGCCTAGCCCCCCTTTTGTATCTTGCCTACCTGATTCTTATAGTTATTTAGCATTTTTTTGCCTGTAGTTATTACGTATGTGCATATATTTATATATAGATATTTTCTGTTAGGGATATTTTTTTGCTATGGTTTTTCTGTATGTGCATATATTTATATATAGCTATATTCTGTTACTTGCATAGGGTTTTTAGCCATGCCTGTTACCCCTGTCACGCGTAAACGTCCACGTGATCCTGTAAGCACGGGCTTACCCTCCTCATCGTCACATTCGTCTTCACGTACTGAAATTGGTGGCTCTTTGGTGCCAACTGGTAGTGTAGAGCATTCTATTGATCCTGCGTCGCCTGATACTTCGTCGCTCAATGCTGAACAAGCTTCATCTGCTGCCACCCCTGTCTTAGGCACACATGGTGCCTGCTCATTGCAACCCACCAGCGCTACTCCTAAGAGCTGCAGCCCTAGACGCCACCCTGTAAACACTGCCACAACTTCATCAGACGTGCCTGCGGATGTGAATGCTGTGGCCAGTGTCTGTGCTCACCCTATGATTGCTCGGGCTATGTGTGGAGGATCCTCTGATGCCTCTTCGTCACAGGGTTCCCTTGGTACCCCTGTGGGTGCTGCTATCAGCCGGAAACATGGCCGCCCACCTGTGCATAGCGGTGCTGCCTCAGCGACTTTGGTTCCGGGTGTTGTTAGGCATGTGCCGCGGGCAGCTGCATCTTCTTCGCGCTCTAAGGCTGTCGACTCTTCTGCCAATGTTGTTGTCCCTGCACCATGTACATATACGGCTGCTCATGCTACACTTAAACCCACACATGCTGCTTCCTTATCGCATTACAACGCTCATACCTCTGGTGCCTCTGTCTCTGCTTCAGCCAAGCGTGCACGTGGTCCTACACAGCCTACCTGTGCATCGTCGGCGGCTGCTTCCTCTGCAAGTGCTGAGTGTGATGATTATGTTGACTTGGGCGGCTGTGACCGGGTCTGTGAATTCTGTGATGCCACTTTCTGGTATGCAGAGAGACTGTTGTCCACGCTGTTGGGGAGACGTCCTAGGTATAGCATCTGTTGTAGGGGTGGGACTGTTAAATTAAATTATCCGATAAACCCCCCTGCGGGCATTAAGAGCCTCTTCCAGGACCGCTCTTTCCTTGCAAGTGTACGCGCCTATAACTCTATGTTTGCCATGACTTCTTTTGGCGCTGAGATAGATGAGTCTGTCAATGATGGAAAGGGGCCTCTTGTGTTTAAGGTTGGCGGGCAGGTTTCTCATTGGTTAGGCTCATTGTGCCCTGGCTCTGCTACAAAACCTTCTTTTCTTCAGATCTATATATATGACACTGCTAATGAGGTCTCTAATAGACTTGATCCATTTTCTTCGCCTCATAGGCAGAAACTGTCGCCAAATACTGTTGCCCTTCTTACAAGTATATTGGATCATTGTAATTCGTTAGTGAAGTTATTCAGAACTGCGAGAGATATGTGTAACTCCATCACAACACCTGAATTTGTTGTCCGTTTATTCCATTCAGCTGGTGTGCATCCTTATCAGCTTCCCGCCGCAGGCACGCTTGGTGCTATCGTCTATGACAACGACCCTACTGCGAAAGACTTTGACATTATTATCCGCACAAAAGAAGGCAGCCGCCAACGTGTTAATCACATGCACCCATCATACATGTCCCTTCAATACCCATTGCTCTTCCCATATGGCGAAACCGGATGGTGTAAGGAATTAAAACAACGGTCTCCTATGACGAGGAACCAGGAGCGCCTCACATCGCCTTCCCCTGTGCGTCCTCCTGCAAAAACAGATAAGCATGTGTCGATGAATATGTATTATAGTTACCAGATTCATGACCGCATCAGTGTTTACACTCTGCCACTACACGGTGCAAAGCTTTTCCAGCAATACTTGGTGGACGTATACATTGCTATTGAACGCAATAGATTAGATTACTTTGCACAAAACCAAAATGATCTCCGAACTGACATTCTGAGAGGTGTCGAGGATGTTATTAGTAGAGGTGATACTGAAGGCTGTAATATTGGGAAGCGGATTATTCTTCCTTCTTCTTTTACGGGAGGCCCCAGGTACATGTACAAACACTACCAAGATGCGCTCGCCATTTGTAGGGTGCATGGGAACCCACAGTATTTCATCACCTTTACATGCAACGCAAATTGGCCTGAAATTAAAAGAGAACTAGAAAAGACACTGCTACTTTCAGCCCAGGATCGTGCTGATCTCATTGCCAGAGTCTTTGACATGAAGGTACATGCATTTGTTGCTTTTCTAAAAGAAGAGAGACCCTTTGGTGTCGTTGCAGCAGGTATTCATAAATTTGTTCGTTTCTTTCCGTTTGACGTAGAATGTTCTATAGAGCCTTATCACAAACATATTTATCCATGTCAGATCTCTACACCATAGAGTTCCAAAAACGAGGCTTGCCACACTGTCATATGCTTTTATGGGTCACAGAGCCATTTAGGATTCGGAGTGCGGACCAAATTGATGCCTACATCTCTGCTGAGTTTCCTGATAAAGAGTTGGAGCCTGTTTTGCACAAGATTGTAGCAGACACCACGATTCATGGCCCATGTGGGTTGTTGAACAGTGGTGCCACTTTCATGCAAAAGGGCACGTGCTATAAGAATTTCCCAAAACAATATGAGAATGTTACAAGGATTGACGATAAAGGTCGTGCCTTTTATAGACGAAGATAGGGTAGCACAAAGATTAAAAGGGCAGGGGCTTTTATTGACTGCGGGTACGTGGTTCCATATAATAGGCTCCTATCATTACGCTTCCGTGCGCACGTAACTGTATAGCATTGCGGTTGGAGCATGATGATAAAGTACTTATTTAAGTATATATCCAAAGGTCCTGACCGTGTTAGGTATTCAGTTAGCTCTCAACAGATCCAATGACGAGATCAAAAACTTTGTCGATGGTCGCTTTATCTGCCCGCATGAGGCAGCATGGCGGATCTTAAACTTTCCAATACACCATAGGGATCCCGTTGTTCAAGCGCTTTGTGTCCATCTACCAAGCCAACAAAATGTGACATTCAGGGAGCACACTTTGCTATAGGACGTGGCTACAAACCCTATGTCGAGGAAGACAACCTTGACTGAATGGTTGCAGTGTAACCGAACAAGCTCCGCTGGCCGCCATCTTAAGTATGTTGACTACTTGAAAGAGTACAGGTGGGATTTTAAATGTAAGACCTGGATTAGACGTACTTCAATAAAAAAAACCAAGTATTGGTAGGCTGGTTTACATACATCCTACCAGCGGTGAGTTGTTTTATCTCAGAATGCTGCTCAATCACAAAGCTGGTTGCACATCTTTTAATGACATCAAGACTGTCTCTGGTGTCGTTCACGAGACATATCGTGCTGCCTGTGAGGCCATGGGCTTGATTGGGGATGATACAGAATGGGCGCTAACGTTTGAAGAGGCGGCGCTATGGGGGACTGCCACTGAATTAAGGTTCTTGTTTGTGCAAATGCTTCTTTTTTGCGAGGTGACAAATCTTGTTGTTCTGTGGAATGAACACTAGCCTGCAATGGGTGATGATATTGTAGAACGTATTTGCAAGCAAACGAATGTAGACCCAAAGTCCATACCTGAGAATGACATTCAGCAGCAAATCCTGTATGAGCTAGAAAAATTGCTGAACACCAGCTCATCTTATTCAACACTTTCTAATTATGGGCTTCCTATGCCACAAGGTGATCTTCTCGAACTTATTAATAATCGGGTGTTAATGGAGGAAAGGTGTTATGACAAAGAACGTCTTGCATTGGAACACGAGAGATCTAGAGCTTCCATGCATCCAAGACAACTGCAGATATATGAGACGGTCATGCAATCACACCATCGCAAGACCCAGGTTCTTCTTTTTATTTATGGTCACGGTGGCACCGGTAAAACATTTTTATGGAGCACCATCATTAGTGCTATCAGATCGGCAGGCGACATTGTCCTTGCTGTGGCTGGATCAGGCATTGCCTCACTTCTATTACCGTCAGGCCGCACGGCACATTCACGATTTCAAATACCCATTGATGTTACGGATGAGTTTGTGTGCAATATAAAAAAGGATAGTCCTCTAGCAGGCCTCCTTCGACAAACATCTCTAGTAATATGGGACGAGGCCCCGATGACCGACCGACGGTGTTTTGAGTGTTTAGATAGGACACTTCAGGATATACTGGACAAAAGAGGTGTCCCATTTGGTGGAAAATCTGTCCTCCTGGGCGGGGACTTCAGGCAGACATTGCCAATAAAAAAGCGTGCTGGTAAGGCAAAAGTCATAGCGTCGTCCCTGCCAAAGTCATATCTGTGGCCACATTTTAGGATTATCAAGTTGACACAAAACATGAGGTTACTAAGGCATGGAGTGTCGAATGAGGAGAGAGAGTCAATTGGGCGTTTTTCGCAGTGGTTGCTAGATGTCGGTGATGGCAGGCTGGGAAATGTTGTAGCGGGTTCAAACATTAAATGTAGAGATATCGAGATACCACACGAGTATTTGATAGATGGTGGTGCTGATCCACTGCTACAGCTAATCAAATTTATATATGATGATGACACATTAGATTGTCCAACAGCAACGAACCTTTCTGATAAGGCAATTGTTTGTTCGAAAAACGTCACAGCTCATGAGATTAATACAAAGGTATTGCACATGTCTCCAGGTAACACGTCGACCTATCTGAGCACAGATTCAATAACTCCAAGAGCAAATGACGGTGGTAACAGTGAAATTTTGTATCCTGAGGAGTACCTAAATAGTTTGTCATTCTCAGGCCTGCCGTCCCATTCCCTGGAACTAAAGGTGAACACCCCAGTCATTCTTCTTCGAAACATAAATCAGACATGTGGTATGTGTAACGGTACTCGCCTGATTGTCACACAGCTATTACCAAGGGTAATAGAGGCGACAATAATAACCGGCACATCCATAGGAAAAAGGGTCTATATCCCAAGGATTACTTTTCTTCATGACGATAAAGAGCTGCCCTTTATATTTAGAAGAAGACAATATCCCTTGCGGCTTTGCTATGCGATGACAATTAATAAAAGTCAAGGTCAATCTCTATCGAAAATAGGTGTTTACCTCCCTCAGCATGTATTCGGACACGGACAGTTGTATGTTGCTTTTTCGAGAGCCACATCACCCTCATCTTTGAAAGTCCTAATAGTACCCCAAGAAGGCTTTTCAAATAATCAGACCAGAAACATAGTGTACTCGGATTTCTTACAATAGATAGAAGATAACCAGGTTTTGTTAATGGCTTGCCACACAGTGATGATCACTTATATATTATAGCCAAAATAAATTATGATAAACAATAGATTTTCTGTATACATTATTTATATCCTTGCTGCCTATATACTAATACAATTAATATTGCAGGAAACAAATGGACAATAGCAAGGGGATACCTCAGATAGCTGCAGGTGAGGCACCAATTCCAATTGAAGTTAGGGTGCTGAATAAGTGGAAACCATATAAGGATGGAGACATTTACAGCTACCTGCTGGTTGACAAATTGGTTAGTGTCGCAAACTAAATCATCAAGTGTATTTTAACAGGCAGTGATCTTTGTATATATCGAATATGTTTCTCATATTAAATTAACAGGGTAATGGAATCCAAGCTACGTTTGATCTAGATCAGGAAAAAGACATGGACAGCCTCATTAGTGTCTCAAAATGCTATCTTCTAGACAGGTATACATGTAAACATGCTCTGACCCTGCTAAAGGTGACCCCCCACCCTGCCTCGATTAAGCTAAGCAAAGACAGTTTGATAACCGAGCTGAATGATGATGGAGGCATTCCAACTCATTACTTCAACTTCTACCCATTCGACCAGCTACACTATCGAAGGAATTGCCACAGGATACTAACAGGTGTACATACAAATTGCGTTTGGTTGCTGTATAGACCTCTAATTTCTTTCTACTCAGCAATGGCTCTCTCTTACTTTAATTACCCTTATATAGATGTGATAGGGAAGGTTGAGGATTTGGAGCATGTGGAAATAGGTGCTGACAATAGCCTGGTGCGGCTAAAGCTGATAGGCATGAGGTATCAGAAAAATCATATGATACATATA
Source organism: Deinandra increscens subsp. villosa (assembly GCA_039602395.1). NCBI lineage: Eukaryota > Viridiplantae > Streptophyta > Magnoliopsida > Asterales > Asteraceae > Deinandra > Deinandra increscens. The sequence continues at coordinate 2,594,818 of JBCNJP010000008.1, read as the reverse complement.
CATAATTCTCTTATGCTACATACAATAAATGCTTTTGAATCTCGATGATGCAGTGATGACTTTGTTGTTGTGGCATTATGGAAGGAGATAGCAAGCACAGTTGATATCCAGGCGCTCACAGAAAGAAATGAACCTGTGATCGCTACAATTGGAGGGCTGAAAGTGGTGCCCTACAAAGGTAATACAACTACTGAAATTAATATCAGGTTTATAATCTAGGATCACTTAAGATTATATCTTATAACAGAGGGAGTTCAACTGCAATCTTGCTCGGGGACAAGGGTATCTATCAATCCCAGCATAGACCTCACAAAAGAGATGGCAATCCAGTAAGCAAAGCAGCCTTGCACACACACCAACCCAAAAAAATGCCTCTGCAAATGGCACTAACATTTTCACTGATTGCAGCTTCAGGGGTACGCCGACACCAGATAGGGTTCGTTTCACACCTAGGCTGGCAAATCAGAACCGAATCACCCTCTCTGCTTTGTATGAAAAGGATATGGAGACACTGGCTGTAAGTGGTGATGGCCCCCATTAATATTCAATTAATAATTGCAGCACTTCAATAAAGATATAATGATTTGTGCAACTAATTAAATTGCAGAAGAATAAGTACACCTGCGTGGCAACAATTACACGGATCACACAGAATCGCAATTGGTTCTTTGTAACCTGCAGTGAGTATAAGATTACTTTGCCAAGGCAGGTGGACGGATACACATGCCCTGAACATGGCAAGGAGCATCTGAAATACATGTACGCATTCCTGACTTTACGCTACATTTTCTATGAATAGCTAAGGCTAACTAAAGGTATCCAAAAGTAGGTATTGTGTCAACTGCACAATAGAAGACACAGAGGGCCTGGCTGATGTGACACTGTTTGAGCATGCCATGGCAGGCATAGTTGGTGTAAGCTGTGGAGACATGGTCCACACACAAGGACACACAAACCCAATGCAGCTGCCTGATCCAGTTAAGGCAATAAAAGGGATGAAAAAAAATTTCCAGCTAAAAAAGTCTGAGAAGGCATTCAAAGACAAGCTACAATTTGTAGCCAACAGGGTGTTCGATGTTGATGAGGGCACGGCGTCTTCTTCAGCTGATGCGACTGATTCAGTGGCCGTTAGCTCTGGCCCTGCTATCGATGATGGGTTCAAAGCTGAAGGGTCTCATGCAAAGAGGAAAATACTCGCAGAACTTGGTAACCTTCTTCTATATTATTATACACTATATGCCTAACCTAAGCAACCATGCTGATTTAATTTTTGTTAAACAGAAAATGCAGATGCTGCAGAAAAAAAAAATGAAGGGTGAGGCTCCCAAATGATCAGTAGTTAGCTAACTCGCAGGGCTCAGTAGTTTGAATGTTATTTTCTAAGTAACCTATGTTTTTGGGCATCACCACTAGGTGTGTAGGAAAATATGTAGAAGGTATCTGTATATATGGCAGGTTGCTTTAGTATGGCATGTATGAAATGTCCTCTAGAAACATATTCCTAAAAATAGCTTTTGGCAATCACTTAGGGCAATATGTAAAAGAAACCTATGTATTGGCAGTTATTGCCTTTGATGCTATATGAATGGTTTTGTAAAATGACTATCCTTGCGTACATCTCTTGGTAGGTTCTATATATACGGAACGTCTACTTCTATTTATGCTTGATGTATTATTGTGATTTGCCACGTCGTTGTTTGGTTGTGTGAGTTTCAAATTCATCATCCATATATAATTGCAATAAAGAGGAGTACCATACGAATAATAACTAATAATGCCTATTAAGGGTAGCAACATGTCTAATAAAATTAGCACAGCTACTTCTATATAACATAAATGCACTTTGTTTTTGTTATTATTTTGTAAGTTATATTGAATATGCTGTTTGGATAATTTTGAATCATAAAAACACAATCTTTTGGTGCAATAAGAGGTATCTAATTCTAAGGTAGGTCATTTGTTGCTTTGTTTGATGGATTGTTGGGTTTGCCTATAGATCCTATATGTATTGTAAGTAGCCCAACTCCTGGCCCAACAAAACATTAATCTTAACGGTGTCAAAGAATAGTAACATAGCTTACAAGATCTAAAGCACCGTGTACAACTTACTAATGCCCTTTCTCAGTTTACAAAAAATTTAGCGCTACGTACAATATCCTTTTACTTTATCCATAGTTAAGAGGCAGGTGAACCGTACTTACTCAGAAGTCGGACGGTCGCTGCTTCATCAACCATACCTCTCCACAGTTACTACTCCATTACACACGCTACTGCCATACCTCAAAAGATCAACAGCCGATTGCTACTTCAGCGACCCTATACAGAGAGATTTGTTCCTACACCTATCCATGGCCGATCAAATGCTTCCGACTACACAGTCTCTTCGAGTAGAGGTGATGCGATACTATCTTTGATTTGCATGCATTACCTCTTAAAAAAATGAAATACCTTGGTTCCTCTCTAATGCATTGCGATTTGTATATGTTAATGCATGTTTACCTGCGTCTCCGGCATCGGTTTTAATATTGGAATTCCCTAAAAGCAACAATTGACTTTTGCTCTGTTCTTATGATTTTGCATGTTTTGATTCTTTGTTCTGTTTTTTTTCATTGTTTAGTAGTTTTAGCATTTTTTAAGTGCTTCTTTATGCAATATGTATGATTTAGGCAGTTCTGATGATTTGGCCTATTCTTCAGTGTTTATGATTTTGCGCATGCCTTTTGTGTAATGCTTATTGTGATTTTTTTTTTATTCTGGGATGTAGATTTCTGTGGTTTTTTTAACTGTGATGTGGTGGCTTGATTATTTTTTAAGTAATTGCATTTGTAGATACCATGGTGTCGGCTTATGTTGGTTTCTTTCTGCCTGTTATATCCATGTAATTGTGATTGTGGAACTCATGATGGTCTACTGGATGGGCTAACTTTTATTACTGTTTCTGAGGCTAAATGGGTACATGGTAGTTTAAAAATTCCTATTATGAAAGGGTTTTGTTATAAAAAATGGTTACCTCTTATAAAAGTCTTTTTATGTTTCTTCCTGTAACATAGGGATGCTATTAATTTTGACTTCTTTTTGTAAGGGGAAATAGGTACTGTGGGTTTGTTTGGTTTAGATTGCTCAAGTACATTAAGCTTAGCTTTATTTTGGTCTTCAACAAATTTGTTATGAGCTATAACAGTTTGCATAAGTTATCATTTACATTGAGAGAATCTTTAGTAGGATACTAATGAAATTATTCAAACACGTAATTCTCTTTAATAGGGTATACCTATGAGGATCGCTGACATAACACTCAACAGCACGCCTAGGCCACTGGAGGTTAGAGTGTTAAACATGTGGAAAACCTATTGTAGAGAGCCAACAATGACTTGCCTCTTGACAGACAAATATGTAACGCTTATAATGCCTAATATCTATTAAGCACTAAAAACAATAGGTAATATATATAATGTCAGGACCAATTTCACATCGAGAATCCCGATCTTGAGCAAGAACAAAGATGAGATGAGGGAGACGGGATGAAGAGAATCAAAGATAATAAATGACAAGAAATGATAAAACAAACGATTCATTGATTATTGCTGAATGATTACAACGAACCGAATGATTACAAACTCGTCATTGGAAATCCATGGTCACATTGGGTTGAGCTTAAACCCAATGTGTGACTCTCTCTCTAGAAATGATAGCTCACATAACTCATTATTCATCATTATTCATCCTCTTTCTAATGAAGCTATCCCTTCCTATTTATAGAGAGCCCATGTGCTCACTAGCCCACTAACTAGCTAACACACAAATAAAAATGAGCAAATACAAATAAACAAAAGACATAATTATTATTAATTAAATCAAAGATGATTTAATCAATATGAAGCTTGACTCGCTCGAACCGATCTTGCGTTGACTTTTACGTTGACCGTTGACCCGAACGGTTGACTTTTCCAGAAAACGTCTTCGGTCCAAACTTGCAAGCCTCGAGCATCACAACCCGCGTCTCTGAATCAAATCACAATGGATTCTTCAACCGAATTATTCGAGAATAGATTTGATGGCATCAGTCACACTTATTAAAAGTTCCAACAATTCCCCCTTGACTAACGCTGTCAAATCTGTCATACTGGTGAAGAATCGCTCTGTCGTGCATCTTCAAAGAATAACTGATAAACCGGAATCTTTCTGTTGTAAAGGTTCCCCCTTTGAATAAGCTTCTTCTGTTCTTGTTGCTCTAGTTGAGATCCAAGTGCTGCAGTTCACTAGGTTCACACGGTCGGGTACAATACTAAGAAAGCTGAACATCGGAGTCAAAATCGCAACAAATCGAATCAGATAAACCAATCAATCACTGAAAATGCTCCAACTTCAGATAATCGACCCGATAATCCAAATCCATAAAAGTTCCCCCTTTTCTCTAGATCCCTCTGAAAACATCCGATGCGGAAGCGGAAAATCAGATGCAGAGAGTGGAACCGTTCCGCTCAGTTTCGAAGAGAAAACGGTACTGAAATCCTGAAATCGGACAATCTTGCGAAAAACAGGAAGCCGGGTGCTGACAGTTGTGAATGATCCATAAATACTGAACTTGTTCCGCGTGACTAGGTTGGATGCAAAAATAATGTCAAATCGGTGAAAAACTAAGATCCCGAGCGTAAACGAGAAATTTATTCATAACTGGAGTCTTCGTAATTTTGGGCGAAGAAAATCGAGCTCGGAAAAATATTCCGTGAAGAATTCTGAGTCAAACGGTGCAAATTGGAATGAATCTGAGAAGACCGTAAATTTTATTCAAGTAACGGTCCTCCGTTAGAGATTTAACGGACAATTCCAATATTTAACTGTGATTCCAGTTAATTCGGTTAGATGACATCAGCGTTGCATCAGCTAAACAACTTGGAGTGATACATAACGAAACAGTCACAAACTTAACCGAGAAGCGAAACCAGTCCGTCAGTGGTCGTTAGCTAATGTGGTCTTGACGTCAACAAAAACAAGAAACCCGGTCGAATAAACGGAATAAATCCATGACCACTAAAATATTTCAAAATTTCGTTTCGGCGTTATCTCGTTATTCTTGTAGAAAATTTGATGAGAAAAACCCCGCATTTAACGAAAAATGCTGAAAAATTAATTAGTGGTGAAAAATCTCTTACTCCAAATTCGGGAGTCAAAAAGTTTTATAAAACGTTCTTGGTGGAAAAAAATGTGAATGAAAGATCCCACTGAATTGAATTGGGTCCAGGAATCTAAGAAATAGTGAGAATTCTTGATCTCTCTCAATATCTCTCTCAATTCTAAAATCCAGGACTTGAATTCATGTCCTGTCATTAAATTCCTCCTGATTTATTAGAACTAAAAGAATTCCATTTAAGCATCTCATTGCTTTAGTTGAAAGATTCCATTTGAATTGGAATCTGGTCATTCACTATGACCCGCTAAGCATCCATGGCTGAATGGTTAAAGCACCCAACTCATAATTGGCGAATTCGTAGGTTCAATTCCTACTGGATGCACGCCAATGGGACCCTCCAATAAGTCTATTGGAATTAGCTCTGTATCAATGAAATCTCATCATCCATACATAACGAATTGATGTGGTATATTCATATCATACTATATGAACAGTAAGAATTAGTAGTCTTATTGAGACTAGAACTCATAGGGAATCAAATCGATTTATGGATGGAATCAGGTATGCAGTATTTACAGACAAAAGTATTCGATTATGCTTCCGGAAGAAATCAAAGAATTTATTGGGAATCCTACAAGATCCGTTCAATTCTTTCCATTCTACCAATGAATAATCTATAATCATTCGTAAATCTAGATTGGCTAATTGTTGTCTGATAGAACCTCCCCCGGTAGACATCTCTCGATTTCGAAATGTATCGAAGCTCCGGGTAGTAAAAAAAATTGGGATCCTGTATTTCCAGGGTTGAATTTCATATTCCAATAAACCCCGTAATCGTAAAAAAGTGGGTTTTTTATCTATGGGCCTAGCAAAATAAAAATTGGGATAGGATGCCCCCCCCCCCCTCAAAATCGGACGTGAAAGTTTCCTTTCATCCGGCTAAAGTAGGTCAAATAAAGAAAAAAAGAAAAAGAAAGGAGTTCTGGCTTTCAGATTCTAGAAAACTCCAAAAAGATCTACTCCTTACTCAAGTTTACAGTGAAAGATAAAGTTCTTAAAGAAAAATCCATTATCCATGTCAATGAATTTCAACCAATCAAAATTGAGCTTCAAATATGATCCAACGGCAGAAAAAGAAATGATCAGATGGGCAGAATTATAATCCGCGTGAGGCTTAAACAGCCAATCAGCAGCTGACAGCATAAATGCCTTTAACGACACTCTTTTGGATCAGTGGGACCACGCGCTTTATTGTGACCAATAGAAAATTGACAGCCAATGGAGCATTCAACGGCTTTATTTACAACTGGGACCCACGAAAAATTCCTTGCCAGCCAATTACGAAATTGTAGCTACGGCTCTCTTGTTTTTGTCCGAAGTTTCTGGTCCCAAAAGAAATGTTTGTAGCCAATGGCTGATAGACAACCAATAAGCTTGACTAATACAAACCGACAAGAAGAGAGAGAGAGTTGATTCCAGCTGCCCACTAGTATTAAGACACGTCATCTTCTCTCCCCAAAGTCGTCTCCTACCTCATGAAACCCTAGTCTGATCGGGACTCCACCGGAAAAACAAGAATATTGCCGGAAAACCGTAACATCTCCATAACTTCAGCTTATTACTCGACCAAATTCGATGATTTTTATACCGTCCCTGAACTCGTGTGCTCATCCTCTACACATCCTAGACGAACAAAAATCGCACTAAAGATTTATTCGAATGAAGAACCCAGATGTCGAGTTCAGTTGAGATCGCCAAGGTCATTCGAAGTCGCCAAGGACAAACAAACGAGGTCGCCAAGGCCATATTCGAAGATCGCCAAGTCCCATACGAGGTCGCCAAGCCCAGATCGCCAACCTTTATTAGAAATCGCCAAGGCATATTCAAGATCGCCAAGGACAAACTCGAAATCGCTAAGAAAAAGTTCATACGACAGTCGAGATCGCCAAGTATATCTTCAAGGACATCTCAGGTCGCCAAGAACACCTTCATCAGCTGTGAAATCGCCAAGGCAATCTTCATAAAAAATGAAGAACACCAAGAACACCGTGAAACACACACTACTGTGTGTTTCTCCAGATCTGCCCAAACCGTTGCGAATCAGACAAAACCGATGCTCCCAATGGATCCGGAACGCGTTTTCCTTCAAGATTCATACTTTATTTCATCCAAAAACACTGATTTTAGCACCAAAAACTCAAGAATCAAAGCTCAAAAAATCTTCAAGAACACCCAAAAACGGGAAAACTCTAACAGCTTTCGTTTTTCTCGGCTCAGATCTCGTATTTCTTCACAGATTATGAACAAATGGAGCATGAAATCACTACCCAAATGAACCCAATAACAAGAATCTATCATCAGATTCATCCAGAAATCATCCAAACAGCTCCAAAAATAAGAAAAAGTAGAAAAAGTCTCCAAAGTGGGTTTTTCAATCAGCACCTCATTCAAGCTCAAAATCAAGATTCGAGTGACCAGATTCATCGTGAGACGAGATCTGATCGGTACCCGCTCTGATACCATTTGTCAGGACCGATTTCACATCGAGAATCTCGATCTTGAGCAAGAACAGAGGTGAGAGGAGGGAGACGGGATGAAGAGAATCAAAGATAATAAATGACAAGAAATAATAAAATCAAACGATTCATTGATTATTGCTGAATGATTACAACGAACCGAATGATTACAAACTCGTCATTGGAAATCCATGGTCACATTGGGTTGAGCTCAAACCCAATGTGAGACTCTCTCTCTAGAAATGATAGCTCACATCACTCATTATTCATCCATTATTCATCTCTTATTCATCATCTTTCTAATGAAGCTATCCCTTCCTATTTATAGAGAGCCTATGTGCTCACTAGCCCACTAACTAGCTAACACACATACAAATGAGCAAATACAAATAAACAAATGACATAATTATTATTAATTAAATCAAAGATGATTTAATTAATATGAAGCTTGACTCGCTCGAACCGATCTTCCGTTGACTTTTACGTTGACCGTTGACCCGAACGGTTGACTTTTCAAGAAAACGTCTTCGGTCCCAACTTGCAAGCCTCGAGCATCACAACCCGTGTCTCTGAATCAAATCACAATGGATTCTTCAACCGAATTATTCGAGAATAGATTTGATGGCGTCAGTCATACTTATTAAAAGTTCCAACAATTCCCCCTTGACTGACGCTGTCAAATCTGTCATACTGGTGAAGAACCGCTCTGTCGTGCATCTTCGAAGAACAACTGATAAACCTGAATCTTTCTGTTGTAAAGGTTCCCCCTTTGAATAAGCTTCTTCTGTTCTTGTTGCTCCAGTTGAGATCCAAGTGCTGCAGTTCACTCGGTTCACACGGTCGGGTACAATACTAAGAAAGCTGAACATCGGAGTCAAAATCGCAACAAATCGAATCAGATAAACCAATCAATCACTGAAAATGCTCCAACTTCAGATAATCGACCCGATAATCCAAATCCATAGAAGTTCCCCCTTTTCTCTAGATCCCTCTGAAAACATCCGATGCGGAAGCGGAAAATCAGATGCAGAGAGTGGAACCGTTCCGCTCAGTTCCGAAGAGAAAACGGTACAGAAATCCTGAAATCGGACAATCTTGCGAAAAACCGGAAGCCGGGTGCTGACAGTTGTGAATGATCCATAAATACTGAACTTGTTCCGCGTGACTGGGTTGGATGCGAAAATAATGTCAAATCGGTGAAAAACTGAGATCCCGAGCGTAAACGCAGAAATTTATTCAAAACCGGAGTCTTCGTAATTTTGGGCGAAGAAAATCGAGCTCGGAAAAATATTCCGTGAAGAATTCTGAGGTCAAACGGTGCAATTTGGAATGAATCTGAGAAAACCGTAAATTTTATTCAAGTAACGGCCTTCCGTTGGAGATTTAACGGAATATTCCAATATTTAACTGAGATTCCAGTTAATTCGGTTAGATGACATCAGCGCTGCATCAGCTAAACAACTTGAAGTGAGACATAACGAAACAGTCACAAACTTAACCGAGAAGCGAAACTAGTCCGTCAGTGGTCGTTAGCTAACGTGGCCTTGACGTCAACAAAAACTAGAAACTCGGTCGAAATATAGCGGAATAAATCCTTGACCACTAAAAATTTTCAAAATTTCGTTTCGGGCGTTATCTCATAAGTCTCGTTAAAAACTGACAAGAAAAATGCCCCGTGTTTTACGAAATAATGCAGAAAATTTTATTAGTCAAAATAAATCTAAAAAGAACCTTAATCCATGTGAAAAATTCGTAGCCAATCAGGTTTGAGGAAATAAAAGACCATAATCCGTGTCAAGTGGAGAGAGCCAATCAGAATGAGCATTAAAACTCATCTAGCGGCGCAGGTTGGACTGATCCAACGGATCAGGTGATGATCCATGTAAAAGGTAGATAGGCCAATCACAAAAGAGGCTTCAACGGCTCTTTTATTTGGAGGTGGGCCCACGAGTATGGCATCAGCCAATAAAAGGCCAGCAGCGCATGCTCCTCAACGGCTCAATTTGATTGAGATGGGACCCACGCGTCTTTCAGCCCCAATCACCATGCGACAACCCTTTAGGGCAACTTCTCTTTGTAGCAGCCTGGGCCCACTAAGAATGTTTTCCACCCAATCAGAAATCGACAGGCCAAGGTTGACTATGGAAAACCGCCAAAGGAGGAGAAAGATAATTCTCGGTGAGCCAATCACCCGCAGCCACGTCATATCGTGTCATCCTCAATCTCCAAACCCTAATTCTTTCGGAGAATTCCACCGGAATTGCGAGGGCCACCGGAAAAACGTAAAACGGCCATATCTCCGTCAATACACCTCCGTTTTTCATGAAATTTGTCACACCCCCAAATTAACCACTAACGGAGTTTATACCGTTAAGGGGTGCGGCTAGACCAGGATCCACAACCATTAGTTACAAATACTAAATGAATCAGAGTTAGTTCAAAAATCAGTTATAAAGTAAAGTCTCAAATACCAACGCAGCGGAATAAAGTATTGTCTTTAGCACTAACCACGTGCTTTACATAAACATTGTATTAAATTCCCAAATTTAGTTTAATTAAAATAAACAGTCTTCACGTGCCATGCCAACCTGCTCAGCGGAATACTCCTCAGCGATCTGCAAAAGTTTAAACCACGCAAGTGTCAACCTAACGGTTGGTGAGTTCACAGTGGGCTTGTCATGCATTGGCCCGGTCTCATAATCATAATTTGTATCAAGGTATACTTACATAGTATTTGTTTGTGAAAAGCAATGCTAATATTACATCTTAGTTTATAAAGGAATTGTCCGTGACCTACGTCATCGGGTATGAACTAGTTTTGTAAAGTTAAAGTGCTCAACCGATATCGCGGGTAGCTAATCCGTTGTTCCATGCACTAAGGAAGTTTGCACCAAAGCTGACTATAATTTATTGTAGTGGCCGTGCCATCTAGTACTGCGGACCTACGTCATCGCGGTTTTGCCTCCCCCGTGTCCTCTCGGGATCACGGTCAGATAGGCTGATATTGTACCTCCGTGCACTCCCCGTGCCACGGGGCGGAGTTTGTCAAACTCCAGTAGATCTACCCAACATCCCCTCGCTTTACAATTAATGGTACAAGTTAGTTGAGGACTTTTAAGTTTTCAAGGCATCCTTAGAAATCATGTGATATCATGTGGTTTAGACTTTAACCTACTCTAGCCATATTAAAACGTTTTACTGGATTCTCATGAATCTCAAAAGTGTTTTCTGTTTCGTTTTAGAAATCGTTGTTTGGAAATTCGCAAGTGCTTCCCATAAAGCACTTCAAGTTCATCAAGTGGGTGCCGAGCACTCCAAGTTTTCACAGTTTATCAGGGAGGTGCCTAGCACTCTCGAGTTGTCAGCATTGTTTTACTTTTTAGTTATTCGGTGTGACCCAAACGGGTTCACGGTAATCGGGTTAGTGACACTCACCTTTGGTTGCACTGCTACACTTGCTAATATATCCAAGTATTGCTTAATCGAAGACCTATGAACACGTTTAGGTCTTAAGTATTAGTTTTGTGTCTAATCTTTACTTAACGTCACTATGGCCCATAACATAGCACGTTGGAACTATGACTCGACATACAGACACACGACACCAATGGTTGATCATAAACAAGGGTTCATATATTACAGAAATCATAGCATGTATCATCATGGCATAATCATGCAAGTCATGGCATAACATTCAAGCAAATTGTATAAGTTTAGATTCTGGTCTCAGTTTCGCTAGCAGTTTCGCTAGTCAGTTTCGCTGTGTGCACGGGCAGCACTTTCGCTAGGCAATACCCGATGACACAGTTTCGCTAGGCTAGTTTCGCTCGAAACTGTTGGCACAGTTTCGCTAGCCTAGTTTCGCCCGAAACTGGTTTGAACTTTCGTTCAGGGAATTTCGCTCGATAGATTCGCTCGAGCTGGTCTGGTTGGTTTACCCGGCGACACTGTAGTTTCGCTGCATAGTGTCGCTGGATGAAGATATGCATAGTTTCGCTGGACAGTTTCGCCCAGAGAACACCACAGTTTCGCTGGTCGCGAAAAACATACGGATCAGCCTAAAAATCAACCTAACAGCTTCCATCTTTACATGCAATTCATTGTTTAGCATACATAGGCATTTACCAACATAAATCAGTAAGCTTTAACACCTTAAACATGCATTTTGTCATCAAATCACCCAAAATACATATAAAACCCTAAAATGGCTAAAATAGCATAAATCTCTATCATGGTTGGATTTCATTCGTAAAGTTGTGAACTTTATAACAGATCTAGCATCCCTAAGCAACATACTAGCAGATCAAGCAGTTTCATGAAGGTTTAAGCATGCTTTTTAAGAAAACTCAAAGAAAAGGCATAAAAGAAAGGTTTTGGGACTCACGATTCGATCAAGGAATCGAACGGATGTTGTCTTGAGGCTGAGATCTTGATGTTTGGTTGTGTTTCTCGACTGACCAGATTTCCAGAGGTGTGTGTGTGTGTTTTGGAGAGAATGGTGCAACAAAATGAGGCAACTAGGGTTTTATGTTATTATATATCAGGGCCTAGTTTCGCTGGCAGTTTCGCTGGCCAAGCGAAACTGGCTCTGGTCACAAGTGAGCCAACAAGCTGCCGGGCGACATTATAGTTTCGCCCGGTAGTTTCGCTGGTTACCCAAAAGTTGGTCAATTTCACATTCTAAGCAAGTTAAACACGATTCATAAATTGTCATGCTATTCATAATATTAAATCATGCATTTAAATCACATTGCACAAAATGACAACAACAAATGAACACATAGCACATATGGACGGGTTCGGTGATCAACCAAAGGACGTGGACGTATTCGGCCTAGTTAAGCATTAGTTACTAAGTTAACACTTATAACGTAACTAACGGGGTTTGTCTAACGGAAGTTAACCTTGGAATTCTCGGATGTCACATCATCCCCTTGTAATTGGAATTTTCGTCCCGAAAATTATTCTTGCGTCGTAGCGTTCGCAGCATCAGCTGTCGTCGTTGCTGGGGAAAGAAAGCAAAAGTTTTAGGGTCGTCACATCCTCCTCCTGTTACAGGAATTTTGGTCCCCAAAATTAAATCATACCTTGAGTATTCCGTGGACGTTTGCTCGAACAAGTGAGGATACTTTTTCTTCATCTGATCCTCTCGTTCCCAAGTATATTCAGGTCCACGCCTTGAGTTCCATCGCACCTTGACGATCGGAATCTTGCTACGTTTGAGGGCTTTCTCCTCGCGTCCCATGATTTCTACCGGTTGCTCGATAAATCTCAGATGTTCGTCAATTTCCAATTCCTCCAAAGGAATTATTTCGATGTCTTCAGCCAGACATTTCTTTAGGTTAGAAACGTGAAACACGTTGTGAACTCCATCGAGTTCGGCAGGGAGTTGTAATCGATAGGCCACCGGGCCTACTTCCCCAATGATTTCAAAAGGACCGATGTAGCGAGGATTTAACTTTCCACGCTTTCCGAAGCGTATCACACCTTTCCAGGGAGATACCTTCAATAACACCTTGTCGCCTACCTCGAACTTCAAAGGTTTACGGCGTTTGTCGGCATAGCTCTTTTGTCTGTCACGTGCTGCGGCTATCCGTTTTCTGATTTGAATGATCCGTTCGGTGGTATCGTGAATAATTTCTGGTCCAGTGAGTCCTTTCTCACCCGTTTCGGCCCAACACACGGGCGATCTGCATTTTCTGCCGTAAAGAGCTTCAAAAGGCGCAGCACCGATACTTGAATGATAACTGTTGTTGTAGGAGAACTCCACCAACGGAAGATGAGCCTCCCAGTCTTTACCAAAATCGAGAACACAAGCACGGAGCATGTCTTCTAAAGTTTGAATCGTTCGTTCCGTCTGACCGTCGGTCTGCGGGTGATAGGCTGTACTCATATCAAGTCTGGTTCCCAGTGCTTCTTGCATAGATTGCCACAATCGGGAAGTAAATCGAGGATCTCTGTCAGAGATAATAGTCTTAGGCACTCCATGACGTGCCACAATCCGGTCAATGTACAGCTTAGTTAACTTGTCCATATTGTCACTTTCTCTCATCGGGATGAAGTGTGCAGATTTGGTTAACCGATCAATGATAACCCAAATCGCATCCGGTCGATTTGATCGATGAGGTAATCCCGTTACAAAATCCATGGAGATATCCTCCCATTTCCATTCAGGGATCTTTGGTTGTTGCAACAATCCAGAAGGCTTTTGGTATTCAATCTTGACCCTTGAGCATGTTAAACACTTAGCCACATATCGCGCGATGTCGGCTTTCATATTCGGCCACCAATACAAACTCTTTAAATCTTGGTACATCTTATCCGATCCAGGGTGCACCGAATATCTTGACTTGTGAGCCTCGTCCATCACGAGCTCACGGAGATTTCCAAGCAAAGGGACCCAAATTCTATCATTATAATACCTGAGTCCGTCGGACTTAACTTCAGAATTTCCATCCACCCCTCGCAGTGCTTCAGCTGCGAAGTTTTCTTCCTTTAAAGCTTCTTGCTGGGCATCGCGGATCCGATCCGGCAATCCCGTGTGGATGGTAAGTTGCAGCGCTCGTACCCGTCGAGGCTTTTCATACTCTTTCCGACTTAAGGCATCAGCCACAACATTGGCTTTTCCCGGGTGATATTTGATTGCTAAGTCATAATCATTCAATAGCTCGACCCACCGTCGTTGTCGCATGTTGAGATCCTTCTGATTAAAGATGTGCTGTAAGCTTTTGTGGTCGGTAAATATCGTGCACTTTGTTCCGTAGAGGTAATGTCTCCAAATCTTGAGTGCATGAATAACGGCTCCCAATTCCAGATCATGCGTTGTATAATTCTTCTCAGTATCCTTCAGTTGCCTGGACCCATAGGCAATCACTTTGTCTCGTTGCATCAACACACAACCGAGTCCTTGAATAGATGCATCGCAATAGACTACAAAGTCGTCAATCCCATCGGGTAACGCGAGAATTGGAGCTGAACATAACATATCCTTAAGTGTTTGAAACGCGCATTCTTCTTTTTCACCCCATCTATATTGCACTCCTTTGTGCGTTAAAGCTGTTAAGGGTTGAGCCAATTGCGAGAAACCCTTAATGAACCTTCGGTAATAGCCGGCAAGTCCCAAAAATTGTCGGATTTCGGTCGGCGCTCTCGGAGTAGGCCAACTCTTGATAGCTTCCACTTTAGCTGGGTCGACGTGAATTCCATTCTGATCGACAATGTGTCCAAGGAACTGGACTTCGCGAATCCAAAAATCGCATTTTGAAAACTTAGCATAAAGCTGTTCCTTGCGGAGCAATTCCAAGATAAGTCGCAGGTGCTCCTCGTGTTCTTCCTTTGTCTTGGAGTAGATCAAAATATCATCGATGAAAACTATCACAAACTTGTCGAGGTACGGCTTGCACACTCGATTCATCAGATCCATAAATACGGCCGGCGCATTAGTTAGCCCAAACGGCATAACCAGGAACTCGTAGTGACCATACCGAGTTCTGAAAGCAGTCTTGGGGACATCCTCATCACGAACGCGAAGTTGGTGATATCCAGACCGTAGATCAATCTTTGAAAAGTAGCTTGAACCTTGCAGCTGATCGAAGAGATCGTCGATTCGAGGAAGTGGATATCGATTCTTGATTGTAACCTTGTTAAGCTCTCGGTAGTCAATACACATTCGGAACGTTCCATCCTTCTTCTTAACAAACAATACCGGTGCTCCCCACGGAGACGAACTTGGACGAATAAATCCTTTGTCGAGTAGCTCTTGAAGTTGTGAAGAGAGTTCGTTGAGTTCACTTACTGCCAAACGGTAGGGTGCGCGTGCTATCGGAGACGCTCCAGGAATTAAGTCGATTCCAAACTCTACTTGTCGAAATGGAGGCAAACCAGGCAGATCTTCAGGAAATACATCTTGGAAGTCGCGGACTATCGGGTAGTCGTCGATTCTGCGCTCGGGAAGTGTCGAATCGGTGACGTTTGCAAGAATCGCGAAGTGACCTTTACGAAGGCACTTTTGAGCTTTGAGAAACGAAATAATACCGGTTACTGTTCCACCTTTTTCACCTTGAACCGTTAACACTTCACCGTCCTTCGAGTGGAATACGAACCACTTTTTCTTTACATAAGATTTCAGCTCGATTCTCAGATAACCAATCCATTCCTACTATAACGTCAAAACTACCAATCGGGAAAGGCATAAGGTCGATTCCTAACGTATGGCCAGCTAGTTCTAACTTACAGTCCTTAACTATCTGGGTCGTATCATGAAGTTTACCATTAGCTAGCTCTACCACATACTTAGCGTCTAAGGCAATTGGTTTAGCATTAATCAATTTAGCAAATTTTGTAGAAATAAAGCTTCTTTCAGCACCAGAATCAAATAATACAGTAGCAAAGAAACCGTTAAGGATGAATTTACCGTTAATCACGTTGGCATCATTGCGAGCTTCACCCTGACCCATGACGAAAGCTCGACCTCTACCATTTCCACCATTCCCGTTATTACCATTTCCGTTGCCATTCCCATTACCATTACCTCCACCATTACCATTCCCACCGTTATTCCCTTGATTTCCATTACCCTGTCTTCTCAGCTGCGGGCAGTCTCTTTTAATGTGACCTTGAGCACCACACTCAAAACAGCCACGGGCTCCCCCATTGTTGTTGTTCTGGTTCTGACCGTTGTTGTTCCCATTACCCCGATTGTTCCCATAGTTGTTGTTTCCATGATTGTTGTTGTTCCTCCTGGGGCGGTTCTGTTGCTCGGGTAGAGTTGCCCAACAGTCTTTTGCTTCGTGGCTTCCTTTGCCACACCTTTCGCAGCTCAGATTCCTTCTACAAACACCAGCATGATGCTTCCCACACTTGTTGCACAAAGGCAGGTTACCTTTGTAGTTGCCTTGACCATTGCCACCCTGGCGGTAGTTACCACTGTTGTTTCCAGACCTCTTGCTTTGGCTTTGGGAGTTGAAAGACCTCCCAGTGCTGTTTCCAACACTCTGATTGTTCATGGAGTTTTCAGGAGCTTCATCATCAGCTTTTCTTTTGCCACTAAGGGCAGTCTTCTCAGTGGCTTTCGCAGGAAGTGTACCCTTCTCAACCTCCTGGTCAGTAAGCTTGTGAGCCAAACGGATGGCTTGCTGCACGGTTGCGGGGTTGCTGGCGGTCACCAAACTCTTGACTTGAGGCGCGAGGCCTTCCAGATAACGCTCAATGCGTTTGAATTCAGCATCAACCATTGTGGGGCACAAGACCTCGTACTCATGATATCGTGCAGTGTACTGTTCGACTTCAGACCCAATCATCTTCAGATTCAAGAATTCGCCTTCTAGCTTCTTCACTTGGTCACGAGGACAGTACTCCTCCATAATCAGATCCTTAAATGCTGCCCACTGCATGTTATTAGCCGCGTCTAGCCCAACCATCTGAATTTCAGCGTTCCACCAGGAGAGTGCAGCTCCTTCAAAGGTACCAGTAGCAAACTTCACCTTGCTTTCAGCTGGGCAATTACACATGGAGAAAACTTTTTCAGACTTCTCAATCCACCTGAGGAGTCCCACAGCTCCTTCTTCGCCGGAAAATGTCATCGGCTTGCAGTCCATGAAGGACTTGAACGTGCAGTGGTGGTGGTTTCCTGATGCATACATAGTTTGGGTTTTAAAATTAAACAGGTCAAAATATAATCGCTTTGTGCCTTAACCGGCATAATAGTTACCCTGTGCGGCATATGCAGCTTGGACGGCTGCCACCGCGGCTTGCACGTGCTCAGTAATCATTGCTTGCAGCTGTGCAGGCGTCATGTTTATGTTGCCTCTTCCGTTTCCTCTTCCAGACATCTTGCTGAATAGTTAAAGTAGCCAGTGTTCAGTCACATTTATACTTTATACATATCCCATAATATGCATAATAACATTTTCCCGTTATCCCACTATTAGTCCAGAAAATTTTTGTGCATAATGGAGGCGTCGTCGGAGAACGTCGTAAGTTGCTATCGTCGAAGGTCGGCTTCCCCATAAAAGTCACCGTCGGCGTAGCCATCGCAGTAGAAATCAGGACGTAGCGTGTAGCATCGTTTCGTTGTCGCTTTCCCCCGAAGTAGTGCGCGCAGTAGCGTTCGCGTTTCGTATTCGTGTGTGAAAATTTTCCCTAAGGTTTTCCGTTAGACTTCCTAGACACGGTCTATATATATATTATATATATATATATATATACATACGTACTAAGTTTTTACTTACACAGCAGAGCGAGTATCCCAGGTTGGCACGTAGAAATTATTTTGGTTTTGGGAATTTGTTTATTCGTTTGTAACTAAGGCTTTCAAGTTGCAGTTTCCAAATCGTTTTCAAAATGATTCCAGTTCTCTGCAACTTATGGCTCTGATACCAATCTGTCACACCCCCAAATTAACCACTAACGGAGTTTATACCGTTAAGGGGTGCGAGCTAGACCAGGATCCACAACCATTAGTTACAAATACTAAATGAATCAGAGTTAGTTCAAAAATCAGTTATAAAGTAAAGTCTCAAATACCAACGCAGCGGAATAAAATATTGTCTTTAGCACTAACCACGTGCTTTACATAAACATTGTTTTAAAATTCCCAAGTTTAGTTTGAATCAAAGATAAACAGTCTTCTCGTGCCATGCCAACCTGCTCAGCGGAATACTCCTTAGCGATCTGCAAAAGTTTAAACCACGCAAGTGTCAACCTAACGGTTGGTGAGTTCACAGTGGGCTTGTCATGCATTGGCCCGGTCTCATAATCATAATTTGTATCAAGGTATACTTACATAGTATTTGTTTGTGAAAAGCAATGCTAATATTACATCTTAGTTTATAAAGGAATTGTCCGTGACCTACGTCATCGGGTATGAACTAGTTTTGTAAAGTTAAAGTGCTCAACCGATATCGCGGGTAGCTAATCCGTTGTTCCATGCACTAAGGAAGTTTGCACCAAAGCTGACTATAATTTATTGTAGTGGCCGTGCCATCTAGTACTGCGGACCTACGTCATCGCGGTTTTGCCTCCCCCGTGTCCTCTCGGGATCACGGTCAAATAGGCTGATATTGTACCTCCGTGCACTCCCCGTGCCACGGGGCGGAGTTTGTCAAACTCCAGTAGATCTACCCAACATCCCCTCGCTTTACAATTAATGGTACAAGTTAGTTGAGGACTTTTAAGTTTTCAAGGCATCCTTAGAAATCATGTGATATCATGTGGTTTAGACTTTAACCTACTCTAGCCATATTAAAACGTTTTACTGGATTCTCATGAATCTCAAAAGTGTTTTCTGTTTCGTTTTAGAAATCGTTGTTTGGAAATTCGCAAGTGCTTCCCATAAAGCACTTCAAGTTCATCAAGTGGGTGCCGAGCACTCCAAGTTTTCACAGTTTATCAGGGAGGTGCCTAGCACTCTCGAGTTGTCAGCATTGTTTTACTTTTAGTTATTCGGTGTGACCCAAACGGGTTCACGGTAATCGGGTTAGTGACACTCACCTTTGGTTGCACTGCTACACTTGCTAATAATTCCAAGTATTGCTTAATCGAAGACCTATGAACACGTTTAGGTCTTAAGTATTAGTTTTGTGTCTAATCTTTACTTAACGTCACTATGGCCCATAACATAGCACGTTGGAACTATGACTCGACATACAGACACACGACACCAATGGTTGATCATAAACAAGGGTTCATATATTATCAGAAATCATAGCATGTATCATCATGGCATAATCATGCAAGTCATGGCATAACATTCAAGCAAATTGTATAAGTTTAGATTCTGGTCTCAGTTTCGCTAGCAGTTTCGCTAGTCAGTTTCGCTGTGTGCACGGGCAGCACTTTCGCTAGGCAATACCCGATGACACAGTTTCGCTAGGCTAGTTTCGCTCGAAACTGTTGGCACAGTTTCGCTAGCCTAGTTTCGCCCGAAACTGGTTTGAACTTTCGTTCAGGGAATTTCGCTCGATAGATTCGCTCGAGCTGGTCTGGTTGGTTTACCCGGCGACACTGCAGTTTCGCTGCATAGTGTCGCTGGATGAAGATATGCATAGTTTCGCTGGACAGTTTCGCCCAGAGAACACCACAGTTTCGCTGGTCGCGAAAAACATACGGATCAGCCTAAAAATCAACCTAACAGCTTCCATCTTTACATGCAATTCATTGTTTAGCATACATAGGCATTTACCAACATAAATCAGTAAGCTTTAACACCTTAAACATGCATTTTGTCATCAAATCACCCAAAATACATATAAAACCCTAAAATGGCTAAAATAGCATAAATCTCTATCATGGTTGGATTTCATTCGTAAAGTTGTGAACTTTATAACAGATCTAGCATCCCTAAGCAACATACTAGCAGATCAAGCAGTTTCATGAAGGTTTAAGCATGCTTTTTAAGAAAACTCAAAGAAAAGGCATAAAAGAAAGGTTTTGGGACTCACGATTCGATCAAGGAATCGAACGGATGTTGTCTTGAGGCTGAGATCTTGATGTTTGGTTGTGTTTCTCGACTGACCAGATTTCCAGAGGTGTGTGTGTGTGTTTTGGAGAGAATGGTGCAACAAAATGAGGCAACTAGGGTTTTATGTTATTATATATCAGGGCCTAGTTTCGCTGGCAGTTTCGCTGGCCAAGCGAAACTGGCTCTGGTCACAAGTGAGCCAACAAGCTGCCGGGCGACATTATAGTTTCGCCCGGTAGTTTCGCTGGTTACCCAAAAGTTGGTCAATTTCACATTCTAAGCAAGTTAAACACGATTCATAAATTGTCATGCTATTCATAATATTAAATCATGCATTTAAATCACATTGCACAAAATGACAACAACAAATGAACACATAGCACATATGGACGGGTTCGGTGATCAACCAAAGGACGTGGACGTATTCGGCCTAGTTAAGCATTAGTTACTAAGTTAACACTTATAACGTAACTAACGGGGTTTGTCTAACGGAAGTTAACCTTGGAATTCTCGGATGTCACAAAATTTATACCGTTGGAATCCTTATTCGATGCTCTTTCATTATTAACGATCGAAATCCACTAAAACTTATTCGAAGAAAAACCCAGTTGATGAACTCAGACGAGATCGCCAAACATTTGAGATAGCCAAACTTTATTCGAGGTCGCTAAGGCTACACGAGGTTGCCAAGGCTTATTGAGATCGCCAACCATGAAATCACTAAGATTATTCATGAAATCGCCAAGAGGTAAGTCGAGATCGCTAGGAACCAATCGAGATCGCCAAGGCAATCTTCAAGCTCACCTGAGATCGCCAAGTACATCTTCAAGCAAACCCAGAAACCTTTATGAACACATGAATAACAGCTGAAAACCCAGAACTTCGTGATCGACTTTGAACCACCAAAACATGAGGAGAATATAGATCCATAAACGAAAATGAAGCCAAGCATTAGACGAAATCATTCTGGCCACAAACAACTCGAATCGCAGCTTCAAACGTCCCGAATCAACCCTCGAAATCTGGAAATCCATCAAGAACACGAAGAACACCTAGTAAACACCGTTAAGTGTGTGTTTTTCCAGATCTGTCAAATATGTTGCGAATCAGGCGAAACCGATGCTTCCATTGGATCCGGAACGCGTTTTCCATCAAGAATAGTGCTTTATTTCATCCAAAAACACTGAGTATAGCACCAAAAACTCAGAATCAAAGCTCAAAAAATCTTCAAAACCCCAAAAACGGGAAAATCCTAACTGCTTTATTTTTTCAGCTCAGATCTCTTATTTCTTCACTGATTTGAACATATGGAGCATGAAATCATATCTAAATGAACCCAATAACAAGAATCTATCATCAGATTCATCCAGAAATCATCAATCAGCTCCAAAAATAAGAAAAAGTAGAAAAAGTGTCCAAAGTGGGTATACCAATGGAGCGTACTTGGTGATTTCTGGACTTTCTAGGCGACCTCACCAACATTCTTGGCGACCTCACCAAGTACGCTCCGGAAACGTCAAATATCATTATTGAATCATCAAGGGTTGTTATTACAAAGACACAATCAATTATTCAACATTTACCAAGTAATTTATCATGAAATGACCTAGATCTTGGATACAGACAATCACACTGCAATTGAAACGTACAAAGGCAATTACTCCAATATCCATAATCAACACAAGTTAAAACATTTAGACATGACATACAAAAGATCAAACACTTGAATGATTAATATAAACATCAGGATAATTGTCCAAGTACATGATACAAGCTAAGTGAAAGATATACACATGAGCACAAAAG